>OY992880.1:65334052-65671552 GCA_963921405.1 Cepaea hortensis | reverse complement strand
AAAAAAGGAGAAGTACAGGAAACTCAAAGGGGAACCAGTGCCATGCTTCAAAGACACAATAGTTCTTCCAGAAATAAAACGCCCAGAAGAATACGCATGGGAATACTACATTGAAGACGGAGAAATCATCCCATGGCTGAGCTCGGAGGAAGCGAGGAAAAGACAGCAAGAACTCAAACGTGGCAAGCGGACTGAAAGAAAGCGCAAGGAGGAGACATATCACATCGAAAGGCTTCTACAGTTACTTCACAATTGAGAAGACAAACAAACCAAATAAAAAGTCCTTTTAAGGACTGCTACCAGTCAAGCCAGGAGCCTGCACCAACAAAGAAAACAAGAGGAAATATGCACAAAGGACAGCCGCCGACCGATCCCCCAGCTGCAGTGGGATTACGAAAAGTCCTTATAAGGACTGCAGTTAGTCAAGCCAGACGAGCCAGGAGCCTGCACCAACAAAGAAAACCACAAGAGGAAACATGCACAAAGGACAGCCGCCGACCGATCCCACTGCTGACGTCTCAGACACAAACGCTACATAACCAGTCCGAGATAGGGCTCTCAAGACAAGAATTAGGGTGAATAAACCCACAAAAACCACGGACCTCAACAATAACCACAGCTGATGAAGCAGGTTAGACGAGGCCGAATTTGGAATTTTTGTTTTTGAATCAACCAACCAACCAACCTACTCATATGAGATAACTTCAGAATTTAGCACAGCACTCAACGGGAGCCCGAGTTTTCCCGTGCAGTGACGAGAGATCTGGTGGCATCAGGACGGAACACTGGGGTTCATAAGACCGATCTGCTGTACTGATTTGAAAATAGCTGCCCGCAGCGGACCATAAGGGAATCCTATTGCAAGCGTATCTCACATGTAACCCAGCCACAGATTCAGGCAGGATGCAAGTAAATCTAAAGTCATGTAATGCTTTTCATCATGTCATCACTACATTGTTGTTTAGCATTGACCTCTATAGGTTCGCCATCATCATTTTGACAACCATCATATTTACAATGATTAATGATAGACAATTAACCTTATTGTAGTTTGTTTTAACTCATAGTTCAGTTATACTTTTGTTTTCCAATGGGCGCAATTGTCTTGCTTACCAGGGAGAAGATAAGTCAGAGGGGATAATTTGCCCTGTCTAGAAGTCTCGCGACATAAACCTAGGCATCTAACTTTCCCTTTCCCACTCATTTGGGGGATATCAAGACCAGTTAGATTCATCTTTGTTTAACGAGCCACTTGCAGCAGTACTCTTGGATATCCATGGGTTTAATCTTTATTTCAGGCATATATACGTTGTCCCGAGTCAATTTCTGACAAATTGTGGTCTCCGTCAGAGATCAACGATTGTCACTTCTGACAAACTGGAGGTGAATAGTACATTTAATTTGGCGGCGGCACCCCAACTTCTGACAGGGGGAGAGAGAGATAGAGAAGGAGGGAGAGACTGACAGTCATCCTCGTGTGTGTGTGCGTGTATGTGTGTGTGTGTGTGTGTGTGTGTGTGTGTGTGTGTGTGTGTGTGTGTGTGTGTGCGTGCGTGCGTGCGTGCGTGTGTGGCGGATATTTTGTATATTTTTGATTTTGTATAGGAATAAGAAATACACGTTGCCAAAACGGCATACAGAATAGAGAATGAGAGAGAGAGTGCGAGACGGTATTTATCATTAGTGCACTTACATTGCCAGCTCACGACCGAACCCAGTGTCACTGCCAGTCACCAAGACATATTTCTCAGTGAAACCATCTACGAGGGCTTCAAATGAACACCTTAAAAGTATGATAGACATTACACTAGCCAAGCCTGTCAATATTGTTGTTAAGGATGCCAAGAGCGTTAAGCACGTGACATCACAGTGCAGACGAACGCGGTGACGTAATAATGACACTTTAAAAGTGGCCACCCTACTTTTGACATACACCATCCGTTGTTTTTGTTTTCAGTGGAAGGGTGAAGCCTATAGAAACTCATCGGTAAATGAAGGTCCAGTATGGTTGTGCATGCCTGTCAGTCCAGCAAGTGTGTGAGTGAAGAAGGAAGTTTCAAAACAATGTGACTTCTGTGACAGACATTAGGGTCCGATGAAGAAGTACAGCAGGTGGTGCATGAGTGGTTACACTCGCGACGAAGAGACTTTTTTTCTACAGGAATCCAAGCACTTTATCGGCACTGGGGGACAAGCATTGAACGCAGTGGTGACAACATCGAAAAATTATACATTTGTTCTTTATTTTTTCAAAATGTATTCACCAAAAAAGATTTAAGGTTTTTACCTGAAGCCCCCTCGTACTTTCAATGAATGAAGAAACCGACTCACTAAATAACATGCAGCCCCAACCAACAATATCAAATGTCTGGTGTCTTGTTGGCGGTGTGTCTAACTGCATCTGTGCCTAGAACGACGCGCTGTCGCCATGTGGTGAAAAAAAGTTAGTTGCATATCCTTTACAGAGAGAGAGAGAGAGAGAGAGAGAGAGAGAGAGAGAGAGAGAGAGAGAGAGAGAGAGAGAGAGAGAGAGAGAGAGAGAGAGAGAGAGAGAGAGAGAAAGAAAGAGAGAGAGAGAGAGAGAGAGAGAGAGAGAGAGAGAGAGAGAGAGAGAGAGAGAGAGAGAAAGACTGCATTTACCATCAGTGCACTTACATTGCCAGCTCACGACCGAACCCAGTGTCACAGCCAGTCACCAAGACATATTTCTCAGTGAAACGATCTACTTTCAATGAATGAAGAAACCGGCGCACTAAATAACATGCAGCCCCAACCAGCACTATCACAGTAAGACATATCATTGTGTCATATGCTCGTCTAATGTTTGCTAGGTCAGTTAGACTGTAGAAGCTTTATAAACCCCACGGTATTAGAGCACTAGTCCTATATCTGCACAGACGATAAGTCATATCTAGGAACACACTGCATAGGTGTCTCTATATCAGGGATTCCCAAATTGTTTCTCTGAAATGTCTGGTATCATGTTGGCGGTGTTTTGAAATGTGTATGTGTCTAGAGCGATGCGCTGTCGCCGTTTAGTGAAAATGTTACTTGCTTATTGTTTACAGGACGTCGCAGTCAACCCTAGTATTTGTTGGCTGTTTGTGATTTCTTAGCAAGTTTTCGTTGAGTAGTTTGTCATTGCTTTCTGAAAGACCGGTACTCCTACCACTGTGTGGAAACCAATGCAAGGCGGTCTGCTGCCAAATAACCCGCAGCTGTGTTTCGAATACAATATGCGGGACTGCGAATTGCGCCCGTAACTCCTTCACCAGAGCGCCGATCATGTGGTGAAAGTATGTTCAAATCTCGATGTGGTCACTATAGCTTTCAATGCTTACATTATCTAGAGTTTTAACTTTCTCAATCGACGTGAGGAAAATAGCTCTCCAGAGCTATATTGAATAAGTCCTAATGTATGGAACCGAATCATGGACAGTTAGTAGGAAAGTGAAGACTTATTTGGAAGCTGCGGAGATGTGTTTATACAAAAGAATTATGAGAACACAGTGGACGGATAGAAAGAGCAACACAGAAACATTTGGAAAGAAGTTCACTGATTCAGTGCCAAACCACAAGTACTGATGTGGACCACACACGGTACACAATCAACTGAATAAGTACAGTGGTCATGTGTTGGAATACCCCCCCCCCCCCCCAGCGGAGATATTTTGTTTCATTAAGTTCAGCTCCCAGGCCGACCCAGCCTTCACTATTTACCAGGAAATGTTCTGACAAGTAAAGGCGGCTGTTGTGAGACTGACTCCCACCCAGCCAGTGCTGATTCACTATAAACAACAACAAAAAATTAGACTAGCGAGCCAAATACACCTCAAGAAGTCGAAAAGAGTCCCAAAACTTCTACGTTTAATGGTTTCCTCTTTCATTTTACAGTTATCGATATGATTACGTATTAATTCTAGTTCCAACCATATTTTATTATTTCTGCAATGAATTATTTCGTTGCATTCATGTACAGGGTATCTGCAAAGTCTCAATACACTGTGTATGTAAAACAATTTTGAAAATTTAAGTACATGAGGTCAACAACAAAAATGTGCTAAAACATTCATTAAATTAGTTACAATAGTCTAATTCTGTTTTGGGAAAGCTGGAAGGTACTAATAAAATATTCATTATAACTTATTACACAGATTTCTAACCGTAATGCGATATGGGGGTTGTTTATCAGGAAAACTTGCTATAAATCTTTGAACAACCATCCGGTGTATCGACTTGTTCAACCAAAAAAAAAAAAAAAATTCTTCCGTTGATAACACCATTCTGTTTGGAGTGCAAAAACTTACTCCAGGCATTAGTGAGTTCCCTTGAAGCAAGATGGCGAGACATTTTTTTGTCCCGTAAAATGGAACATGTTTTTTCCGAAATGTGTATGGATTAAGTGTTTTTTTCGTGGTGCAATGGAGTTCGGACCGTGCAACGGAGTTCGTGCACGCGCGTCCGGTCTTCTTTCGGCGTATCATCGGCGCCCGGTGGCGATAGTTAAGCCTAACATGACGACCAGACGACCAGCCAGGACACAACGTGGTAAGAGGGCGGGCGCGCGCAGAAGGCGCTTAAAATGTGACAGATTGGGTATCGGAAATGTTCGAGTACTGTACTGGAACTGTGCATCATTTAGTCAACGCCGACCCATTCTTGAAAAACTACTCTACGGAAACGATATTGTAGTCTTGCAAGAAACACAGCTCACCGACGGAACAGTCAATGTGGCGGGATTTCAGGGTTTCTTTAACAGGCGGCACCTCGGACAGGCCATTCTGGTCCGCGACAACATACTAGTGTCTGAGATCGATATGTCCGCCTGGAACAGCGATGCCCTGCAAGTGCAGGCATTAAGAATAATGACACCAGTGCAGCTTGCAATCGTTAACGTCTATGCGCGAAATGGGAAGGTCGACGTGCGACAATGGCAGAGTTTGTTCGATATGGATGAAAGGCATATCATCTACTGCGGGGACTTCAATGCCAGAGGCAGTCAATGGGGGAATTGCATCACCAATAGACAGGGAGAAGATTTGGAGGACGCCCTGGCATCTGCTGCCCTAATCTGTCTGAATGATGGGAAGGTCACTAGAATGGCCACTCGACCAGGCGACTCTGACAGCGTCATTGACTTGGCTGTGGTGTCGCCCACAATCGCACCAAGGTGCCGGTGGGGCACACTGGGATACCACGATAGTGACCACTACCCTTGTGTCACCCTGATCAAGAAAGACGGGGCCATGAGTCAAAGAAACAAGACCAATGCCTTCCCGTACGACACCACTGGTCAAGACGCCATAAGCAAGATCAGAAGAAGGAAACTAACTTCCTCCCGTAGGAGACAAGAAAGATGGCTGCAGCCACCATGGTGGAATGTAGAGGTCGAGAAGGTGTGGCTGGGAAAGAGGCAGGCTGTCAAAGACTGGCAAAAGGCCAGAAAGGCTAACATGCCACAGGTTGAGTTGGCGAACCTGAAGACTGAGGTCGTTAGGACGACGACTTTATTCAAATCCTGCGCCAAACAGGCCAAGGCCGACAAATGGGACGAGTTCTGCAGGAAGGTGTGCTCCGAGCAATCTCTTACGACATTCTGGCGCCTCCACAAGAGCATGAACGGTGCTGCACAACGTAGGGGTATTCCAGACTTTCAAGGCACAGACCTCGCATGGAAAAAGTCGGATGCGGATAAAGGTAAGGCCCTTCTTGCACGCTACATAGAACAGACTGACCAGAAAGACGAGCCCGCCAGACAGAGGACCACAACAACACTCTCTCAGTTGTGCGAGGGGGTCGGGACAGACGAAGAATGGACAATCACAGTTGATATATTGCGTGCGATGCTCAAGAAATCACCTAACACCGCCCCAGGCCCAGACAGCATCCGATATGGTGACCTAATAGTGATATCAGATGATGACATGGAAGAACTGGCCAGAGAATTCAACACCAGTATCCAGAGGGGTCAGGTCAAAGAAGAATGGCTACACAGCTACTTGCTGCCGCTGCCAAAACCGAACAAAGACCACTCCAAGATAAGCGGCTACAGAATCATTACGATGCAGAATACTGTTGGCAAGCTACTGGAGAAAATTGTAGCACACAGACTTGCTTGGGACTTGGAACAGCTCGGCTGCTTCCCGCCCACACTTGGAGGATACAGACGCAACAAAGAGTCATGGCTGAATGCGGCGGTCTTTGCTCAAGATGTTTACGAAGGATTTCAGGTCAGAGAAGAGACATGTGCGGCCGCCATAGACTTAGAGGACGCATATAACAGAGTATCTTTCGAGCACTTGATGCAAACCCTCCTCAGACTGAAAGTGCACCCTCACCTTGTACGATGGATAGCTGCAGTTCTACTCCAAAGGAAGGTGGTGCTAAGATGCGGGAGTTGGTCTTCTGAGCCGATAACGATATGTCCAGGATTGCCGCAGGGTTCACCACTGTCACCAGTACTATTCAACGTGTATACGGTGCCGATCACTGAACAACAGTTGGATGGGAGGGGTAGGACTCTATCATTCGTTGACGACATCCTCGTGTATCGACAGGGTCGAGATAGACAGGCGGTTGCCAACTATATGCAGGGCGAACTAGATCGAATTTCCTCATGGTGTGCTGATACCGATGCCCTTGTCAACCCTGCAAAGGCAACGGTTACATGGTTCTCACTAAACAACCATATTGTGAAAACAGACCTGCCGGCAGTAAGAATGGATGGGAGCCTTAAAGATATGGCGAGAACAGAGGATTTTGACGCCAGTGGTTCCACATCGCTTTCCAGGATGAAAGACCTGGGAGTAAGAATCGGCACAGCCAGACGCGAGAGGTACATCGGGAAAACAAAGCGCCTCGTCAACCAACACAGAACTGGCACTATTAGCCACCGGACGCTGATGCATATGCTGGGGGGAGGATCTGAGCACCTATGGACATGTCCGGAGTGCAATGAAGATACCCCAACTGATAACTAACTAACTAAACTTACTCCAGCAGACGACAGCATTCACTGCATACTGCTTCACGGTGGAATGTGGAGTACATTTTTTGATTACATCATGTACTTAATTTTTCAATATTGTCTTGCATACAATATGTAGTGAGACTTTACAAACACCCTGTATATTGTCATTATTTACAACCATATAGTATAAATACGGCCGGTCTCAATGGTCTAGAGGTTACAAGACTTTCTCCGTAATCCCGTATACTCTCGTGAGTAACGTGACGGGCGCGAGAATCGGTAGCGGTTCTCTCCGCGTCGGTAACTTACGGGGTATGTGAGCCGGTCGCTGAGAAAGTATAGGCAAACTATTGAACGTAATCTTGCCAAGAAATCAACAATGAGCTAGAAAATGCTGATGTTGACAGCGATGTCCTGTAAAGGATATGCGAACAAAAAAAAAAAAAAAAACAGTATAAATACCACAACCATATTGTCTCCATAATCCGTTCTTTCTCCTTTGTTTTTACAACAGCTATTGAACTTCGTAATTCCTTAATTGTTTGTACCATTCAGCTTTCTGTTTAAGAAGCATGACTTGACCCCCTTTCGTTCTTAGTTCCAATTACATATTTCAAGTTCTACATGTGGCACTAATCTAATCAAACAGTATTTATCTTTGTGCGCCTACACAGCGTGTAATTGTCACAGCTGCAGACAAAATCAACATCAAGTATTTCTTTTTTTCTGTCGGCCACTTTGAACTCGAGCAAGTTCATACAAGTGATAATTGTGAGTGCACTAGACTAATTCTCAGAGCGGGTTAGCTTTCCCCATTACCAGTGTCCCTGGCCATCTCCGACTTCTGAGGTACTTATAATTTATGTCAACAAGTCAAGGATGAGAAGTCAGGATTTTAGTCCAACTGACCGGTGTATGGAGGAAACCCACTACGCCGTGATCTCCAGAGGAAGTTTAAGCAAAATTACTTGTTTAGTGCAGAACGATAACATTTCGCCAAATGTTACTTCTCATTTGGACAATATTTCGCTGTACTAGGGCCATCGTGTTATGTGTTTTGTATTGTGATGTCTTCTGCAGTTTCAATGCTCAGTGAACTGAAATTTGCATTATAATACTCTTTAATTTGACTGTGTACCATCTTGCGTCCAAACTTTCCTTTAGTTTGGCACTGAAACAGTTACACATCACCGCCTAGACCTTCTCAGCAGACGGGCAAAATTTCAGAAATAATATTTCCTGCCGGGCCACGCACCTATTTTTTTGTTTGTTAATTAAAGTAAATAAGCGAGCGTGCTACAGCTTCGACCACATCGTCGCTTCCCACTCTGCGGGCCTCGACATGACTCCCGGCGGGCCGCATGCGGCCCGCGGGCCTCGTGTTGGCCACCCCTGGCCTAGACTATCTACATGTATTCCATATTTCTCAAGTTCCTAAATTTAGACATTAGCTTGCTTGCTTGCTCGCTTGCTTGCGTTCGCTGGCTGTGAACTCCAGCGCAAAGTCATGTATGTCGGATGAAGACATCCTGTTGTCCTACATCAGTGTGATGTCATACAGGATCTGAGGTTTGCGTGAGTATCCGTTGTCCCATGTCTGGCTTATTGATGTGCAGACTGGTGGTTCCTCGCCGTGCAGGCAGATACTCTCCGACTTCGGAAAAATCAGCCATCCTACTACGTTAGCCAGGACCCCGAAGGGACTTGTTGCCCAGGATACACGACTATGACGTTTTAGTACGTCTTGGCCAGTATAGAACCTGGCCCTGGTGCCTTGGAAACACCTCTGCGTCCCTAGACTTTAGCATTTAGCTTCTTCTTATCTACGTCTGAATTATTTTTAATCTTCTTAGTGACTGTTTTTGACAATAATGCTTTCAATTCACACATTAATTAGTCAGTAGTCTTCTTGGTCAGTTAACCCGTAAATCAAACACTGACGGTATTTCCAAATTTGCATTTTTTATCTGCTAATTTGTTTTGTCTCTGTCACGAATTTGCAGCCTTTACTTCCCAGAACAATTTTCGGTTCACTTTTGATAGGCCATGTAGAGAATCAACAGACGAACAAAACTGTTTTCTATATTCAAGGCTATATAGTCTTGACGTAAGCTTGCAAAGCCTGCAAGTAAACAAACCACCACAGATGGCTTTCTATTTGGGAAGTTAATTTGACACCAGTACCGGTCACCCCCAGAGGTTATCAATTACACCCACAGGATGGCAGACTCCAGGGACTGTGTAATTAAAACCGACCAGGCATGACACCTGTTAAGCAGAGGTAGGAAATCACCCAACCGTGATGGCTGACCTCCATCTGAAAACAGACTAGAGGTGCAAGGTGTGAAATCACTGATAAGACTCAGACTGGCAGACTCAGGGAGGTGTGAACCAGGTCTCATAAGGCAATTAACACTGGGCCTGTGGGCTTTGTACCAGACAGAGGGGAGTCTGCACTGTAGGAATGTGTGAAACATTTTATTAGAGCAAGACTGGAGGAATGAGAGTGATAGCAAGTTGCAGTTAGGATTGCAATTAACGTCAGGGGGAGATAAGAAGAATTTATGAATGGAATTCCTGGGAGATAAGTGTCTACTGCTAGGCTAGGTATAAAAACCCCTGCTAGACCTTTTCCCTTTAGATTAAGTCTGACTTCAGAACAGGTAGGCAGCCAGCTCAATGTTTGTAGTCATATGTATGATTCTTATGTTGCTAGATTTCACTAGGAGAATTATTTCTTAGTAACTAGTCAGTCTATATCTGACATAGGTTATTTCAATAAATATCATTGTCTAAGTATACTTTTAGGTGTCTTAGTAGATGCTTGTCATTTCTTTGTACACTATCCTAGTTGCCTTTTGGTGTGTGCATTTGTTGTACAGAATATAGTCAACTGATTATTTCTTTAATTCTTACCACAGCAGTAACTAAGTGGTGATTAAACCGGGCAGATCAGCAAATATGGCTGGTCTGTGTGGTCACTTCAATTAGACTTGTTGTATATCTCATTTTGTAGCTATACAATATTAGTACTCATTAATAATGCCTGATGCTATTATGTTGAGTATCATTAGATGTCCATCTTGAAGTAATATAATGTTTATGGATATGTTGGATGTATATATGTGTAATTTCATATGAATATACGATGCTAGGAATATACTTCGTACATATTCTTTTTGTGTATATACGTCTCATTTCGTATACATACAAACTAACTAGTGCATTATGCTATGATGTTAAAGTATCATAATATGTCTAGTTTAATCAATATGTTTATGTGTATTGGATGTTTGATATATTGATTTGTCATATGCAAACCTACCAATATGAAGTGTTATGCTGCGCATTGGCACATTGGCCAACAATTGTGTCGGAAGCAGAGGTGTAATGGTACAGACATTACCCACAATTGGTATAGGGTATATGGTGCTAAACTTTCTCAGTGTATTGTGGGCGTGCGTTCACGGTAATGCATGGGAACCTGGCACAGCTACTGGTCACGGCTTGTAAGCCCGGATGACCCGGCATTATTATAATACCATTACCGATCCTGTGCGCTGCTAAACCAATTTTGGACGGAGCGGCTGTACGACACAGAATTTCTGTATTAGCGACATGGACATGGGACGGCAGAAATGTAATCATTACAGGCGTGTGAGACAATTGAAAAGCCCGGCCTACTAAAGACAGTAGGGAGAAGGAGGATGGTAAACGCAGTAGAGCTGGAAGATAAACTTGGCCAGACTGGTCATTGTATATGTTTGTGTTATTATATGTTTTAATTAGGATTGCGCTGATGTAGAATTAGATATAACACATTCTCGGCTTTCTTTCAAGCTCTCACAAGGAGCACCTATGTTGTAGATCTCAAGGACGAGTGAAGACTAGGTCGTGTCAGGACTGACAGGATTCGTCAGAATACCGGCAAGCTGTTTCTTTTTTTTGAGTCTACTGGAGAGTGGGGATCTGGACCACAGTTCCAGATAGATCAAGTAACATAAGTTACGTAATGTTTGTCATCAATAACATGTTATATGATTTCATCATCATCATCGTACAAACCATCATATGTCTATTTTTATGATTAGTAAATAAATGTTGTAGTATTGTAACTCATAGTTCTGTCATTATATTTTTTCCAATTGTGCATACGTGTTGTTGTGTACATTGGTGGGGGTTCACTTAGACACCAAGGAAGGGAGCAGTCAGGGAGAAAAACCTGTACTGAGATAGTCGTCTATACTCATATATTTAGACTTAAACATCTAACTTAGCTAACCTTCTCTTTCCCATTCCTTGGCGAATATTCAGCACAGTTCATTTCAATTTTGTAACGAGCCACTTAGAGCTGTACGTTGGATATTCATGGGCCTAATCTATAGTTCAGCCATATAGATTTTGTCCCTAGTCAGTTTCTGACTATTTGGGGTTGCTTGCCAGTGAATAATACTTTCATCTAGCCGGTGGGGCACCCCGACTTATGACAGATTGGGCTTCTCGTCTGGAATTTGAATTCGGACTTCTCGCTTTCAATAGACTCCGGTACTAGACCCTAGACATACGATTTTAAAAGTTAACTCTTGTAATCTTCAGTCATCAAAATAGACTATCATCAGATGTAGCTAATTTTAGTTGAGGAAGTTACAGAGTATAGATATAACTTTTCAAAAGTGTATAACAGATAAGAACTTATGAGAAAACTATCTCATCTATCATTTATGGATAAGTATTTTAATTCTTATCATTTAGTGTATCATTCATCATTTAATGATAACTGATCACTTTAATCATAATTACATTGATGTGTTTGATGATTTAACTGCTTGATTGATTTGCCATTTTATGCTTACTTATACCATTTTCATTATGACATGTATGCAGTTGTCATATATTTTTGAAGGGAGTGGGAGATCACTGTAGTGCATGCCCCATCTCTAACAAAAGAAGTAGAGCCCCATCCTCTTCTATCTTCAATAACCCCAGAATATGAACCTTGAGTTATCTGCAGGCCTCGTTCTATTAAGTATGTCTAGGAGATATAGATTATGGCCCTGGTGAGAATGGAAGTTACTAACTGGGAATCTGCCCCTTCTCCAATGATTCTGATAGCTCTGGAGCCCCCTTATTGGTTATCAAATCTGAGGAAAGTCTGGAGAAGTTTCTCAGCCTGATTTAGATGAAGAAAACATGGATGTTGAGCAGTTGATAGATCTAGAGTCTTTTTATTTCCCCATTCAGTAAGTCATTATGAGTTAATTTATCTTTAAACAATCAAACACATAATCAATCACATTAGAGTCTGACAACATGATGTACAAAGAAGTTGTTGACACAGATAGGTTGGAACTGACAAATTAACAGAAGGTCAATTCATGTTAATTATTTATTGACTGGCCTGAGCCTTCTGGTCAGTACATACATTTCCATTGTGATTTACACAAGATAATAGAAAAGTTGCACATTGGACCATTGTCCCAGACAATCAATCAAGCATCAATATATGAGATGTCAACAAGTGTGAAACATAGTAAACATTTTGATGTTGTACATATTAAGTGTGATGGTGATGTCTCAACAATTAAATATCAGTTTTCCTGAAATTGGGTGTGGTGTGTACCAAGGAAAATGTAACCTGGTGACTGGAAGATTAGGTAAGCCAGGGTCCATTGACTGATGGATCCACTTCAGGTCTGCCCGTATAGCTCCACTGAAGGCCTCCCCATGCTCTGCTCATAGCCAAGTCATCCTCCATCTCACTTGTGGTTCATCTCTTTCTCTCGGCTTCCCTCTCTCAGGTCTGATTTAGGTGGTTAGTTTGCTGATGTGTTGGGTGGTTGTTGGTATGTAGCCACCAAGGTCACTGATGAATATTCGCATATATATGTACATTCCTACCAATACAATCGTTTAAAAGTAGGTAAAAGAAACCTAAATTCCTGAAGTAGGAACTAGTTCCCCTCCCCCTCTTTTTCTCTCTAAGCTAGTGTTGGGTTAATTTGGGGTGGTCAGAGTTTATCACACGGTGTACGCCTTGTATCAACTTGTTCCTGCTGTATGTAAGTTCTCATTTGACCGGGGTCAGTGAACGTGTACAGTAAGACATTGACAAGAGTGAGAATATGTCAAGATGCATGTAAATAAATGACATACATTTATAACATTTCTGCCACTAAATGGTGTTTATCGCGTGTATAAATAATTCTCTGTGTTTTCCCAATTAACTTCTTCTTCTTCTTCTTCTTGTGTCTAATAACTCTCTCCCATTATCTGTTGTTGTTGTGATGTTGAGTGTTGTGTTGTGTGGTGATGAGTGGTGTTGAGTTTTAAGTTATGTTGAGTAATGAGTTAAGTTCACTGCGCGTGATGGTGTTCCGCGAAGCACAACTTTCTCATGTATTGCAGTTCATAAGTGCTCTTATCTAATTAAAATTTGACATAAATATAAATATTTATTCCGTCAAACCCTATTAATTCAATAGATGAAGGAGAAAGGAAAGATTGATTTCTCTTTCAGCTTTCTAAATTGTAAATAGGCATAGATAAGTCTGTTTTAGAACAAGGCACTTATTCTAGTACACGAACTGTCATTTCAGCTGTAGATAGTGATAGCATCTTTTATCAGTGTTTCTGGTGAAATGCACAAGATTGCTTTAGAATCATCACTTCTCACAGTTGTTTAGAATAGAATGTAGTAGTATAATGCACTTCTTAAAGTTAATAATTATCTCTAAGAATATCAGAGATTGCAGTTTCATCTAAGAGAATATTAGAGAGTCATTTTGCCCGGGAATGGCTTTGCGTCGTTAGAACCCACAGTCGAGCATTTTTACATTTCAGAGGTTTTAATTAATAATAATACATTTCAATTGACATCACAAACACTGGATACCGTTCTTTTGACACTTGATACATCGGGTTATCAGTTTAATCTAAGGCCTAACAAGCTCACCCGAAATTCAGACATTCTGCCTTGTCCATTGAAAATTTTGGTCACACAATCTTCTCACATCTGTTCAGGAGGCGGGTTTCAGAAAAGAGTGCGGGCTTATTAACATTTCTGATGAAATAGTAACATATGCTAATTATGCTTTGGCGCGAAGCGGTCACATGTCCCTTTTCGTCCAATGGTCTTCCGAGCTTTGTCTGATGCAATCTTTCTAAGAATCCACGTCATTTGTCACTTGTTCAGTTCCAGTTTCGATGTTAAGTTTTAAGTCCTAGTCTCCGTTTGTGGTTGTGAAGTCAATTTCTTTTAATGTTGTTTCCTCTTTTTGCGGCAGGTGTTGGTAAATGAATAATGTTGGTTGCGTTATGCCACATGGCCCCACTCCAGATTGTTCTATGGTATGGAACTATGTTTCCAACATTTTCAGTTATCAAGCTGTTCCCATTTTTCCTCCTTTGTATTCTCTTCTGCATCTGATTGACCTGGTTCATCAGGCACTGGGTGTCGACTCAGGAAGTCCGCTCCCACATTCATTTTCCCAGGAACATACTCAACCTGGAACGAGTAAGGTTGAAGAAGCAGCGACCACCTCATAAGTCGGGCATTCAGAGTCCTAGATGCTGCGAGAAACATGAGTGGTTGATGGTCACATTGCACTGTGAAATGTTTGCCATATAGGTATGCTTGAAATTTCTGTACACTCCATACGAGCGCAAGACATTCTCTCTCGATAGTACTGTAATTTCTCTCTGCTGCATTCAATTTCCTGCTAGCATAGGCTACAGGGAATAGCTCTGATGGTACATCTCCCTTTCTCTGCAACAGCGTTGCCCCAATTCCTATATTACTGGCATCGGTGCGCAGCACAAATGGTTGGTCGAGGTCTGGTAGATGTAAGACTGGATGAGCAGTTAATGCCTGCTTTAGTGCTGTGAAAGCTCTCTCACAGTCAGCTGACCAAGTGACTTTCTCTGGTTTCCCCTTTTTGGTAAGATCCGTTAAAGGTGCTGACAGAGTATTGAAGTCCTTGATGTATTTTTGATAGAATCCACATAAGGATACAAATGATCTTACATCCTTCTTTGTTTTTGGACGAGGTGCTCTCTGGAGTTTATCCACATTTCCCTCTTGTAGAGTTATCAGTCCATGAGATATCTTATGACCTAGAAAGTCCAATTCTTGGAATCCTATCTGACACTTCTTTGGTCTAGCCGTCAATCCAGTTTCTCTGAGGCGCCTGAACAAAAGATGCAGTGTTTCTACATGCTCTTCAAATGTTTCAGTGGCGATCAGGATGTCATCCATGAAGTGACTGATGTCTGGATGTTGTAGTGTGTCAAGTAATTTTCTCATCATACGTGTAAAGACGCTGGGAGCATTACTTAATCCGAATGGAAGAACGTTGAACTCATAGTGTCCTCCAGGCGTGCTGAAAGCTAACCATGGTCTAACTTCCGGTTTTACAGGAATCTGGTAATATCCCTTACTGAGATCAATCCTAGTAAAGTACTTAGCTCGGTTGAGTGCTGTGAAGAGTTTATTCTGATCAGGCAGAGGTTCTGCTTGGAATTCAGTTATAGCATTGAGCTGTCGATAATCGATGCACAATCTATGTTCTCCACTTGGCTTTCTCAATAAGACGACGCTAGCACTGTAAGGTGATTCAGATGGTGAGATTATTCCTGCGGTGAGCAGCTGTTGTATTTCTTCCTCTAAAGTCTTTTGCTTTGCATAAGGAACTGGGTAAGTCTTGACTCGCACAGGCACTGGGTCATTCAACTTCATGTCAAATTCCTCCAAATCAGTTCTTCCTGGCTTATCAGTAAGTACTTCTGCATATTTTTCCATAAGTTCCCTAATCTGCTTTTGCTGATCCTTTGTTAAGTTGGGATTGATTTCCACATCCTTAAAGGTCTCTTTGGCTTGCAGTTGGCACTCGACTCCCATTGTTGATCCTTCTTCGACTTCAGTAGCCACACTCATGGCCATCAGATGTGCAGGTTCGGTGGTTGAGGGTCTTTCATTATATTTCTTCAAGAGGTTTATGTGAAATACTTTCATCTTGCCTTTGACTGAAATTCTGTAGTTGGTACGTGAGATCTTCTCCGTCACTACATAAGGTCCTCTCCATCCTAATTGCAGCTTATTCTGACTGGTTGGAAGCAGCAACATCACCTTCTCTCCTACCTCTAACTCTCTATCCTTTGCCTTGCGGTTGAAGTTACGAGCAATTCTTCGTCTGGCTTGACGTAGATTGACATTCGCTTGTTTCCAACTGTGTTGTAAACGATTTTTCAACTCGGCAACATATGTAGATGCAGTCACGACTGTATCATCTGTAGTATTATCAGTCCATGTTCGCAGTAACGCCTCAAGGGGTCCTTTGATCGGTCGTCCAAACAACAGTGTGACTGGAGCAAAACCTGTTGAGTGATGGGGTACTTCCCTGTAAGCGAATAAAGCTGCGGGTAAATACAAGTCCCAATCCTCTGTCTTCTCCTGGGCAATTTTGCGCAGGATACTAATCAATGTCCCGTTCCACCTTTCCACAAGTCCATTTGACTGAGGGTGATATGGTGAACTGAAGATATGGCGTGCATGAAAAAGTCTGAAGGTCTCTTCCATGAGCTTACCACGAAACTGTGAACCGTTGTCCGTCAAGATCCTTTGTGGGAATCCTAGACGTGTGAATATTCCTAATAATGCATCAGCGACGTGTTTGGAGTCACAGCTGGGCATAGGAACTGCTTCGGCCCACATGGGTGTTGTGTCCACAAGCGTTAATATGAATCGGTTTCGCCTCTTCGTGGCTGAGAGAGGTCCGATTATGTCTACTGCCACTTTCTCAAATGGAATTCCAGTGATTGGCGATCCACCCAACATTGCCAGTGGTGTCCGGTGTTTTGGTGATACTTTCTGACACTGTGGGCATGATTTTACAAACCGTTGTATGTCTGAATTCATCCCTGGCCAAAAGTAGTGAGTGGTAATCCGCTGTGTAGTAGCGTTGATACCCATGTGCCCACTGAATGGTAGACTGTGACCCATCTCTAAGATCTGAGTCCTGTATTGAGTTGGTACAACAAGTTGATTAAACTCTTGTCCAGCTCGTCCTGCTTTTCTGTAAAGAAGTGCTGACTTCATGAACAGATCACCTTTACGTAGAGGTAAATGTGATTTTGGCAGTTTTCTGAAGCAGGGTTCCAAGGTGCTGTCGGCCTCTTGTGCCCTCTTCAGTTCCTCCGTTCGAGGGATTGGCGTAGTTATTTCTGGAGTTTTTGTTGCCTGGGATCGAGTGGTCATGGTCGCCATCGCCACAGGTTGAACAGGTTTTCCTAGAACGATAAATCTACAGCCGAGGATTACAGGATATATCGGATCGTCCAAGATCGCTGCCTTGATTGTCCCGGTGACATACCGCGAGGCTATGTTCACTTTTGCCACTGGAAGAGACATATTTGTTGAACTCTTCAGTGGTCCCTGTAATTCCACTATTTCCCCTGTCACCTGTTCAGGGTGAACTAAGGATGATGAGACAACACAGTCATATGATAATCCAGTATCATATAAACAGGTCGTTTTGAATCCATTTAACAAGATGGATTCTACAACCGGAATACGAGATGATGTGTCTTGATGAGGTGTCTGTTTGGACGTTTCACCAGTGCTCACTTTTTTCTCTTTTCGGTTGGCCAAACATGCCGCTGTGTGTGGAGGTGGCTTCTTCCTGCAATTCTGAAATGTGTGACCCCTAATTTTGCAATGGGTACAGAATGGTTTGTCCTCCCTCGGCGCTGTTTGGACTGAGTTTTGAGTGTTTTTCTGGGATTTCCCCCTTTTCCCGGTGGCTACAGTGTTTTCACCCTCTTTTGGCTGTGGAGTTTTGTTTTGAGAGGGGGTGTTGTTCGAACGTCCCTTTCCTCCCATCTCCTTCTGAGATTTCTCAAATCTCTCTGCCAGGATGATTATAGTTTCCAGGCGGTCAGCCCCGTTTTGGGTTAAGAATGCCTTCATTTCGTTCTGCATTTTCCCCTTGATCTGATCAATGATAATCATTTCACGGAGTCCTTCATAATTTTCCTCAAATCCTCCCAAGCAAGTCCATCTTTGTATGTATGACTTCAGTCTTTCGACTAGTTGTGCGTAACTCTCACCCGGTTCCTTCCTTGCGGCTTTGAACCTGAGTTTATAAGATTCGGCGTCCACTTCGAATCGGCTCAAGAGTGCCGTCTTAAGTGTTGTGTAGTTCTGTTGTTCCTCTCTAGTGAGTCTTGAGAACACCTCATACGCCGTGGATCTTAAGGCCTGCGCTACCTTCGTCGCCCATCTACTTTCTTCAAGCCCACAGCTGACAGCCATTGCCTCGAAGCGTGATAAAAATCCTTCGATGTGGTCAGTCTGTTCATTAAAGGGTTCCAGAGGAAATGACATAGCCCCTGAATTAAGTTGAGAGACGTGAGGTGGTTCTGTCACTGGCGATCCTGATGAGGTTGAGGGTGTAGGACCACTCCCTTTCTCTATTCTCCGGATCTCCACTTCAATCTCCATTCTCCTCAACTCCAGTTGGTGTTGACGCTCTCTCTCCTTATCTTCCATTTCAGCCTGTAGTCGTTTCTCTTTCTCCTCCAATTCTGCTTGAAATCGTTTCTCTTTCTCCTCCAATTCTGCTTGAAATCGTTTCTCTTTCTCCTCCAATTCTGCTTGAAACTGTTTTTCCCTCTCAGCCAATTCAGCCTGAAGCTGTTTTTCTTTCTCAGCCAATTCAGCCTGAAGCTGTTTTTCTTTGAGAGCCAATTCAGCCTGCAGTCTTTCTCTTTTGTCGAATGCATCTGAAACATAGTTAGCTAGCTCAAGGCCATCTAACCCGCATTCTCTACCCGTTTCTGTTATTTGGGCTCTAAACTTTGCAGTTTCCGCCATGTCTATAATTTATTGCTTTGTTCTGCCTAAAAATACAATTGCAGTTAGTCTGATCCGCGTAAGCTTGTCAGTCCCTGATCTGCAAATATACAACAGAGCATATGCAATATTAAAAACACCCTATGTTATGTCTGTCTGTCAATGCTGGAAAAGCCAAAGGCAGCAGGCACTGAAATAACCAGATTTAATTCCTAGTAAAGAAAAGAATCTGAAATTAGACAGAGTTTTCCCAACGGATAAGATTTTCCGGTGGTTGATGAAATGCTGTTAAGTTCAGACTCCACAGTAAAAGAACACCTTCTCTGGAAGAGAAGTAGTGTTGGTAGAGTAGATACACACTATATATTTCTCCTGGCGCACTCCTCTCTGAAGTATAAGCCTATTTGAACATGGCCCCCTTCTCCAGGAGTAAAAATCAGTCACCTACTCTTATTTATCTATAAATGTCATTCATATCATGTGGCTGTCAATCAATACCCCACATGGTATCTGTTAAACATTCTAGAAAATGACAATGTTCAAAATCCAAAGATAATTGTGTTCATGTATTTTTATATAATTGTTTAAAGGTTAATATATGGGAACCATCCAGGACGTAGCCGACAATATGTCATATATTTTTGAAGGGAGTGGGAGATCACTGTAGTGCATGCCCCATCTCTAACAAAAGAAGTAGAGCCCCATCCTCTTCTATCTTCAATAACCCCAGAATATGAACCTTGAGTTATCTGCAGGCCTCGTTCTATTAAGTATGTCTAGGAGATATAGATTATGGCCCTGGTGAGAATGGAAATTACTAACTGGGAATCTGCCCCTTCTCCAATGAGTCTGATAGCTCTGGAGCCCCCTTATTGGTTATCAAATCTGAGGAAAGTCTGGAGAAGTTTCTCAGCCTGATTTAGATGAAGAAAACATGGATGTTGAGCAGTTGATAGATCTAGAGTCTTTTTATTTCCCCATTCAGTAAGTCATTATGAGTTAATTTATCTTTAAACAATCAAACACATAATCAATCACATTAGAGTCTGACAACATGATGTACAAAGAAGTTGTTGACACAGATAGGTTGGAACTGACAAATTAACAGAAGGTCAATTCATGTTAATTATTTATTGACTGGCCTGAGCCTTCTGGTCAGTACATACATTTCCATTGTGATTTACACAAGATAATAGAAAAGTTGCACATTGGACCATTGTCCCAGACAATCAATCAAGCATCAATATATGAGATGTCAACAAGTGTGAAACATAGTAAACATTTTGATGTTGTACATATTAAGTGTGATGGTGATGTCTCAACAATTAAATATCAGTTTTCCTGAAATTGGGTGTGGTGTGTACAAAGGAAAATGTAACCTGGTGACTGGAAGATTAGGTAAGCCAGGGTCCATTGACTGATGGATCCACTTCAGGTCTGCCCGTATAGCTCCACTGAAGGCCTCCCCATGCTCTGCTCATAGCCAAGTCATCCTCCATCTCACTTGTGGTTCATCTCTTTCTCTCGGCTTCCCTCTCTCAGGTCTGATTTAGGTGGTTAGTTTGCTGATGTGTTGGGTGGTTGTTGGTATGTAGCCACCAAGGTCACTGATGAATATTCGCATATATATGTACATTCCTACCAATACAATCGTTTAAAAGTAGGTAAAAGAAACCTAAATTCCTGAAGTAGGAACTTGTTCCCCTCCCCCTCTTTTTCTCTCTAAGCTAGTGTTGGGTTAATTTGGGGTGGTCAGAGTTTATCACACGGTGTACGCCTTGTATCAACTTGTTCCTGCTGTATGTAAGTTCTCATTTGACCGGGGTCAGTGAACGTGTACAGTAAGACATTGACAAGAGTGAGAATATGTCAAGATGCATGTAAATAAATGACATACATTTATAACATTTCTGCCACTAAATGGTGTTTATCGCGTGTATAAATAATTCTCTGTGTTTTCCCAATTAACTTCTTCTTCTTCTTCTTCTTGTGTCTAATAACTCTCTCCCATTATCTGTTGTTGTTGTGATGTTGAGTGTTGTGTTGTGTGGTGATGAGTGGTGTTGAGTTTTAAGTTATGTTGAGTAATGAGTTAAGTTCACTGCGCGTGATGGTGTTCCGCGAAGCACAACTTTCTCATGTATTGCAGTTCATAAGTGCTCTTATCTAATTAAAATTTGACATAAATATAAATATTTATTCCGTCAAACCCTATTAATTCAATAGATGAAGGAGAAAGGAAAGATTGATTTCTCTTTCAGCTTTCTAAATTGTAAATAGGCATAGATAAGTCTGTTTTAGAACAAGGCACTTATTCTAGTACACGAACTGTCATTTCAGCTGTAGATAGTGATAGCATCTTTTATCAGTATTTCTGGTGAAATGCACAAGATTGCTTTAGAATCATCACTTCTCACAGTTGTTTAGAATAGAATGTAGTAGTATAATGCACTTCTTAAAGTTAATAATTATCTCTAAGAATATCAGAGATTGCAGTTTCATCTAAGAGAATATTAGAGAGTCATTTTGCCCGGGAATGGCTCTGCGTCGTTAGAACCCACAGTCGAGCATTTTTACATTTCAGAGGTTTTAATTAATAATAATACATTTCAATTGACATCACAAACACTGGATACCGTTCTTTTGACACTTGATACATCGGGTTATCAGTTTAATCTAAGGCCTAACAAGCTCACCCGAAATTCAGACATTCTGTCTTGTCCATTGAAAATTTTGGTCACACAATCTTCTCACATCTGTTCAGGAGGCGGGTTTCAGAAAAGAGTGCGGGCTTATTAACATTTCTGATGAAATAGTAACATATGCTAATTATGCTTTGGCGCGAAGCGGTCACATGTCCCTTTTCGTCCAATGGTCTTCCGAGCTTTGTCTGATGCAATCTTTCTAAGAATCCACGTCATTTGTCACTTGTTCAGTTCCAGTTTCGATGTTAAGTTTTAAGTCCTAGTCTCCGTTTGTGGTTGTGAAGTCAATTTCTTTTAATGTTGTTTCCTCTTTTTGCGGCAGGTGTTGGTAAATGAATAATGTTGGTTGCGTTATGCCACAGCAGTGCATTTTAATATTTATTTAGGTAAATATTACTGATTACTGTGTAGTATATCTCTCACACTTACTTCACTGCGGTCGCCAGAAACTACTTGAATATTACTTTCAGTTGTCTTTCACTGCTGAGGTTTAACTCTACACATTGGTTTTGATTCTGCTGTCATTGGTTCACTCTTGTCTTTCTAGATTAGCTCTGAATTTGATAGATACATAGGAGCTTACCTGAATATAGACATTAGCAAATATGGACTCACCTTCCCAGGATCTAGATTATCTGAAGGCGCGCACAGATTACTTAGAGTCCATGAGAACGTTAGGCATAATAGAGGGCTTAACAGGAGAACAATTAGAAATATACACCAGAGAAGAGATGAAAGAGTGGGACATGGCGGAGGAACAGATGACTAAAACAATTAATGAGTTATTTGAAGCAAAAGAGCGTAGCAAAACTGAAGAAGCAGAGATTAATAAAAAGCATATGGAAGTAGTCAATGCAGAGTAGCTAACCTTTCTAGCGGAACATAAGGTAGGAGATATGGATGCTCACCCAACCAGGAAGGAAGAGACATCTTTGCCAACCACCGCGGAATCAGAGTTAGTGGACCGGGAACTACAGGTTCTCATTCGACCCATTCCTAAATGGAAAAGAGGGAAGAAAAAACGTGCCAAGGGCATTTCAAGCAGTCACAAACGTGATAACTGTTTGGACCACGGAAATTGTGGTCTCACTGGTTCGCCAGTACAGGACCTTCAGGAAAACCTCTTAACTGCTACGAGGAATGAATCTCGAGAGAAAGAGGAACTGAAGACAACCTTTAATGAGGTCGCAGGCAGAGACCTAGCCGATTCTCACATTCCCTTCTGTTCACAGAATCACGAAGTGGAATTACATCTGACTGAAATAGGGAGGAAGGAAAAACGGAATCCCGGGTGAATTTCATTACTGCAACGCGGGAAGAATCACTAATTATCAGTTCAGATAATTTAATTATTAACAGTTACCCAGAGGACAACTATTTGCACTACGGTTTGCCAGTACAAGACTCCCAGGAATCTCATTTTACTTCAACGAGAGGTGAAACTCAAGAGGAAGATGACCTGAGGACATCTTTTAAGGAGGTCGGAGATGGAGAGGTAACCGACCTTATTATTCCCTTCAGCTCAGGCGAGGAATAAGTGGGATTAAATTTGACTGACAGAGGGATGAAGGATGATCCGGAACCCCTTGTGATCTTTGAGGCAGCAGCGCAGGACAAGACACTAGATCTCAGTTCAAATGATTTACCTAATGTGATGGATTGCTTAGACAGCCCACCACAGGATTTACCTCAACTGGACTTAGCCCATGAAAGCAGGACCAGAGAGGAACATCCAGACCAGGAAACATTTCCAGTTGTTATCTCACAGTATACCAGTTCGGAGACTCAGGAAACACAGGGAATTGTCATGAGCCAGAATATGGACTCTGATATTGTGCAGACAACATTGTCTGTAGTTGCTAAAGAAGAAAATTCTTTGCACAAGATGGAGGAAGAAACGCCTATCATCTCATTAGCTGAAGTTATCAGGGAATTCCAGCAACAGGGACCTGAAGTAACAGAAGTCAAGAGTGGTTTGGAATCAACACTCTTAGGACTCAATCTACCCTTCAGTCAGGTCGATTTGATAGGAGTAGATCAGCTATTTGTGGATACTTTATTCAAAAGTAACTCCACTCTATCGCCCTGGAGTAACTATGTTATTTCTCAAGGCTGGACAACTTGGCACACTAAATTTCCAATTTCTAGCACGGTTTTCACAATAAACTCTAATGCAGAGAAACTCAGCCCGTTAACTGATTATCAGGGGAAGAAACCGCGACACAGAGGAGGGAAGATTGTTACGCCCGACTTTGAAGGAGGAAAGCGCCAGTTGAATTTATATCATGGGACCATGATGTGTAACATTATTCCTTTCAAAAGGAAGATATTGATGGATCAGTTATGGATCTTTAAAGGAGGGAGGAAAATCACGGAGACAAGCTTTGCTGTGGCCAGCTTATGTGAGACTTCACTACGGGTACATCCTCGGCTGAAAGGATTAAATCACGTGAGGGAGTGGACTAAGACCGTTGCCCAGAGGCGTAGAAGAATCCTGTTGATTGTGATCTTTCCCAGAGGGGTAAAAATACAACCTCTTGACAATTACCGGATTTTACCAAGCTATTGCATGGAATCCCGGCCGAAAACCAGGTACAAGGACCTATCCAAAGTATCCTTGGGTTATGGAAATGGGACGTCTTTATGCAGATGCAGGACAACCCACTGCCACAAGGAATATTGGAAACCTTTAGGCAGATAAAGAACGGAGAGTGCTTATGCATTATTCTGGGATGTACGGCGTGCTTTGACAAAAGATTTCTGGCAGAAACTTTTTTAAGGGGGAAGCTCTGTCACGAATTGGCAGCCTTTACTTCCCAGAACAATTTTCGGTTCACTTTTGATAGGCCATGTAGAGAATCAACAGACGAACAAAACTGTTTTCTATATTCAAGGCTATATAGTCTTGATGTAAGCTTGCAAAGCCTGCAAGTAAACAAACCACCACAGATGGCTTTCTATTTGGGAAGTTAATTTGACACCAGTACCGGTCACCCCCAGAGGTTATCAATTACACCCACAGGATGGCAGACTCCAGGGACTGTGTAATTAAAACCGACCAGGCATGACACCTGATAAGCAGAGGTAGGAAATCACCCAACCGTGATGGCTGACCTCCATCTGAAAACAGACTAGATTTGCAAGGTGTGAAATCACTGATAAGACTCAGACTGGCAGACTCAGGGAGGTGTGAACCAGGTCTCATAAGGCAATTAACACTGGGCCTGTGGGCTTTGTACCAGACAGAGGGGAGTCTGCACTGTAGGAATGTGTGAAACATTTTATTAGAGCAAGACTGGAGGAATGAGAGTGATAGCAAGTTGCAGTTAGGATTGCAATTAACGTCAGGGGGAGATAAGAAGAATTTATGAATGGAATTCCTGGGAGATAAGTGTCTACTGCTAGGCTAGGTATAAAAACCCCTGCTAGACCTTTTCCCTTTAGATTAAGTCTGACTTCAGAACAGGTAGGCAGCCAGCTCAATGTTTGCAGTCATATGTATGATTCTTATGTTGCTAGATTTCACTAGGAGAATTATTTCTTAGTAACTAGTCAGTCTATATCTGACATAGGTTATTTCAATAAATATCATTGTCTAAGTATACTTTTAGGTGTCTTGGTAGATGCTTGTCATTTCTTTGTACACTATCCTAGTTGCCTTTTGGTGTGTGCATTTGTTGTACAGAATATAGTCAACTGACTATTTCTTAAATTCTTACCACAGCAGTAACTAAGTGGTGATTAAACCGGGCAGATCAGCAAATATGGCTGGTCTGTGTGGTCACTTCAATTAGACTTGTTGTATATCTCATTTTGTAGCTATACAATATTAGTACTCATTAATAATGCCTGATGCTATTATGTTGAGTATCATTAGATGTCCATCTTGAAGTAATATAATGTTTATGGATATGTTGGATGTATATATGTGTAATTTCATATGAATATACGATGCTAGGAATATACTTCGTACATATTCTTTTTGTGTATATACGTCTCATTTCGTATACATACAAACTAACTAGTGCATTATGCTATGATGTTAAAGTATCATAATATGTCTAGTTTAATCAATATGTTTATGTGTATTGGATGTTTGATATATTGATTTGTCATATGCAAACCTACCAATATGAAGTGTTATGCTGCGCATTGGCACATTGGCCAACAATTGTGTCGGAAGCAGAGGTGTAATGGTACAGACATTACCCACAATTGGTATAGGGTATATGGTGCTAAACTTTCTCAGTGTATTGTGGGCGTGCGTTCACGGTAATGCATGGGAACCTGGCACAGCTACTGGTCACGGCTTGTAAGCCCGGATGACCCGGCATTATTATAATACCATTACCGATCCTGTGAGCTGCTAAACCAATTTTGGACGGAGCGGCTGTACGACACAGAATTTCTGTATTAGCGACATGGACATGGGACGGCAGAAATGTAATCATTACAGGCGTGTGAGACAATTGAAAAGCCCGGCCTAGACTAAAGACAGTAGGGAGAAGGAGGATGGTGAATGCAGTAGAGCTGGAAGATAAACTTGGCCAGACTGGTCATTGTATATGTTTGTGTTATTATATGTTTTAATTAGGATTGCGCTAATGTAGAATTAGATATAACACATTCTCGACTTTCTTTCAAGCTCTCACAAGGAGCACCTATGTTGTAGATCTCAAGGACGAGTGAAGACTAGGTCGTGTCAGGACTGACAGGATTCGTCAGAATACCGGCAAGCTGTTTCTTTTTTTTTTTTGAGTCTACTGGAGAGTGGGGATCTGGACCACAATTCCAGATAGATCAAGTAACATAAGTTACGTAATGTTTGTCATCAATAACATGTTATATGATTTCATCATCATCATCGTACAAACCATCAAATGTCTATTTTTATGATTAGTAAATAAATGTTGTCGTATTGTAACTCATAGTTCTGTCATTATATTTTTTCCAATTGTGCATACGTGTTTTTGTGTACATTGGTGGGGGTTCACTTAGACACCAAGGAAGGGAGCAGTCAGGGAGAAAAACCTGTACTGAGATAGTCGTCTATACTCATATATTTAGACTTAAACATCTATCTTAGCTAACCTTCTCTTTCCCATTCCTTGGCGAATATTCAGCACAGTTCATTTCAATTTTGTAACGAGCCACTTAGAGCTGTACGTTGGATATTCATGGGCCTAATCTATAGTTCAGCCATATAGATTTTGTCCCTAGTCAGTTTCTGACTATTTGGGGTTGCTCGCCAGTGAATAATACTTTCATCTAGCCGGTGGGGCACCCCGACTTATGACAGTCTCAATACAGAGTAATTGAAGTGTTTGTAGTTTCATTACTTACTGTGTATTATTTCTTAGTATGTTGTTCGTTTTAAGTAATGAATGTTTATACAGTCATCCGCACCATGTGCGCGCGCGCGCACACACACACACACACACACACACACACACACACACACACACGCTTGCGCACGCGTGCGACAGGAAATCATTAAGTGGCATGCATTTTAGGATTAACGTTTTTGTTTATAAAAGCGTGAACCAGAAATTGTATGTGCCTGTTTTCTCGACTTAACCCATGGGGGATGGCGTTGTCGTGAAGCAATAATTCTCCTTTTGAGAGATGTTCCCTGCGTATCGATCGCATAGCAGGTTTCAGTTTGTTTACTAGTATCTCACTGTATTAACAGTTTCACCCCTTTCGTGGAAATTCAGCTATATAGGACCCTTGATATCCCAAAAGAAGATCCTCATCATGACTTTCCTAGCGTATTCCTGCGTCTTGAACTTTTTCTTCACATTTGTCTTCTATTTTAAAATCTTTCTACTCATTCATAAACTCTTCCCTGGTTCAAACAATTTTCTACAAACTGAACTAATATTCTTCTGTAGATTTCACATGGTTTCCCACCCTCTAACCAGCACACTACAAAAAAAAAAAAAAAAACCGCCTCGTTGTTCTTCCACGGTATAAGTCGATAACAATTTTGTACACTCTGTTATATTGCACACTCACAAACTACCCTTACATGGGGTATTACTTAAGAGCCAATCTGTGTCCTCAAATAAGATTCTCCGTTGCCCACATTCTCCAGTGCACTTTATAATAAAAGTCATGTTACTTAATTACTCTGCCTCGCGTGAACGTGCGTGCGTGCGTGCGTGCGTGCGTGCGTGCGTGCGTGCGTGCGTGCGTGTGTGTGTGTGTGTGTGTGAGTGTGTGTGTGTGTGTGTGTGTGTGTGGAGAGAGAGAAAGATAGAGACGGGCAGGCAGACGGACAGACAGACAGACAGACAAACAGACAGACAGAAGGAGCCTGTTCTTCTTCTAGCTACCATGGACCAAGACACGGGTGGCGGTTATTGAGTGCAGCCGAGTTAGTTGACAATACATTTATCTCTATAATATAGATCAATACTTTGTGATATGGCCATCGGCAGGTAACACCCCTCCCCACTCTCTCTCTCTCTCTCTCTCTCTCTCTCTCTCTCTCTCTCTCTCTCTCTCTCTCTCTTTCTCTCTCTTCCCCCTTCCCTCGCTACTTTGGCTCTAACTCTTAGACAAAGGCTAATAGAGTCCAACTATACTAAGTAGGTCAGCATGGCCGAATGGATAAGAATGTGTATTCTTAAACATCCGGTGTGCTGATGCAGAGTTAAAGGATTCAATCCCTACACCGGACAGCTGGACTAAGATGTTGACCTATCGTCCTTGACACTGTTAATAGGGAAAGTTAATTCACACGCAAAATTCAGTCCAGCACTATTATAATTAGTGCGTATGGACGACGCTTGAGTTCAAAGCGAGCTTACTCAAACCAGCGAAAGGCAAGAGGAAACCGCGTTGCATTTATTCATTGATTATTATTGTTCTAAACAACATGGTCTTTGGGCCAATGCAAAAATGTCAAAATAACAGTGATACTCTGGGACATCAATACAAAAGAAACGAAACAATGAGCTGCGTAACTGGTGACCTAGGTGAAAGGAATGAGAGCGGTGATAGTTAGTTAGTTAGTTAGTTAGTTAGTTAGTTAGTTAGTTAGTTAGTTAGTTAGATAGTTAGTTGGTTGGTTCGTTGGTTGGGTGGGTGGTTGGTTGGTTAGTTAGTCGCGGTTCCAACTTCACGGCAACGGGTCGACCCCATTGTGTTCCGTTCTTGTGCCAGTGAATATCCCACAAAATTCTCCTCGATCTGTCTTATTGGGGCGGAGGAGATCAAACAATCAGGCCGACCGCTTACAGAAGGAGAGGTTCTGAAGCGTTGCATGATGAAAGTGTGTGATGTTTTTTGTTTAGACAAAAAGCAGGTGTTTGCAAAGGTAAGCCTTAGCAGAAATACGGTTATTGATCGGGTTTGTGAGATGGCCACTGATGTGAAAACACAGCTGATCGAAAAAGGCAAAGACTTTGTTGCATTCTCGCTTGCTGTCGATGAAAGTAATGACACGACTGACACTACACAGCTCGCCATCTCATCCGTGGAGTGGACACCACTTTGAATGTTACAGAAGAAATATTGGACATGAAATCCATGCATGGGACAACGACAGGAAAAGACATTTTTGACAACGCATGTCAAAGTTTAACCAACATGAACCTGCCTTGGGACAAACTCGTTGGACTGACAACAGATGGAGCACCGGATATGTGTGGCGAAAAAAGTGGGCTAGTTGGAAGGATGCAGTTAAAGATGTAGGAGAACTGTACTGGTGAATTGATAGCATATTACTGCATCATACACAAAGGATCGCTGTATGGTAAAGTCCTCAACATGCAATATGTAATAAGCATTGTAACACAAACCGTCAACTTTATCAGATATCATATTAATGTTTTTAAAATGTTTAATTTTCGGCTTATTGAATGTTTATCCTATCCGGCCCGCAACCTAACATGTGATTTGAGTTTTGGCCCGCTGAGCGTTTGAGTTTGACACCCCTGAAGTATATGATGACACAAACATGACATAATTTCCAGGCACAGTCTCAGTATAGATACATGTATACGCTTAGTTGCCGCTGAGTCTTTTCTGTGTCCAAACTCCCTGATTGCCTGGCTAGTTTTCCTTAACGTAGCCCCAGACACCACTGCCGCTGACAGCCCGGCTAAGCCTCTAATACTTAGCCTCAGAATTCCACTGATCCCGGTTAAGTCTCCTTGACTTAATTCAACTCCGAATTCCTTGGTCCTGGGCCAGACCTCAGTCCTCCACTGTCTGCCCAAACCTCACTGAATCCAAACCCCCAGGCAGAGTTCTCCCTAACTCCGCCACAACTAAACTCCGAATCCGAATCCCCTGATTTACCCAGTCTTGTGTTTTTATTAATTCTTCCCGGACCTCCCAAGAAACATCATTTAACATCGGTAACACTAATTTAAATTCCTCCAACATACCCTTTCTAATTTTCCCTTTGTCTCTTAGTTTCCAGTCACGTTTTCCTCTGTGCCTTTGTGACTACGAATGACATTTCCATGATCTACTCTCCATTGTTTTTAGGGCCCGCCTTTGATTTAGAATTCTTACCTCAACCTTTTTTTTTTTTGGACCTAACATCCGTCTCGTTCTTCTCTGACCTAGATACCCTTGCTATTTTTTGTAAATTCTTCGCTAGTACAATGACCCTAGTTGTTTGTACACCCATGCATGTTACAAACCTCAACTCAGAAGAATTGTGAAAATCACAACTTATATCTTAGCATAGCAAAAACAAAGATAATGCAAACAGATAAACCAATATCGAGAAAGAAATATATGTTAATGGGGAGCAATAGGAGGTGGTGGAAAATGTTGAATATCTTGGGTCATTAATTACCAACAATAGTGACACAATGAAAGAAATTAAAAGACTAATCTCTATTGCTCTTCTAACAGTAAAATAATTGAATAAATCGTGACGCGGTGTCGTGAAATGCCGCGTTAACATCCCAGAATATTTTCTCGGTCTCCAAATGTGAGAAACCAATTTGAGAAAGAATGAATTAATCATGCTGCTCCATGGCTGTCTAGTCGTGGGGTAAGATTACTCACAAAAAGCCTCTAGCCATGACGTAAGCTTGCAGATGGCAAGTAAAATGGGCTGCTTGAGACTTGAGACGGACACAACTAGATAATTAGTCTACACCTTGGAAAACTGCTGACCCAGACGGGCTATGACACCACACAGACACATTGGCACCTTCTCGCCCAGGTAGACCCTGGCTAAATCAACAATGAACTGGGCCAGTGGTTGAATAAAGACAATTACCTGTAGCCAGGTGGAGAATGTCAGAGATAGTGAAATAAAACCACCCAGGCGTGAACAACATATTGACCCAGGTGGAGATAATAGCCCTAGGGCTGTAAACAAGCCAAGTCCACTCAGACTGGCAGACTCAGAGAGGTGTGAAACAGATCTTACATTGGCACCTTGCCGTCTTGACAGACGATAGTTTGTGCTTTAAAAAGGCATAATAACTTTTAACTATGGCGGTAGCGAGTGTGACTGATAAGGCCAATTTGCGCTGTAAATGTCCGTTCACAGTGGGTGCATGTGAACACGTGGTCATTTCCACCATCATGCACCATCTTACGTCTCAAACGCTTGGTGTGTGACTTTTCTGCAATAATTTTCTCCTTTGACTTTATTCCATTTCTGATATTTGCCCTCCATGCAACACGTTCAGCGGCGACTTGCTCCCAATGTGCATTATCAATGCCTGTATCAATCATGTCCCGCTTACACACATCTTTGTATCGTAGTAGAGGCCGACCCTGAGATCTCTTACCCATCTGTAATTCACCAAAAAAGATATCCTTTGGTATTCTACCATCATCCATCCGCCTAAGATGTCCTATCCATCTAAGTCTACGAAGACTGAGCATGGAATAAACTGTCACACAACCTGATCTTTCCAATACTTCAGTATTTGTGATTTTGTCTTGCCACTTAATACCAAGAATTCTTCGCAGACACCGCATATGAAAGCTGTTTAAATTGTTCTCTTGGTGTGAGTAAGTTGTCCAGGTTTCACTGCCATAGAGAAGAGTACTAAGGACACAGGCTTGATAGACAAGGACTTTTGTTTTGGCAGTAAGCTTCCTGTTCTCCCAGACTCTTTTTCTTAACCTGTTCATTGTTGTTGCTGCCTTACCAATCCGGATGTTGATTTCCTGATCTAGGGATAATTTGCTATTTACCACCGATCCTAGATATGTAAAATGGTCTACTATCTCTAGTTCGGCGTCGTCAATAAAGATTGATGGTACCCCATGTGCACCTTGTGACATAATCTGTGTCTTCTTTTTGCTAATTGTTAAACCAAATTCAGAACAAGCATTGGAGAATGCAGATAGTAGACATTGCAATTCTTCCTCAGAGTGGGTCGTAACTGCAGCATCATCTGCAAAAAGCAACTCTCTGATCAGTACCCTCCTAATTTTGGTCTTAGCCTTCAATCTCTGAGCATTGTAGAGGCCGCCATCTGAGCGTGAGTGAATGTATATACCACCATCCTGATCACGAAATGCATATTTCAGTAGAAGTGAAAAGTATATTCCAAAGAGGGTGGGAGCTAGTACACAACCTTGCTTAACTCCACTCTTGATTTCAAATTCTTCAGAAGTTGCACCATCAAACTTGATTATACCCTTCATGCCTGTGTGGAACGATTCCACAATGGACAGAAGAGTTGGTGGGCAGCCAATCTTCTTTAGTGCCTTGAACAGACCCTCACGACTGACCAAATCAAATGCCTTTGTGAGGTCGATGAAGGCAATAAACAGTGGTTGATTCTGTTCACGGCATTTTTCTTGCATTTGTCGCAATGAGAATATCATATCAGTGGTAGACCGGTTCTGTCGAAAGCCACACTGTGATTCGGGGTAGACTTGATCTCCTAGGACTTGAAGTCTGCGCAGAACAATTCTGGCAAATACTTTTCCAACAATACACAGAAGTGAGATACCCCTATAGTTGTTGCAGTCGCTCCGATCGCCCTTGTTCTTGTACAGTGTTATGATGCTTGAATCTTTGAAATCCTGTGGGACTTGTCCTTCACGCCAGCATAGCTCTATTAGCTGGTGGATCTGTATAGTGAGTGTGTCTTGCCCACTCCTGATAACCTCTATTGGAATCCCATCCTTACCTGGAGCCTTGCCAGATGCAAGTTCATTTATAGCACACTTAACTTCTGTTATGGTGGGAAGTGTGTCCAGGTGGTCAAGAGTTGGTAGAGCCTCTATGGCGTTGAGGGCATTATCCGCTAGTTTGGTCTCACTTGAGTAAAGCTCCAAATAGTGCTCTACCCATCTGTCCATCTGCTGTTTCTTATCAGTGATGACTTCTCCAGTCAAGGTTTTCAATGGTGCACTTTTCAATGGTGCACTCAATTGTGTGAAACAGATCTGATAAGGCAATTAGAGCAGGACTGGAAGAATGTGAGTGATGGCCAGTTTTGAAGTGAGAATTGCAATTAACGCAGGGGGAGAGAAGGAAGAATGTATGACTGGAATTCCTGGGAGATGAGTGTCTACTTCTAGGCTAGGTATAAAAACCCATGCTAGACCGGTTCCCTTGCAGGTCGTCGTCGTGACAACATCGCGTCGTCATTCGCACTGCGAGCGCTAACAAGTCAAGTCACATTATTCTGTCAAGAAGCCTGATCAGCGGGAAAATGTCACGTTGAAAATCCAACAAGAAACACGCTGTTGCCAAGATGTGCAGCGTGGGAGCCGACAACAAGAAGAAGAACGTTGAGAGCCCGCCTGCTAGCTGCATCAAAGAGCCTGATACCACAGCTATATCTGAAGCTACAACGAGGGAGAAGATTGACAGCCCAACACAGTCAAGAATCAAGACAGCAGAGAATAAGGAGGAGAAAGACACCAGAGTCGGAAACACCGACTCAAAAACAGTCCGATGGGTTGTCAAGCGGATTCCGGTGGAGCTGACAGATGAAGAAATCCTGAAGCAGCTACGTGAAGAGAATCTTCACATCCGAGTCTTGAAGGCGGAGCGGCTTCTCACTTACTCCAAGATACCTACAACCCTGGCAGTGGTGACATCGGAGGGCAGCGAAATGCCGACCACAGCATCACTCAACAAGAGACTGCAGCAACCAGAGAGATTCATACCAAGAATCACGCAATGTTCAAAATGCCAGAGGGCCGGCCACAGCAGAACAACGTGTCGCAGTAAGTCGGAAATCTGTCGATACTGCGCCGATCACCACGCCTTCAAGGAGTGTCCGCTGGCCAAGCTGGACACGGACTTCCGAGCTCCTAACAACAGAAGAAAGTGCGCCAACTGTCTGGGCAAACACGGTGCAAGATACCTGGGCTGTCCGTACCTGCAGAGACACAGAGACGTCTTAAAGATCGCCATCATCACAAAGACACCATTCAAGGAAGCAATGCAGAGGGGCGAGACAGCCACGGGTATAGCACAAGCTGAAAGAGATCAACTTCAAAAGCAGATAGACGAGTTGAAGAAGCAAGTCAAGGCACTGCTGACGACGTCTCCGACCAGCGATAATGAGAAGCTGCTGGCCGACATGAAAGAAATCCAGCTCGACATCAAACAAGAGATTCAGCGCATGGCTGAGATGAAGAAGGAGAACAAACAAATCCTACAAATGATCAAGACCGAAAGAGAATTGCATAGAGCTGAAATGGGACTCTTTCAAAACAAAATAACAGAAGCCACACAAGAACTCACAGAGAAACAGCAAGAAGAAAATCAAGAGACCGAGCCTGAACCGCAAGCTGAAGCCAGCAGCCCAACCACAACGGCCAAGAGGGAACTACTATACCGTCGGATCTCTGAAGGAGGCACAGAATACCCAGTCGACAAGGAGGAACTCAAGCGCGAGGAATTCAGAAGGCGCTGGGAAGAAAAAGAAAAGAAGAAGCCTAAGAAACTCCGGGGGAAACCGATGGTATACCCAGTAGTACTCTACGACCGTGAGAACGACTTCGAGTACTATATAGATGACGGTAAAATCGTCCCATGGCTGACCACGGAGGAAGAAAACTTTAGGCAGCAGTATCGCAAACGCAACAGTGAAAACAGGCACAAGGAGGAAAATGAAAACGTCGATAAGCTCCTACAGAAAATACACAATAAAGGAGACAAAAAGACCAAATAAAAAGTCCTTTTAAGGACTGCAACCAATAAAGCCAGGAGCCTGCACCACCATAGAAAACAAGATGAAACATGCACAAAGGACAGCCACGGACCGATCCCCCAGCTGGAGGGGGATTACGAAAAGTCCTTATAAGGACTGCAGCCAGACGAGCCAGGAGCCTACACAAACAAAGAAAACCACAACAACAGAAGAGCACAAAGGATAGCCGCCGACCACTGCTGACGTCACAGACACAAACGATGCATAACCAGTCCGAGAAAGGACTCACAAGACAAGAATTAGGGTAAATAAACCCACAAAAACCACGATCCTCAATTATAACCACAGCTGATGAAGCAGGTTAGACGAGGACGAATTTGGAATTTTTGTTTTTGAAATGGAATCGGAATCGGTTCCCTTGCATCAGTCGACTCGTCGCGCTATCGAGATCAAGTCGCTTTATCGGTTAACGCAGAGGATGTCTCGCGTTAAAAGTGCCGCGCAGAGACATGCGCTTTATGCAGCCGGGAAGAAGAAGGGAGAGGCGAAGAAGACTGCTGCGACTGCTGTGCTCGTTTCTTCAAACAGCAGCAGTCCTGCCTCGACATCAGCTGAAACCGCTCCCGTCGCAGAAACCATAACTACAGCCAGCAACAGCCGGGAAACTATCAACACCAATGAGATGCAGCCCAATATACTAGAGACCTCCACACAGGAGGAAAAAACTACTACTATAGACTTCACCGGCAAAATACTACTGAAGCAGACAAGCGTGGGAGAAGCTAAACTGACGGCGCTACCAACAGACAAGATAATCAGTCTGTTGGAAAACGAGCTGGGAAGAAACAGCATCGGCCAGCTGCGCAAGACATCGGATGGAATAGTGGTCACCATCAACAAAAAACCAAAGACCACAGCACTTCTACAGCAAATATCACAAGAAGAGAAAGCCGTCATCCAGCTTAACCACGGCATACTACTGGAAGCCGCCAGGCACAACTCTATCAAAAGATGGGTCATCAAACGAGTCAAGACCCATCTCACCAACGACCAGATCAGGGAGATGCTAACAAGGGAGAACCGCAAGACCAAGATCACCAGTGCTGAGCGGATCATCGGGAAAAACAACATACCCTCCACAGTTGTCGTCGTAACATCGGAGGGCCGACTGATCCCTCAATACATTACATGGGACAAGAAAGACCAAGTACCAGAGCCCTACATACCGAGAGTGCTGCAGTGTTCCAAGTGCCAGAAGTTTTGGCACACCCGTGCCACCTGCAAGAGTGATATGGAGGTATGTAGGTACTGCTCTGGTCCCCATCAATATAGTCAGTGCCAGCATGCCAAGAACGACTCGGACTTCAGGAGGCCGAACACCAACAGAAAGTGCGCCAACTGCCTCGGCAACCACGGCGCCAGGTACCTCGGCTGCCCCTGCCACCAAGACAGCAAAGAAGCTATGAAAATCGCCATCAAGTCTAACTTGCCATATAAGGAGGCCAGGAGGCAGTACGAGGCGACCAACCGACTATCCAAAAGCGACAAAGCACAACTGGAAGGCCAACTGAAGGACCTGAGAACACAGTTCAAAAGCATGGAGGAAGATAAAGACAAGACGCAAGAAACCCAGATAACGGCCGTTCAGCGCATACTGGACGAACTGAAGCAAGTCCAGCAGAAGATAGAGCAGGATGTCGCTCGAATGGCCGCCATAAAAGCTGAAACTGACGAAACTCTATCGAGAATTCAAGAAGAAAGAGCAAAAACAGAAGAAACGCTGAAACAAATCCAGGAAGAAAGAGACCAGATAGAACTACTCAAGTCACAGAAAGAACCAGAAGATGCAAAGATCCAAACAGAAGACGAAGCACAAGAAGAAGAAATTGAAATCGAACTGGATGAGAACGGATACCCAGACCAAGAGCAATTCTGTAGGGCACTTGCGAATCGCCGCTCCACACCAACATCGAACCATCGAGACGACAGACGAACGGGAAGGTTCGAAGACAACCCAAGACGGGGAAGGAGGAGGAACCAAAGGTGGAACGACGAGTGGTAGACTCCCTGAAGGAAACAACACCATATGACGGGGTGGGTACACAATAACTCCAGGCCTCAACAAGTGCGCGACTCTGCCCAGACATGTAACACTTTATCAAGACAGGAACGAACAAAATCAGCCAACCAGACACCAGGAAGCTGAAAACAAGCAGCCCGATCTACGAACGAATCAAAACAAGTCACACAATAAAGGACCCAACTATAACCAAGCCGATTGTAGGCAGTTGAACGGGACCATTCGTAACTGAGAACGGAAACGGAAACGGGTTCCCTTTAGAATAAGTCAGACATTCGAACAGATGAGAAGAGAGAGTAAAGGTAGATTTCTTAGTAACTATCTAAGCCTTTTAGTTGTATGTACTGATTTCCAGTCTATATCTGACCTAGGTTATTTCAAGAAATATCATTGTCTAAGTATACTTTTAGGTGTCTTGGTAGATGCTTGTCATTTCTTTGTACACTATCCTAGTTGCCTTTTGGTGGGTGCATTTGTTGTACAGAATATAGTCAACTGACTATATTCCTTTTAATTCTTACCACAGCAGTGGCTAATTTGTGACTAAACCGGGCAGATCAGCAATGTGCCTGTTCTGTGTGGTCACTTCAATTAGACTTGTATATCTCATTTTGTAGCTATACAATACTATTACTAATTAATAATGCCTTATGCTATTATGTTGAATATCATTATATGTCCATTTCGAAATAATATAATGTATGTATATCGGATGTTTGATATAGTTGAATTGTCATATGCATAATTTTTGTTATACTTTGGACATGCACTCGGCAGACGTGTATTTGTTCTGTAACGTATATGGAAACTATGTTTCCCAGTTTGATGTAGACAAGGATATTACTTCCTTTTTGCATTCATATTACGTATGTAAGAATAATCTTATATGCCATATTGAATTCGCATACCTTAGGTTTATTTTATGTTGATTTGTTATATGGCAACTCACTAAAGAATAATGTGGTGTTATGCTATTGTGTGCGCATTGGCACACTGGCCATCGATTGTGTTGGAAGCAGAGGTGTAATGGTACAGTCATTACCCACAATTGGTGTTGGGTATATGGTGCTAAACCTTTTCAGTGTATTTTGGGCGTGCGTTTATGGTAATTCACGAAAACCTGGCACAGGTACTGGTCACGGCTTGTAAGCCCGGATGATCAGATACTATTATGATACCATTACCGAACCTGTGAGCTGCTAAACCAACTTTGGACGGAGCGGCTGTACGACCCAGAATGTCGGTATTAGCGACATGGACATAGGACGGCAGAAATGTAATAATTACAGGCGTGTGAGACAATTGAAAAGCCCGTCCCAGACTAAGACATAGGACAGAGATATGGAGGGAGAAGGAGGATGGTGAACGCAGTAGAGCTGGAAGATAAACTTGGCCAGACTGGTCATTGTATATGTGTGTGCTAGGATATATGTATTAATTAGGATTCTACTGATGTAGAACTAGATATAACACATTCTTGACTTTCTTCCTAGCTCTCAATAAGAGCGCCTAGGTATAGATCTCAAGAACTAAAGACTACTAGGTACTGCCAGGACTGAAAGGCGTCAGAATACCAGCATGCTGTTTTGTTTCTACTGGAGAGAGGGGATCCGGACCACAGATCCAGATAGTTGACAAGTAACATTAAAGTTATGTAATGTTTGTCATCACTATCAATATGTTATATGATTTCATCATCATCATCTTGAAAAACATCAGATGTCTAATAATAATGATAGCCAATAAATGTTGTAGTTTGTTGTAACTCATAGTTCTGTCATTATATTTTTAATTCCAATTGTGCATACGTGTTGAGTGTGTACATTGGTGGGGGTTCACTTAGACACCAAGGGAGGGACAGTCAGGGGTGAAAAACTGCACTGGGATAGTTGTCAATTACTCTTAAGTCTAGACTTAAAAATCTACCTCAGCTAAGCTTCTCCTTCCCATTCCTTGGCGAATATTCAGCACAGTTCATTTCATTTTGTTACGAGCCACTTGGAGCTTTATGTTGGATATTTAGGGCTTAATCTGTAGTTCAGCCATATAGATTTTGTCCCTAGTCAATTTCTGACTATTTGGGGTTGCAAGCCAGTGAATAATACTTTCATCTAGCCGGTGGCGCACCCCGACTTCTGACACGTGGGACAGATGGGCCTACAACAAATTAGATTTTTAAGAGCATGCATCTTTCCCGTTGCAAAATACGCCTGTGAGACTTGGACCCTTACTAAACTAGCTGAACAGCGCATAAATGCCTTTGAATATAAATGTTATAGATGGGTTCTAAGAATATCTTGGATACAGAAAAGAACAAATGCATCGATACTACAAGTGTTGAATACTGAAGAATGTTGGCTACTAAAGACGATAAAACAAAGACAATTAAAATATTTTTGTCACTTGAAACGTCGTGGAAATTTGGAGAGAACAGTAATGGAGGGAGAGGAAGAGGAAGGCCAAAGAGAATATGGGTGTAGGGTGTAGTCGATGATTTCCAGATGGGTGTATCAGACGCCGGTCATCTTGCTTATGATCGAGTTTTCTGGAAGGTTGTTATGGGAGCGAAGTTCTGCAAAGGACATGCTACTGAATGAATGAACGAATTAGCCAGAGGCTGGAATTCGGTCTAAATTTAATTGATTTCGGTGACTGCTTCAACGTGGTGATTCAGCTACATTGCAGAGTCTCAGTCTCAAGTGCACTCATACATTTGGAGGAATGGCTACATAGTTGACAAGAGTAGCCTAACCGTTCTAGATCTTAGATGAGAGACTGACTAGTTTCGATGTAAGACTTTGGATATGCTACGATTTCCAGACAGGAACGCGAACCATATTACTGCAGTGACTTGTCCCATTCAAAGTTTTTATTGTTAAAGAACCAGCACGAGGCGTTTTCGGCTGCCTCACCCAGTTGCTTTTGTGTCCGAGTTCTGGCTTGTCCTTTAATGCCTAACTGCTTAAGCACTTTGTACACAGAGTGGGAGCTAAGCCTTGTAACATTGCCTGCCCTACTGCAGGCCAGGGATGGTGGTCGTGGTCGCGGCATCAAATTGAACATCTGTAACAGCATGCTCTCACCAGGTCAGGGGTTTAGCTGTCACCTCCACCAAGTCGTCGTATCAGCAGCCGTTGTAACTTGTGTGATCACTGCTACCACCAGATGTGTTACAACTCTACAGGCACAGTTACCACCAGATGTTCCAGACCGTGTGTTGATCGTATCAGTGGGTCATTGTTTATACCTTGGCCTTCCCGTGATCTAGTCCTCAACTAACCTTGTATGACACTGACTACGATTCATTTCAACGACAAACAACAAATAATGAACACCTTATCCGTTAACGTAACTTTTATTAGGTCAAATTCTCCCATTCATTTCCATTTACAAGACTACTACTACTACTAGGGAAGAAACGGGTACCGCATCCTACCTATGTCTATACAAGATCTCTTCTTTTCAAAGCTAACGCTTCCTCCTGCTTTCAATAGAAGTCAAAAAGAACTACAGAAAATGACAGCTGCAGTGGTCGCAGAAAGTTAAAAATGTGGGCCTCAGCTTCAACAATATACATACAGAAGTAACTGTGATATCAAAGAAACTGATCGTGCCTAAGTGTTCAAGCTTTTTTTTTTTTAATCCTACAGTCGGAGTCTGTATAGAACGCGATTCTTAAGTAATCCCGAAACACAGCTGCTGGCGATTTGGAAGCAGGCCGCCATGCGCTGGTTTTGATACTATGGGATGCATGCCGGTGGTTCAGAAAGAAATAACAAACTACTTAACATATTCTTGCCAAGAAATCGCTGGGGTTGACAGCGAGGTCCTTTAAGGGATGTGCAAGTAACTTGTATCCTACAAGAGCATCTTGCTATAAGACTATAAGAGTTGCAGTTCCTGACCGCGCATGCAGGGTTGCCACTTTTTTTTAAACCAAAAGTATCTAGAAATGGCCCAAACAACATCCATAAATATCTAGATTTCGTTGGAAAGTATCTAGGAAAAATATCCAGATTGAGAAAGTAAGAAATTACAAGGGTCAGCGACTGATAAGAGGGAAATCATGGATGGCTCAGGCGGAGGATACGATCAGACAGGTGTGCTCCTTGGAGAACATTAGGCATGGAGAGGAGTGGGTCAGAGTGCCAGCGGAGCAGTCAGACTTGTGCAGAGTTATAATCACATTAAGCCGGGAGTTCAGGGAGTGGCCAGCAGGGGCCACGGAAGTGGAAATCTAGCAACTAATTCAGGACAATGCTCACTCGAGTGATGTGATTATCTACACAGATGGTTGGAGTATTGATACAGACGTGGTTGCGACCTTGTGGGAGCACGTGCACACCTCGGAGGAGCAAATGGATTACCATGGTCTGGCAAGAATGAGACAACCAGGAGTGACGAAGGGATCTGGCCGACGCTCAACGCCCAGAGGAAAGGCGAGACGGACTTATAATCAGATTGCTACTGGTACTATTAGTGTTGGAACTCTTCGCTGGCTGCTGAGGATGGGGACGGAGCACTTATGGGAATGCCCCGAATGCTGTGATGTCGATTCCTAAATCAATCAATCAATTTCGAAGTGTGTCTTCAACTCCAACCATCGGTTCACAATTACTTCAACAGCTGGTTGAATTGATAACCATCTAGTTTTGCAATATGACAGAATTTTCAGTGGTGAGGAACTATCATTTAATGCTTTATATAAATTATTATATTGCTGTTGTCTGACAGATGATTTGGAGAACCAGTTATGTGTTTCAGCAATAAGGAATTCCAAATTCCTTGGTAAACATTCTGACTGATGAGGTATGTGATAATGCTAGCTGCAAGAAATGACATACACATTTCATAAGGATTAAAGATGGGATATCTTCCTTCAATTTTGCATACACTCCATGGTTGATACCGACCATTACCGATGCATTATCGGTTCCAATTGCAGCCAAATTCTTTAAGTTTAAATGTTTACTGACCAAAAGTTTCTTCAGTGCCCTTATGCGCCCTTTTACTCATTACCGGGGGAGGGGGGGGGGGGGGGGGGTTGCCAGATTATTGAGCGTTGACCCAAATCAGTTCAAAGTTTAAATAATGGCAGTTACCATAATTTACGCGCGTCCAGACCGAACATAAAATGGGTAAATTCTACTTCTTCTTTCGTTCGCCTGAAACATGTCTACAACTGCAATGTCGTCTCTTGTATGAATCTAACAGTCTTTTTTAGTTCATTTAGCGGTAAATGGGTAAATGACACCGAAAGAAAAGTAAAATCTAGAAAGTATTCAAAATATCCGACTCCACATGAAAAGTATCTAGAATTGCATCCAGCATCCAAACGTCAGAAAACGGTATCCAGATGCCGGCAAAAACCTCTAGATCTGGATATAAAATATCTAGAATGGCAACTATGCGCGCATGTTGCCAGATCTAGCAACATTGCCCGGGCTATGATATAACACGTAATTTAGGTTTGGCCTGTCGACAGCTGCCATTCAGGGACATGGTGTGTTGTGTTACGAGACGGTAGTGAAAGTGGTGACCAACTGTCGTGTGCTGTCTTATTATATCACCATGATAGAGGTGGGCTGCTTTTCGCATTTTCCTCCCATTTGTATTTATTCGAAACAAGTATATATGTATGTTGTCGTTAGTTTTATATGCGATTCAGATATTCTAATATGTAACTTAATAAGATCGCATTAATTTAATGTTTTGTGTAGATAATTATATTATTATTAATTAAATTTATTATTTATTTATTGAAATATAATATAATTAATTATTTATTATTGTAACCTTATGAATCATGACTGATTCTGATCCCAGTCAGTATTTTCCATATATTGTTGCGATATCAAACATCTTCTTTACAAAACGTTTTTTTTTTTTTCCGCGTTTCCATCCTGTTTCAGGATATTGCGGTCAACACCAGCATCTTTCAGAGTGTATGTCGATTCCTAGGCTAGATTACGCTCATTTACAAAACGTATCAGTTTAATTTTTGTTTTTAAATGCCTATTTAATACTATTCTCACCCCACCCCCACCCCCCGCATATCCTATTAGTACAGGACATCACTGCCAACACCAGCATTTTACCGCTCAGTAGTCTGCCATTGCTTTCTGAGCGGCGAGCTCACATACCCTGTAAGTAACGGGCACGACGAGAACCGCTACCAATTCTCGCGCGCAGCTGCGTTTGCTCACGTGGATAAACGGGATTTCGGACAAAGTCGTTAACACAGAGGCCAGGGAGACCGGCATTAATACTATACTATTATTAATTTGAGTGTTTTTAATATTATTTGTTGAGACTGAGTTTGCGTGCATGTAAGGCTTAAACAAATGAAGTGATTATTCGCAATCGAATTGCGAATAATACTGAGTGTTATTCGCAATTGCGCCAGGTCCCGTGATATACGTTTACGTCATCGGGACAATGTGTTTGACTATATTATTAATTTTGGTGGACCTATTATTATGTCCTCAGTAGCATAGTGGTAAGTATCTCCGCCTGTCACTCGGGAGGCCGGGGTTGGATTCTCCGCCGGGTAGGCTATTTTTTTTTTTTTTTCATTTTTCAGAAATTTATTCAGTGATATAATAAAAAATATTAAACATTACGAACTAACATATAGAACTGAGAAACTCGAGGCTTTTGAATAAATTCGCTCTATGGATCTGCAGAAGCTGCCGGTGGGGGGGGCACCCCCCCCCCCCCAGTCTGCGATGAAGTGATTGAGTGTCGGAATCAATGGATCCAATAGATGTCTTTGTTTAATGTGAATTTTATTTGCCAAATAAAATATTGCCCCTGAATCAGAATATCGCAACTAGCATAATCACCTGATTAGGCCCTGTAAGGGATACTTTTTAAAATAAATAATTTGAAACCGTTATTCGGAAGAGTAAATGACACATGACCAGCCGCAATTGTGAATAATTCTTAGTATAATTCGCAATTCGATTGCGAATTACACCTCCCTTGCAATTTATAGCTTTTATTGTCCTTGCTTATGGTTCCACCGCCCTGCTACTGAGTGAGTGCATGGGCGACACTGTGAGCTGTGAAATTCCCGGGAAATGCTTTTACATCTGCCCTGTACAGACTGTACAGTGACCTGCATGTTCGGAACAATGGCTACCAGCTGCTGCTGAATTGACTGATTTGCCTTTTCGGTTCCCGGGTGCATTTTTCAGTTGACTCCCAGGAGTCGGCGCTGAAGCTGCGGAGTTCATGCTTTATGCGACACTTTCGGCGGTAAAAGACCGAGCCATGTGAGAAAACCCGGGTCAATGAGGTCTTTCTGGTGACTGCCGAGTCCATCAACGATGAACTGTGGTTTTCGTGGATTAATTTTGTGTTGGCATACTGGCGGCGACATTATGCACAGTGTACCTGTGCGGGCTGTTGGATTGCCGAGACTCCTGCCTATTCCACTTTTCACATTGGACAGTGGGAAGCATTTTGTGTGATATTCACTGGCACAGGAACGGAGCATAATGGGGATGACCCGTTGCTGTGAAGTTGGAACCTCGACTAACTAACTAACTAACTTGCCCTTGCTAATTGCCCTTGCTTTTATTGGTTAGTACTATACTATTATTAATTTGAGCGTTATTATTTGTTGAGTTTGCGTGTGTGTGAGGCTTAAACAAATGCAATGTTTGACAATTTGATTTTCTATTTCTAGTTCTAGTTATGACAATAATGTAAGCAGTATACAATATTTAAATAAACACAAAGCAAAGCAGCTTTACAGAACAGAATTATGAAACAATTCTGTTCTGTAAAGCTGCATTACTTTGTGTTGTTTTTTTATTGTTTACATTTCCACAGCTTTACCGCAGTTCCTTTATTTATATTCAAATTTTACTTCTAGTAATGTCTACTCTACCGTAACGGGTACAGAAGTCCACAACAAGATTAAGGAAGTATATTGCTGTATTACTTATTTACTTTTTGACATCTTGGTAAGACTTCCAAACATCTTTGTATTTGTCTCTAAAATGAGGCTAAATTTCCTTAACAAGTATTGTTATTGTAATCTCCCCAAAATAAGACATATTTTATCATTTTCATTATTTCTTTCTATCTTTTTTCTGTTTGTGCACCAACAGGAATTAAAGACGTACCTGTTTAAGTTAATGGCCACGTAAGTACAGATTTTCTTTTCAGTTTCATGTCTTTTATTAGTTAAGTTAGTTGCATATCCTTTCAGGACGCAGCAATCAACCCGAACATATTTGGCTATTCGTGATTCCTGCGCAAGTTTACGTTCAGTAGTTTGCCATTGTTTTCTGAATAATCGGCACCCATACCATTTCATAAAAAACCAACACAGCTGTGTTTCAAACGCGGATGTGCGGGATTACGAACTGAACTATGAGTCCGTAACTCCTTTGCCATGGAGCCGGTACTTTTATTGGTTAGTGTGATTAAACTTGACAAGCCATGATTATAAAATAAAATATGAAGATTAGCCAGCACAGTGGTCTTGGTTCATTTCATAGCAGAGGCAGGATTATTTTTCCGATGAGTGTGGTATTGAGGTCAACCCAGCCTTATAAAAATTGGTATCAGACAATTGTCTGTGAAGGAAAGTTGATGGGAACTGACCATCCCACTTCATATGTCATAGCCTAGAGTAATTGAAGGCTAACTCTTCAGACTGCAACGGCAGTATCTGCTATTGAACTATTTTCAGAAATATTTTATTGTCATTTGATGAATGGTTCTTTTGAGGAAAAAAAAATATTAAAATTAATTTATTGTTGGATTGATTACCTTGCAAATTTGAACAAACAAACCAATATGCTTTTGCCACAGTAAAAGTAAAAATATACTTTTGGTAACCCATTATAGTATTGCTGTTTAGTTTTTAATTTTTCATGATTAATTATATTAAAAATTTTATGTCATTTTTGTAAGCAAATTTTAGTTTTGTTATTTTCTCATTCACACACAAAGAAAGGACACATTTTTGTGATACATAAAAAAAAAAAAAAACATGCAAATACAAACACAATAATATATGCCAAGACTGATAAAATTCAGATTTTACAGAAGTAGAGCACATAACCTGCATGTCAGAAAATGGCAAAAAATTTAACATCTGTAACAGTCATAATATTGGATGGTAGATATATTAGAAAAAGAGATTAAAACAAGAATCACAATGACAAACATAGCCTTTTGCTAGATGGGAAACACATTCACCAATGGACAGCTGTTATTTGGAGTGAAAATACATGTGAGACCTGTAAAGTAGTCAAACAAGTAAATGCAAAGGTAGAATGCACAGATAGCAATAGTGAAGCAATATTTCATTAATATTTAGAATTTTGGAGAAATTAGACAGTCAAGATTTGTTGGGCACGTGATGAAGAGAAATTACTTAGATTTCTGACAGCTGGCAGACTTGATGGGAACAGAGTAAGAGAAAGACAAAGAGATAAATATCAAGATGGCTTGGCCAAAAGTTCATGATGGAAATCAGAACAAAGTGTCAAGAAGCCTATATTTATTCTAAACAGTTGAACGATAGTCACTAACTAGTATAGACAAGTCCAAGACAGGCAAATAATCAATCGTGCGAACACATAAAACTCTGACATCAGGAGTGAAAACATATTGCAATGGTTTATTTGTATTAAAAACGTATGTTACGTGGGTTTGCCCATACCTAATCAGTGAACAGGGTTTTAAAAATACTCTCGCTCAACTCTCTTGCAGTCAATCTACATTTATACCAAAATCATAGATATGCCCAGTTATCATGTTTACACATATAGTGTCCTAACCGTTGCATCAATTATTGACCGCATTTATGATCGGTCACTAAATTATTCTAATTCTCACTCGTCCATACAATCACGGTTCCTAATACACTTCAGTCTAACTCTTTCTATCTTGTTCAGTATAGCGTCCTAACTCCATCCCTCTCTGTCCGATGTCCAACACAAAAGACCTTATCCACGATTAGATTCGGGGGGTGGGTGTGAAGTATATAGGCATGTCATATGATACTGCTGATGATGTAAAGAGTTAGGGCATATTAGGAGTGCAGTGTTGTGAGGTTTTTTGTGGGTTTATAGAGAATTACAGAAGTTCCAATGAGTGAAGTTCTATAAAGTATATCTCTCTATAAAAGATACAGGTTAGTAACAGCAAGTGTTGTCTAGAGGTATTGATATTTATTCTCGCATAACCCTTGTAGAGAAACCATTCAGAATTTTGGCTCATCGAGTACCCCCACTGTGAGAAATTAGACCTAAGTTAAGTTCTACACAGAATTATTTATAGATGATTTCTCTTCTAGGCCATATATATATAGATATAGAGATCTTGGCAGTTAGCCACAGTAACCAATGAAAGCAGTTCTCTCATCTTCCAGCTGACTGTGCTCTGGTCGCCAACCTCATTTTTGATCTCATTACTTATTTCAAGTGACACAAGACACTTGGACAACTGATCACATTGACAATTGTACCATTGTAGTGAACATAAACAACAACAACTGTATTTTACACTGGTTGAACAAGACAACATGAGAAGATCTTGACAACAGTTGGACAAACATTCACAAAGAATGATCACACCAACAGGTTAGACAAGTCATACATCATGGAAGATACTTGACAACAACCACACAGACTTTCACAATCTCTGTAACCAACAGCAACAGTAGAGTAACAGTCACCATGAAGATGCTTGACACCAGTTGGACATTTCTTTCTCAACAATGTACAAGACAATCACAGAGACATGTATCTCAAAAAACTGTTTTCTTACTACTAATCATTTATTAATGTTTCTGGACCAGGTGAAGACTCAGGCTTCATGTAGTCAATCATCACACTTCAAATTCTTAGTTAATATGTAATATATTGACATAGTTATAAACCTAAATACAACACCCAAATCCCACCGAGACATTAATCTAAATAACCCTCCTCCTTCACTTCTCTACTCCATAAGTTATCCTACACCACACTTTAGACTAAATCCTTTCTTCGACTGTTACTGAGGGAAACACAAGATAAGCCATAAATTGGGGCAAGCATAGGGACGTTCTGCTCCACTGGTCTGTTTCATCCTTTTAGCACCTACGATGGTGTTGGACAGCTCAGGTTACAGTTCTCCCCATGATGGTTTTCCAATTCAGGCTATTCCCTGCTGTCACAATCTTGAAAGAAATTTTAAAGCTCTATCTTTTCACTGGTGAGTTCATGAAGTTGACACTTAGGACTGTTCTTTTACTTTTCCAGTAGAAGAAGATCTAAAAAGAAACAATATGTCCTAGCATTCTTCTTTCTGTCTATCTCACCTAAATTTGACTGTTCATGAAGTTGACACTCAAGACTGTTCTTTTGCTTTTCCAGTGGAGGAAGATCTAAAAAGAAACATTATGTCCCAGCTGTCTTTCTTCACAGTCTATCACTCCTAAGATTTCTGATGGAACTGAATCACCACACCGACTTAACACCTATACATTTTGTGAATTTGCTCTATTTATTAACTTCTGCTCCTTCAGCTTTCAGCCATGATTAATATTAAGCTGTGATAGGGTCAGCTCCAAGTGCACCTTTAATGTCCACTCTTAGCCAGTAGTGACATGCTGAAGACCAGGTGATCTCTCCTCTTAAGGTTTCTTCTTGAATTTATCTTGAAGATATAGCCTGGAGCTTTTACAAAATTGGAGAGTATCCCTGTCTTAGGCTTTTAAGAAAGACTTTTCTTCAGTGCCATCTGTATAGGCCAGAATTAGTGGATTCAGGCTGAATCTTTGCAACCTGTTGTTCATTTTGGTCTTTTTGGAGTCTGACTTTTCAGCTGGAGTTGAAGCTAGAGCTCAGGACTTCCCTGGAGTTGTCCTGGTAATTGAAAAGGGCCTCCTCCATCTTCCTCATTCTCTGTTAATAAACAAAGGCACAACATGTGTTTTACATCTATTGAACCATTGTCACAGTTATACAGTACTATCACAGATTCAGAGAGGAATGGGAGGGGAAAGGGGAGTGTGATATTCGAACACCCGCCTCTCACTGATGATGAAGTGCAATTTTATTTGGGGGTTTGGGGTGATATCCTTTCTCCAGGTTCATCCCCAAAACCGTGAAGTCATAGGCACATACTCCTAATCAGAGGCAGCTTCACACAATTATCTTGTAAATTCTCACAATGAGTAGATCACAGGAACCGGTGTACCATGAGAACAGACAGTGTGATTAAGCACCAAGAAGTAGGCATTGTATGGCAGAAATCATGCACTAGAAATGCTTTCACATGTGGAATACACAAAGAAAACATGAATTTTCCCTGACAAATAGCATGAGCCTTCCCATGTATTCATCTGACAGACACTGTAGGTTAATTTCCACAGTGCAATGCAGTCCTGCAAACATGGATTTAATAAGTGTCTTTACTTTTACAAATTTGAGAAGTTAATTATATAATTACCATCTCATTCATTCAAACATTCTCAGCCATTATAAGGGAGAAATTACATGCAGTATATAGCATCACACATTCTGAAACATAACTGCCAAAGGTAACTCTCAAGAGCGATGTACAGTTTGGTTAAGAATGGTCATGATAGGCACTCAACGAATGTTCAGAGCGCACAAAGGTTTTGCCATATGCATTGAGCGTGGTTTACAGTCATAAGCATATGCAAATCATCAAATCAGACAGACAATAGACATGGTAAGAATGTTTCACTGCGGTAGACATGACAGGTTTTGAGCGGCAGTTTTAGAGTCACTGTACCGAAGTCCTGTCTTCTTTTTACATTTTCTCAAGAAAATACTCGGCCATTCGTCTCTCTCACTTCATCAGGTTTACACATAACATATTAAATGATTTAGGTACCTGGAGTGCAGATGACCACATCCTAAAGAATGCTTTTGGGCAAATTTTACCACTGCATCTTGAACACGTCCTTACGGGATGGAATCAAGGCTTCGACTGGCGGGCTAATTATGTATTAAGGAGCGTTACCAGCCCAAGGGTTACCCAATCAAATTGAGACCCCACCATTCATCTACCCTCTCTCGATCTAGAATCTACGATTCTATTTTTAGTTAGGGTATCACGACGGCTTACGTGGTTAACTACTGAGTATTGAGAAATGAAAATGGACTGGGGATGCGAACGTCTGAAGACATCATGCCACAAGTGTTTTGTGATCCCATGACATGCTAAGGATCATGTGGTCACTACTATGCTATAAAATTGCTGGCACTAATTTTTTGACTTGAGAGCTGTACTGGTTTAGCCATGCCTCGAGTAAGTCTCAAAGCATGGAGTAGTTCTGAACCACTATACCAACACATGTATGAATAAGTTAATATAACTGAAAAATGATGACACAAGATCTGGCATTCTGCGTTTTATTTTCCAGAGTGGATGGTCTTCATGCCATCGCCATTACTGACAGGGATGGAGTTGTAATTCTGAAAGGTATTTCGCTGATTTAACTGGCACGTGTTGTGTTCACTTTGTTGGTCTGCAGTTTGTGTTTGTAAGTTTTTATTGGCAGTGTCATTTCATCTATTCAGCAGACAGTGCGGAGAGCAATGTTCTGTAAAGTTAGTTAGTTAGTTAGTTAATCGAGGTTCCAGCTTCATTGCAACGGGTCATCCCCCTTATGCTCCGTTCCTGTGCCAGTGAATATCACACAAAATGCTCCCCATTGTCCAATGTTAAAAGTGGAACAGACAGGAGTCTCGGCAATCCAACAGCCCGCACAGGTACACTGTGCATAATGCCGCCACCAGAATGCCAACACAAAAATCTTCCACGGAAACCTCAGTTCATCGTCGATGGACTCGGCATTCACTAGAAAGACCTCATTGACCCAGGTTTTCTCACGTGGCTCTGTCCGCAGGGCGACCCGCCGAAAGCGTCATATAAAGCACGAACTCCGCAGCTCCAGTGTTGACTCCCAGGAGTCTCCTGAAAAATGCACTTATGGACCGAAAAGGCAAATCAGTCAATTCAGCAACAGCCGGTAGCCATTGTTCTGAATATGCAGGTCACTATACAAACAAAAGCGGACATGTAAAAGCATTCCACATGAATATCACAGCTCACAGAGTCACGCCATGCACTCACTCAGTAGCAGGGTGACAGAACCATATACTACAAGTCCAACATGAGGAAAATGCGAAATGGAAACTGCAGCCACAAGGATAAATACTCCAGAGGCCATTCTGTAAAGGACCTGCTAGACGACGAGCATCATTCTGTAGCATTGCCTGCGGGAGGAAAGAAGTTTGCGGGAGTATTTTCTTGTTTAAGAAATCTGTTGTGAATTCAATTGATGACTGGGTCTCAAATAATGCTGAATTCTGCTATATACTTAGACAAATGAACTGTGTTTAATCATCCATGGGTGGCAACATGGGGAAACCTATATAAAGTCTCCATGTCTTAAAGGTTGGAAAATGCGAGGATTGGTGAACAATGTAGAAATGTGCACATTGATACTGGGAAACCCATGAGAACCTACAAAGAAAAGTATAAACAATTTTTCTATTATAAGAGTTATTTTTTTCTCCATTATAGTTTTTATAAATGTATCAGGTCATTTTCGGCAAAGTCTCAATCTGCGATTTAATAATCTGACTTCTCTTAACTGATTCACTACCATGCGCCATTTTAATGGCACAAAGTAATTTCCCTTGACTGCCATACACCACTATAATGGCAAAATATTGACAGTTTGTTATTTGTTTCATTTTGCATATCTTCCTTAATTTTAATTCCCAGTAAATGACATTTTACACCGGAAGAAGGTCTGTCTTACCAAAACACTGGACTCGAGGTGGCAAGTATCTCAAATTTGAGCAGAAATTTTTGTTTAATTGTTATTACTTTTCTGATTTTAGAAATGGCAATGCCTTCTGGTTTTCGGCCTCGCATATTTACATTAGATAATAGTTTTAAACAATTTTAGATTAAAGTTATTCTTATTTGAAGGACTTTGTAAAAGATTCTAAACTGATAGCACATGGTTATTCAGTTAAAATAAATTATTTAGCAGGCGCTCATAATGGGAAAACAAAACTAACCATGAAAGTTCGTCATCATGTCGAATTGTGCTTGCTCTAATGGGCCACACTTGCTATGCCTAACACAAATAAACTGAGGAGTATTTAAGTAATTATATTTAAAAGAATAATAATTATAACTAAATAGAAAATGACTGGAAAGAGTCATTATTGATACCTATCTTTAAGAAAGGAGACAAGTTCCAATGTGGAAATTATAGAGGAATATCACTACTGTCCACAAGCTATAAGATACTATTCGCAGTATTACTAAATAGACTAAAACCATATTCAGAAGACATATTAGGTGACTACCAGGCGGGTTTTAGACAAAACATATCAACAATAGATCAAATATTTATCTTACGACAAATAGCCGAGAAACATTGGGAATATAAAAGAGATCTCCATAACATTTTTGTGGATTTTAAAAAGGCTTATGATAGTGTCCATAGGAATAGTCTATGGAATGCTATGCAGGAATTTGGAATACCAAGGAAGTTAATCAACATGACCAGACTATGCATGGAAGATACTTATAATATAGTAACATATAAAGGCAGGAAATCAGACCCCTTCCAAATAACATCTGGCTTGAAACAGGGTGATACACTATCGCCGCTACTCTTCAATCTGGCTCTAGAGAAAGTTGTAAGGAAGGTAAAGGAGGAATGTGATATTGGAGGAACATCCAAGCTGCTTGGTTATGCAGATGATATAGATATTATAGGGCAAAGTGAACAAAAGACATTGGAAATATTGACTCACTTAAAGGGAAAAGCCCAACAGATGGGGCTGGTTATCAACCAAGATAAGACAGAATATATGGTAATTTCAAGAGACGGAATGGCTAGAAACTCTGGCCACATACAAATAGATAATATGACCATTAAAAGAACGGAAACATACAAATACCTGGGTACAATCTTCAACTGCTCCAACATCATAAGGGAAGAAATACAAACTAGAATCAACTCTGGAAATAAGATATACTATGCACTACATCTACTAAAATCAAAGGCGCTATCTCGTAACACCAAAATCACAATATACAAAACACTGATCAGACCAGTTGTGCTGTATGGCTCTGAAACCTGGAGTACAACGAAAGGAGACGAAGCCTTGTTACAAACCTTTGAGAACAAAATTTTAAGACGCATCTTTGGACCCATTAGGGATACACAAAGTGGAGAGTGGAAAAGAAGAAGTAACAAAGACATTTATGATCTGTTTAAGTCCCCGCTAATCACTGGTATCATGAAGGCTAATAGACTACAATGGCTGGGGCATATAGAAAGAATGGAAGATAATAGGGAAACAAAACTCGCTTACACTCAGGAAATAAATGACCGTAGACCCCGAGGTAGACCAAGAAGGCGGTGGAGAGATAATACATGTACAGACCTACAAGCACTTGGAATCAACGACTGGCAAGAGAAGGTCCACCAGAGAGACGAATGGAGACGGATTGTATTTGCAGCAAAGAACCTCAATGGCTCGGAACGCTGAAGAAGAAGAAGAAATAGAAAATAGTGTATATATTGTTTCTCAGTCCAAATCTGACAAGTGTGTTCCTGACTTTTTCTATTTGTGTGAAAATGATGTGCTTCAAAATATGAAGTTTTAATTGTGTTTTATTGGTGTTTAGGAGCAGTTCTTGTGATATTTGTGAAGAAAAATGGTGTATTTATCTTTATTAAGTAAATTTCATTGGATTATTATCAATGATTGAGAAGAAGTGCCTTGGTAAGTGGAAATGTTCAAAAATTGTTACTCCTGTTCTCATTTTTTAAATAGAAAATATAACATTATTATAAGATATTTCTAACCTCTAGCAATAGTAGCAATACTGAAGTATTCCTTGTTCAGTTTTTTTTAATTTGATATATAATACAATATAGTTGCTAATATTTTAACCATTGTTAGGTCATTACTGTGACACACCCCTACTTCCCATTTTCTGCCACCAATTTCTGTTTGTTCCAAACCCACTTTTTTTTTAGCAGTGAATCAGTTAAAGGCCAAGAAATCATTTGGTGTCAATATTTTTAAGTGTTTGTGGTGGTTGACGAGTATTCATGGCCAGTAACAAATATCTGGAACAGATAACCATTGTTAGGTCATTACTGTGACACACCCCTACTTCCCATTTTCTGCCACCAATTTCTGTTTGTTCCAAACCCACTTTTTGTTTAGCAGTGAATCAGTTAAAGGCCAAGAAATCATTTGGTGTCAATATTTTTAAGTGTTTGTGGTGGTTAACGAGTATTCATGGCCAGTAACAAATATCAGTTTTAAATAGTTATGGTTATATTTATGTCCCTTTTTAATTAATGATAACCTCTTTTTGATAATACATGGAAATATATTACCCTTAAATTTTAATAGTATATGAAAACTTAGGAGTATGTTACCCAACATGGGAAACACTCATATCATTGAAGTCTTTAAACTAAAAACTATGTCTGGTTGCCACCTTAAGAGGCACCCAAGTATGTTTTTTTTTTTCATCAAGAATGATGATGACCATTCATTTCATCTAGTGGGGTTGAAAGTATGGAGTTCTAAGATGGCCGATAAGGCCTATTTTGGCTCAAAATGTTCTTTGACAATGTGGGCAAAGAATGCTTGACATTCCATGAGGAGGATTTCCTGCAGTGGTTTTTCTGTCCAGCCTTTTCTTCACAGCTCTTGCAGTCCTGGTTGCTTCACAAGCAACTGCACCCTTGCGTAATGATGTACACCACAAATTTTGGTCTTTGACAGCAGTCTCCCAGGTGACATGATGAATTCCAAAAGCTTTCAGTGAGATTTTCAGAATGTCTCAAAGCGTTTCCTCTGGCCGCCTTGGGAGCGTTTACCACAATGAAGCTCGTCATAAAAAATTTGTTTAGGGAGCCTGTGATCTGGCATCAGAGTTAAGTGACCAGCCAAGCGAATCTATTCTTCATTAGCATAGTGTGGATACTGGGACGCTCTTTCTAGAACTTCAGTGTCTGGGTTCTTGTCTTGCCATTTAATTTTCAATAGCTTCCTAAAGCAGACTGTGTGGAAATGGTTTAATTTCCTTGCGTGTCGCTGATAAACAGTCCAGGTTTCACAAGCATATAGCAGTGTGGATAATACAACTGCTTTGTAGACTTTCAGCTTTGATTGCAGGCTTATTCCAAGTATAAACAAACAGCAGAGGCAGACTACCTTCTTAAAGATGCCTGGAAAACTAGCAGTCAGAGATATTACTGAGAAACTTCAAGACAGTTATGAGAACACAATTCTGCACAGGACAAGCCATCGGATGGTGATGATAAACATAAGCTATCACTGGGGAAAATTGCAAATTATGCCATTATATGTAGTTGTCTTTGTTTTTCTGTTTACGGCTGTCCTTTGAGTATACCTTCAACTCCTTGTTGATAATGTTTTTATCACATCCTTTGCAATTATTTGCCAAGTTGTCATTTATCACTTTTGACTCACACTATTTCCATGTTGAAAAGTCCTATTTGTAAATATTTTTGTCTGTGTGACTGCATAAATGCATATAGATAAAACTATTATGGAGAAAGAAATATATGTTAATGAGGAAAAATTGGAGGTGGTGGAAAATTTTGAATATCTTGGGTCATTAATTACCAACAATGGTGAAACAATAAAGGAAATTAAAAGACGAATATCTATTGCTCTTCAAAAACTAAAACAACTGAATAAATTGTGGAGAGGGACAGTCAGAACTACAAAAATTAGATTTGTAAGAGCAGACATCTTTCAGATTTGTAAGAGCATGCATCTTTCACAATGCAGCATGGTTGGCTACTAAAGACGATAAAACAAAGAAAATTGAAATATTTTGGTCACTTGGAACGTCACGAAAGTTTGAAGTAAACAATAATGGAGGGGTATATGCCCGGGAAGAGAGGAAGGGGAAGGCCAAAGAGAAGATGGGTGCAGGATGTGGTGGATGATCTACAGATGGGAGTATTGGACGCAGGACATCTTACTTATGACCGGGAAGTTTTCCGGACGGTTGTTATGGGAGCGAGGTACTGCAAAGAACTTGCTATTGAATGAATGAGTGAATGACTGCATAATTGTAACCTTTTCTTCCAACGTCATCATGTAAGCGTTCTTCTCTCCTACCCCACCCCCATTCTTTTACAATCGCTTTTGATTCCAGCACATGCACACACACACACTTCTTTCCCGTCATTACTTTGTGATGTGTATTTTATGTTTATAATTGTCGGCTGGCTAGTATAAGCACATATATTAAACAAACAGCTTTACTGTAACTTGAAATAACATGTTTAGAAACATCTGGTATATCCTTTGATAATGATTTTCCAACACTGGTGTAATGGAACAGTCACTGAACTGTTGCAGTCTAGTTGGTGTTTTCTTTAAGTAGTTTTATAATCAGTTTGGCTTTGTATTGTCTTTTTGCTGGTTGTGTAATCGGTTTAACTTTGTATTTTATTAGCATAGTTTAAGTCATGCAAGTTCTTATGCTCTCAGTTGCAGATCAGATGGCACCAGATACTGCACTGAGACCTGCATTTCTATCTGTTTTTGGAGTCATGACAGAACAAGCCAGCAAAATGGGCATGGGATCCAATAAGCGGATAATCAATTATTATGACAGATATCAGGTGAATGGGCTAATGATTATCCCTCCAAGTGATGTAGTCCATAATAATTATATAATAGTAATAGCCTTCTTTAGTCATATTTGATTATGGAAATCCTTCAGTCACGCAACCTGGCGTTCCTTTTGGTGGGTTCTTTTCTCCTCTTGTTGAAATAGTCTCCTTTCACCAAGTTCAAAGTGATTTCATACAGTGCATCTCCACGTGTTACTGTCGAAGCCATTTCCTCCCAGATTGGAGTGTCAGTCCACATTTTCACATCATGCTTGCACATATATTTGAATCGTAGTTGCAAATGTCCAACTTTTCTGTTACCGTTTGCCAGCTGCCCACGGAGAATGTACTTTGGGATGTGTCCATCTGGCATGAGATATACATGGCCACGCCATCACATTCTATGCTGTTTAAAAACATGTTCATGGTCATTTGACTAAGGATAAAAGTCATTGCTAGTGTACGTCATTTCTCTTGTCGGACATAAGTGGTCCACGCCTCACTACTTTATAAGAGAGAGCTGATGACACAGGCTGTATATATAGTAGACTGTGTTCATTGTAAGATTGGACTTCCTTGATGCATGTTTTGTGGGACATGAAAAGATGGATGCAACTGTGCCAATATTTGAAGTTGTGCACCTCTTCCAATTCATAATTATCAGTTTTAATAACTGGTGTGGTGTTCTTGCCCTGCCGTTCACCTTCAAACTTATTACCAGGCTCAAGTCCTTTGGAAAACTGATTATGAAATTTTTCTTGGCTCTCAGTGACAATTGTAGTATCACCAGCAATTAGCAAATCCTTTCTGATCATCTCCTTGATTTTTGTCTGCTTTGAATCTTACAAGATTGAACAGTTGGCCATATCTTCTAATGTGGAGACATGTTCCTTCCACTGTACCATCAAATGTTTAGTTGAGTATTGCAGCAAAGACATTTCCAAAGTTGCAGCTAGCACACAGGCTTGTTTGACACCACTGTGTATCATAAAAGGAGCTGACAGACTGCCATCATATTGGTTTGTTTCCTTCCTTTCATATGATTTGATCTGTTGAGCAATTTACAGGGGTCAGATAATAAAAGCAATGACTTATTTGCATGAGTCATTGATCCTGAATTCACGTCGCCCTCAGCACAAGATATTTCAATGGCTAGCATGCCATACTTTCCTGCCGACCTCGTAGTCATGTTTTTTTCATGTTTTTTTTTTTTTTCTTCTCATAACGTGATTAAAACATTGTGACTGTCTACGTCTAATTTCTCTAATCAGTTTATGGTTTTCATTTATTTCTTGTAGGACTTGGTCATTGATTTTTCTGTCTGTCTGTGGTATTCTTTGCATTTACCTCAGAAACCACATTTCCACAGCCATCAGATGTTTTTCAGCTTGTCTGCTCATTGTCCACTCTTCACATCCATTCAAAAGCACAGGTTCTTCGTAGCACCTCAACACTCTTTTTCTCGTTGCAAATGACATATTTTTATTGGTCAGTATGTTTTTCATCTTGCAAAAGGCTGCCTTCGCCATGGCGATTCTTATTCTAATCTCTTCAAGGATTGCCTGGAAAAGGCTAGTGAAAAAAGAACCTTGTGTGCAACCATAAGAAAGAGACAAACAGCTTTCTGAGAGACATTGGAGAACATGACAACTAGACAGATCAGTGGACAAAATAGCAGACCAAGAGAAATGATACTGGTTGGGCTGAGACGGTGGTCAAGTGGAATATCAGCAGTGTTGATCCAGAACACAATGGGCCGAGATCTATGAAGAGACATGAACGCCTGTGCCCACCTGCACAGCACATGATGATGATGGCGGGAGAGAGGGGCGGTTTGCTTGGCTATTATTAAAGGGAGTTGCTTCATTAGTATGAAAGGAGAGCTGGGGGTGGCAGACAAAGGATGGGAAACAATGTTGTAAATTATATTTATTTTCTTTTCAGACTGTTCAAGTAAATAACCACCCTTTATTACTGCATTTCATTGCTGACAAAAACGCCAACACAGGTAGGCCTGCATTGGTTGTGTTTTGATAAGACTACTACAATCATTGTAGGCATGTGTTTGAACCCCATCGTAGTGGGGGTTTACTTTTTACAAATTGACCTGGGCTCCCAGGTCCACGCAGCCTTCATGATTTTCTTTTTGTGCTCGCTCACTTTGAACTTAAGCGTAGTCCATACACATTACGTCTAGTATTGCTGGGCTGAATTTTTCATGTGGATTAGCTTTTCCCTATCAACAGTGTCCCTCGCCATCAGGCGAACCCACTCCGACTTCAGAGGTACTTGTAATTTACACTGCGAAGTCAAAGACGATAGGTCAGCTGTCTGCTGTAGGCCTTGAACCCCCTTACCTCGGCATCAGCACACCGGATGTTTAAGAACTGTGTGGGTGAACATCTAGGAAACATCCAGATGGGGAAATGACTGCTGATTCCATCAGAGATGAACTGGGTGTTTCGTGGGGGACTATTGTGTTGACCTTCTGGCGGCGGCATTATGCACAGTGTATCTGTGCGGGCTGTTGATTGTCGAGACTCCTGTCTTTTCCACTTTTCACATTGGGCAGTGGGGAGCATCTTGTGTGATATTCACTGGCACAGGAACGGAGCATAATGGGGACGACCCGTTGCTGTGAAGTTGGAACTGCGACTAACTGACTAACTAACCTGATATGCCTCAAAACGGGGGGAAAGGGTCCTTTACTGTCTACTTACTTTACTAGTCTGTGCATAACAGCTGAAAGATGTCAGTAAGATGGGATAACAAACAAATACACCTGGCAGTCTTGAACCATGGTGTGGATAGTTATCCCATGGAGTGATTAATAGCCTTAGAGCTGGGGTTATGACAAGACATGATCACCCACACCAGTGGTGCTTGCAGAGGTCACATGTTCAGACTGTAAATGTAGGACAGTGGCAAGATGGTAGCCGTGGCAGTGCAGCGGCTAGCATGCTTACCTGGTAGTCTTGTGTTCTGATTCCCTCCAACGTGGGGATTTTGTTCACTGATTTGTCCTCCCGGGCCGACCTAGCCTATTAAATGAGTTCCAGGAAATGTTCTGGGGCCGACTTGATATTGACCGCAATAGCCATTGAGTGCCTGGTCTCACAATATATGCCCAGTATGCCTTGTGATGTGAAGCTGGGTCTTTAACTTTACTTTTATCATGACAGGAAGGTAGTGACATAGATGGGTCAATAGTATAGAACTGGATCAGAACTAACTGCCTATTGAAAACTGGAGTGAGATTAAATATAAATAGAGAACACATGAAACATAATGTTCTTCCAAACAATGGACCTTGCAGGTGTCAAATTAAGGGAGTAACAGAAATAGATGAGTCAGCACTGTAAAACTAGATTAAAGTTGATATGGTACTGAAAATGAGTGAGAGAGGATGGATAGAAACATAAGTAGGTTGCTGTTGCAAACACAGGGCCCTGATGTTCTGAACACAGAAATGTAACCAATTGGGAAACATGAAGCGTGCGTTAGCTTTAAAAAATTAGTTGGGACAAGAATCACAGACCTTATCACAGACTGGTGATCATGTGAGATGGCGAAAATCAGCATGGCACATGATTATTATCTTATGAATTAGCATACACTTAAAAAAAAAAAAATTTAAGGAATAGATTTGTCAAATTATTTTCTCAGGCTGTAGTTGAAAAATGCTGTTGAAGATATATTGACATCACACTTTCACATGGTAGTCTGCTTTACACATTAATTCTGTCAGGGAGAAGGGGTGCTCACTCGCACACAAGCAGGGGCTTTTAATAAAAGTTTTATGTGTTGCTTTTGTTGGGTGGGGGTGTTATGAATGGCTTATTGTTAAATTTAAACCAAAACAAAAATGGTCATTGTTTGTCTCCTATATTGCCACAACTTTTGTTAATTAATGTTCAATATTTTGCAGGTCTTATCTTGGAGTTGGAAAATTCTCTTGAGGATGTATTGAAGGACATAAGCAAAGTTGTTAACATGATGTAACATGTCTGAAATTGTTGGCCAATCATTTTGTTTGATTGTTTGTAACCACTTGTGCAAGGAGTGCTTCTCAACAGATGTTTTCATATGTATAGTTTAACAACTGTGTGTGAAAAATACTTGTAATTTTCCATGTTTAAGTTATTTGAATTTGCAAATGTATGAAAATTAAACATTTTTTGAAATATCAGATAAGTTATGTTGATTTTATTAATTTCTTAATGGTACATTAAACTGGTTCAACTAATTCTGTTTCCACAATTTTTTGTATTTAGTTAGATTTAATTTATGCCTTTTAGCAATATGAAAATGTGCTTGGCTTCATCACTATCATTTTCCCCTTTTCCATGGAAATGAATTAATTGAGTGTTGTCTCCATAATGAAGGTTAACTGCAACAAATCTTCAGCACATTCAATCTTGTTACAGTGATAAATTCTGACACACTAGTGTGTCCTTTTCTTGATGTTTTAGTTACCTACCTCATGCTCACTGGGTGTCCATTTTTCCATCCAGTATGGTTTTATACAAGTATTCCACTTTTCCACCCAGTATGGTTTTATACAAGTATTCCACTTTTCCATCCAGTATGGCTTTATACAAGTGTCAAGTCTTGTAAATCTTAGCATACCATGAGCCATTTAACTTGGCTCAGAAATCAACCTAAATTTACCACTTTAAACTGGCTCCAGTAATTTAAGTAAGGCTCCACAATGCAAATTTAGGTAAAATATAGGGCTCATATTCCAAGACAGCATTTCTACAAGTCTCTTCTGGTAATCTGTGTTAAGTTCTCTTAAAAATGTAACTGTACATGACACATTCCTGTGCATGCTCATTCCTCCAATGCAGCAACCATCTCAATGTATATGAGAGGTTTATGATATCTCCTCTTAACCTCGAAGATGGTCTCAAAGTGCTTGGCCAGGCTTTCCCCTCAGGTCTTGTAGTCAGACTAGCATTGACTATATCAGCCTTGCGGGGGGCTGCGTGGTCTCAAGGTATGGTGTCCGCCTCGAGTGCTGGAGGTTCCAGGTTCAAGCCCTGGTGATGACCGGGATTTTTTCTCGTAGACTTCTAGTAATAAAATTTCCCCTGGTCTCTGGGTAGTGAGATCGGACGCCCGTGTGTATTGTTGCGCACGTAAAAAATCCCTTGGCAGTTGGAAATCGAAAAAGAGTAGCCTAACAGCACTGCCCGGGCAAAATTTCGAGTTAAAAATCTACCCAAAGTACTTTCAGTTCATGCACTGAGCTGAGTTTCTCCAGACTCAGGTTTGAGTTAGGAGAACAGAGCACTTATGGGTTGCACCCGTGTGCCGCGATGTTGATCCATCGACTAAACTAAACTAATATCAGCCTTGCCCATGCTTCTTCCTGTTTGTACTCGTGCATTTGTTTGCCACCTGGTCTGCATGTGTATATATCCGGGTGGGTGACGTGAAGCATGACTTCCAAATGCCATCCGTTCAAACCAAAGAAGGTGTTTCTGTAGCATGTTGATGGAGTGGTGTGAATATTGCGTGTGTGGCTGCTTGTTCTGCTGCCCATGTGGGTGCACTAGAGGCAGCTGTGATCTCCAGAGTCATGTTCCATGTTGGTCATCTGTGTGTTTACTTGTGGTGGAGTTTGTCAGTTATAAGTCAGTCTGAAATGATGAGCTCAGATTGCTATCACAGTGATGACCTGAAATTGACTCCTAAAGCTGAGCTTGTAAAGATGGGTTTTGAGCCCATACACTAACAGTTAGTTTGACCCAACAGTTGATTTATCTCTTTTTGCTTCTTCCATCAACTGTTTTGTTTTAATCTCTGCTTTCTCAGCACCTGGGCAGTTGTTTGCTTTCGTTTCCATGAAATTCAAGCTATTCTTTAATTCAGGCTTGAATGGTATTGAAATAACAGTAAAAGTCAAGGACCTTATTGCAGGCCATAAACCCATCAGGTACAATATGAATGTTATTGAAACACAACAGTATAAGTCAATGACCATGGTAGATGCTTTACACCCATCAGGTATATTATGCTAGCCCCACAGACCAATCGACACATGATGGGTGGTATGGTTATTATCACACGGCTGCCTTTACTTCCCAGGCCATTCCCAAGTGCCTATTTTAGGCTTGGTCAAAATGGCAGCCCAGGTCAATTATTAAACATCCACCTAAATTTGGATTAAATCGGGTGACTGCTGGCCACTGAGCCCCCCCAAAAATAGCACCGTTAACTTCAGTTTGAGTTGACTCTGGCTCCTGTGCTACCCTGGAGTGTACAGGAAATCAAACCTTGTCTTGAATATTTGGCATAAGCATACACACACACACACACCTGGAGTTATAGTTTGTGCAGACTTGTCACACTATAGTCCAAGGCTCACCCCCTCCCCCTTTTTAGTTGAGATTTAAATATTGAGCACAATCCACTACTGGCAACGCTGACCGTATTCTGGTATGAACCTAAGGCCTATCCACGTCAATATGGAAGCACTATACCAGAGTTTCGCTCCCGTTTGAGCTCGTCAGTAGTGCATAATCTGGCCGGATCCGGAAACAAGCCCCGGATCACTGGCGTGTGAAGCGGGTGTGTAACCATGCTGCACACGCTGGACACGTCAAATTATCATAACAGAATATTACAACGTTACCCATCGTAGGCTATGCTCAAGATTGCCCAATCGCTGCGACTGACGTCCGTCAATTGATGTGGACCCGAACGATCAGGACTTCTCACTGGCAAGGAACACCAGGCCTCCTAAAATCCAGTGAGCAATAATCAAATTGATTATTTGATTGTTTCGGGATATGAAATTTAAATATTGAGCACAACCCACTACTGGCAAGGCTGATCGTATTCTGGTATGAACCTAAGGCCTATCCACATCAATATGGAAGCACTATACTCAAGTTTTGCTCTCGTTTGAGCTCGTCAGTAGTGCATATCCCTGACCGGATCCGGAGACAAGCCCCTGATCACTGGTGTGTGAAGCGGGTGTGTAACCACGCGGCACACGCCAAATTATCATAACAGAATATTACAACGTTACCCATCGTAGGCTATGCTCAAGATTGCCCAATTGCTGCGACTGACATCCGTCAATCGATGTGGACCTGAACGATCAGGACTTCTCACTGGCAAGGAACACCAGGCCTCCTAAAATCCAGTGAGCAATAATCATTGACGTGGATAGGCCTTAGGTTCATACCAGAATACGATCAGCATTGCCAGTAGTGGGTTGTGCTCAATATTTAAATTTCAAATCCCGAAACAATCAAATAATCAATTAGGTGAGATTATTTGTTCTGACCAGTACAGCTCTGGGGTCAACACAGCCTCATAAAGATGGTTGCAGAGATTAATCTTTGCACCATTAGTGATATATACTATATCACTGTGTGCTATTCCATCATATACTTCACACTGTTTGTTACCAAACAGACAGTAGGATGAACACCTTGTGCCACATTTATTGAAAGACAGAAGATCAAGTGGTTTTGCCATCTCATTAGAATGCAACACCATCAACTACCATCACTGGCCCTACATCAAAGATCATCTGCGGCAAGAGCAAGAGGACACCCGAGAAGAAAATGGATCGACAACATCAAAGACACTACAATCGCACAGAATAACACTATCCAATGCCACCCATCGGGCGCTGGAGTGCCAATTATTCCTCCCCATGACGCTTGATGGCAAAAGTGGAAGTTGATGATGATGATGACTTCACACTGATCATCTGACCCCCTCGGCACATAATCTATTTCTTTATATACCTTTTTGTGTTTGCATCATCCCTCGATGTATTTTTCCTGTTGGCATCATACCTTCATGTCTTTTATTTAACATCATTGATCCCCTTATAGACAAGTCTGCACTTGATAGCGGTGTGAGTCACATCACATCGACCATTTTTAATATCATTGATTCCCCTATTATCACCTTCACACATCCTTCATGTCTGTCACCATATTCTCTGATCACCTTCACATACCCTTCATGCTTGTCACCCTAATCTCTTATCACCTTCACACATCCTTCATGTCAGTCACCCTAACCTTTGATCACCTTCACATCAGTCACCCTAATCTCTGATCACCTTCAGACATCCTTCATGTCAGTCACCCTAATCTCTGATCACCTTCACACATCCTACCCTAATCTCTGATCACCTTCATGCAGATCATTCACTCCTTTAAGACAGATCATTCATTCTCTTCACACAGATCGTCAGAAAGCGTATTTTTTGTACACTTTATTGCTCAGCTAAAGTGACAGAATACAACACTGAAATGAAATTGCTATATAAAATAGTAAATATTTAAAAGTACTCAGAATATCACAAAGTACACATTGTTTTACAGCTGTGATTACAGTGTTATAGTTTGAATAAATATACTTTACATCCACATTTAATTACAAGAAAAGGTGTATATTTACTTCAATGGCCAGGGCAAAATACACTACCACAGAAGATTGGCCAAGTTGTCAAAAATGGAAAATACATAATAAAATAAAATCATACAAAATGCTTTGTTCTTACAACTGTGAAAATACTTCTTTGCATTAAGTTTTACAGAACTGAGATGTCAATGTTTCAGTGTCATCTACTTTAATGCAGAACAAAGATGTCAATGTTTGTGTTATCTACTTTGATGCAGAACAAAGATGTCAATGTGTGTGTTATCTATGTTGATGCAGAACAAAGATGTAAATGTTTGTGTTATCTATGTTGATGCACAACAAAGATGTCAATGTTTGTGTCATCTACTTTAATGCAGAACAAAGATGTCAATGTTTGTGTTATCTACTTTAATGCAGAACAAAGATGTCAATGTGTGTGTTATCTATGTTGATGCAGAACAAAGATGTCAATGTTTGTGTTATCTATGTTGATGCACAACAAAAATGTCAATGTTTGTGTCATCTACTTTAATGCAGAACAAAGATGTCAATGTTTGTGTCATCTACTTTAATGCAGAACAAAGATGTCAATGTGTGTGTTATCTATGTTGATGCAGAACAAAGATGTCAATGTTTGTGTTATCTATGTTGATGCACAACAAAGATGTCAATGTTTGTGTCATCTACTTTAATGCAGAACAAAGATGTCAATGTTTGTGTCATCTACTTTAATGCAGAACAAAAATGTCAGTGTATGTGTCATCTACTTTAATGCAGAACAAAGATGTCAGTGTATGTGTCATCTACTTTAATGCAGAACAAAGATGTCAGTGTATGTGTCATCTACTTTAATGCAGAACAAAGATGTCAGTGTATGTGTCATTTACTTTAATGCAGAACAAAGATGTCAGTGTATGTGTCATCTACTTTGATAAGAACAGAGATGCCAATGTTTGTGTCATCTACCTTAATCAATACTTGAGAAAGTTTGCAAATCAGGAAAGAACATGGCCAAGTGGCTAGAATGTCAGGCTTGTCTTCGGGAGACCCGGGTTCACATCCCCGGTAATGCGCAGATTTTTACCTGTAAAAAGTAAACCCTAACCTGCACAGTTCAAGTGAGCAAGGTAGCCTTAGTTCCTCGGGCTCAGGACCCCTCCATCCTGCACCGTAAGGTACTATAGGCAGTAGATGACATATCAATTCTTGCACTATCTTCTTTTCTTTGGGTGTGAGCAAAATATAATGAGATGTTAGATCTGGTGAAGTGCATCTAGTGTTGAAAGAAGGTTGGAGAAACAAGAGTTAAAGCTCTGTAATTTTTCAAGCCTGTCATTTCTGGGGAATTGTCTTCAATATTCTCACTTAAATGCTGTGTGTGCTGCCTCCCAAGGTGTGTGTATTCAAGTTGGTTCCTATTAGCAATTGGAAGACAAAACTGAAGATTTTGAAATATTGCTATATTAAAGAATAAGGAAATCTTATGGACAGATAAAAACACAAACTTCTAGAAAGTTGAGAATGAAAAATAGAATATTTTAAACATAAAAAGGACACAACACCTTGTTAAAACTACAACAAATGTAAGACAAATATTATAAGCGGTAAGATAACATCAAGAGATGGAGAAGGAAAATCCTCTCTGAATGTGCTCAGAGGCAGAAGTAGTTGCATGCCAACCTTTAGTGTGAACATGGTACTAACTAGTGTCTATTTCTGCTGTTTTCCTAAGAAGCGATTCACGATGTAGACAGTATAAATATTTACCAGACATGCACTGTCTCTCTCTTCCCTAATATCCTGATCCTGGGATAGTGGATCAAAATCTACTCAACCCAGATCATGTCAACAAAAAAAAAAAAACAACAACAAAATAGGAGGGCTGGTGTGAAAGCTACTTAAAAAAAAACCACTCAGCAATTGGAAATTGAACACAGTAGGCCAAATAAATAGTTGTCCAAGCTAAATATCAAATTAGAAAACATACACACACAAATACATCTGAGGCATGTGTGATTCTTGTACATTAAAAATTGGATCCCAGACAGTGCTAAGAGTTTGTGCACTGTGCTAAGATTCTCCCTGTGTGATATGGGGGAGGGGGGGGGGGAGATAATAGGGTCACTTACGAGATATGAGTGTACAATGAGAGTGTTCATTACAAACCTAATAAGTTGAATTTAACACACACACACACACAAAGTTAGTTGCATATCCTTTACAGGACATAGCAGTCAAGACCAGCATTTCTTTTTACTGTTCTTGATTCCTGGGCAAGTTTATGCTCAGTAGTTTGCTATTGCTTTCTGAACCACCAGCACCCATACCATTTCGTTTAAAAAAATCAACGTTCAGGCGGTCTGCTGCCTAATCGCCCACAGCTGTGTTTCAAACATGGGTATGCGGGGTTACGAACTGTTTGTAACCTCTTTGCCATGGAGCCAGCGAATTTAACAAATGGTAACAACAAAGCTCCAAATATGTTATTACAAGAAATGTACCAGACAGGAACCTCATTATAATCTTGGGAAACACAATATCTTGTATTCAATAGAAAATATGACATATTCAGTAACAATAGTAAGAAAATAATCAGTTTACTTCAACCAAAGACATCTTTCGTTTTCCTTGAGTAATCCTTGTACACAATGTTTAAATCTGTCTTTCTGTCCTCATGTACAATGGTTTAAACCTATGTGACAGCCTTGTGTATTATGGTTAAACTCTATGTGACAGTCTCTGTGTACTATGGTTTAAATCTATGTGACAGTCTCTGTGTACTATGGTTTAAATCTATGTTACAGTCATGTGTACTACAGTTTAAATCTATGTGCCAGTTTTATGTACTAAAGTTTAAATCTATGTGCCAGTCTTGTGTACTAAAGTTTAAATCTATGTCACAGTCATGTGTACTACAGTTTAAATCTATGTCATAGTCATGTGTAAAATGGTTTAAATCTATGTCACAGTCTTGTGTACTAAAGTTTAAATCTATGTTACAGTCTTGTGTATTAAAGTTTAAATCTATGTCATAGTTATGTGTATTACAGTTTAAATCTATGTCACAGTCTTGTGTATTAAAGTTTAAATCTATGTCACATTCATGTGTATTAAAGTTTAAATCTATGTCACAGTCATGTGTACTAGTTTAAATCTATGTCACAGTATTGTGTACTACAGTTTAAATTTATGTCACAGTCTTGTGTACTACAGTTTAAATCTATGTCACAGTCTTGTGTACTATGGTTTAAATCTATGTCACAGTCTTGTGTACTAAAGTTTAAATCTATGTCACAGTCTTGTGTACTATGGTTTAAATCTATGTCACAGTCTTGTATACTACGGTTTAAATCTATGTCACAGTCTTGTGTACTACAGTTTAAATCTATGTCACAGTCTTGTGTACTATGGTTTAAATCTATGTCACAGTCTTGTGTACTACAGTTTAAATCTATGTCACAGTCTTGTGTACTATGGTTTAAATCTATGTCACAGTCTTGTGTACTACGGTTTAAATCTATGTCACAGTCTTGTGTACTATGGTTTAAATCTATGACACAGTCTTGTATACTATGGTTTAAATCTATGTCACAGTCTTGTGTAGTACGGTTTAAATCTATGTCACAGTCTTGTGTACTATGGTTTAAATCTATGTCGCATTCATGTATACTACAGTTTAAATCTATGTCATAGTCTTGTGTACTAAAGTTTAAATCTATGTCACAGTCTTGTGTACTATGGTTTAAATCTATGTCACAGTCTTGTATACTATGGTTTAAATCTGTGTCACAGTCTTGTGTACTACAACTTAAATCTATGTCACAGTCTTGTGTACTATGGTTTAAATCTATGTCACAGTCTTGTGTACTACGGTTTAAATCTATGTCACAGTCTTGTGTACTATGGTTTAAATCTATGTCACAGTCTTGTGTACTATGGTTTAAATCGATGTCACAGTCTTGTGTATTATGGTTTAAATCTATGTCACAGTCTTGTGTACTACGGTTTAAATCTATGTCACAGTCTTGTGTACTATGGTTTAAATCTATGTCGCATTAATGTATACTACAGTTTAAATCTGTCACAGTCTTGTGTACTATGGTTTAAATCTATGTCACAGTCTTGTATACTATGGTTTAAATCTATGTCACAGTCTTGTGTACTATGGTTTAAATCTATGTCACAGTCTTGTGTACTATGGTTTAAATCTATGTCACAGTCTTGTGTACTAAAGTTTAAATCTATGTCACAGTCTTGTGTACTATGGTTTAAATCTATGTCACAGTCTTGTATACTATGGTTTAAATCTATGTCACAGTCTTGTATACTATGGTTTAAATCTATGTCACAGTCTTGTATACTATGGTTTAAATCTATGTCACAGTCTTGTATACAATGGTTTAAATCTATGTCACAGTCTTGTATACAATGGTTTAAATCTATGTCACAGTCTTGTATACAATGGTTTAAATCTATGTCACAGTCTTGTATACTATGGTTTAAATCTATGTCACAGTCTTGTATACTATGGTTTAAATCTATGTCACAGTCTTGTATACAATGGTTTAAATCTATGTCACAGTCTTGTGTACTACAGTTTAAATCTATGTCACAGTCTTGTATACTATGGTTTAAATCTATGTCACAGTCTTGTATACAATGGTTTAAATCTATGTCACAGTCTTGTATACTATGGTTTAAATCTATGTCACAGTCTTGTATACAATGGTTTAAATCTATGTCACAGTCTTGTATGCAATGGTTTAAATCTATGTCACAGTCTTGTATACAATGGTTTAAATCTATGTCACAGTCTTGTATACAATGGTTTAAATCTATGTCACAGTCTTGTATACAATGGTTTAAATCTATGTCACAGTCTTGTATACAATGGTTTAAATCTATGTCACAGTCTTGTATACAATGGTTTAAATCTATGTCACAGTCTTGTATACAATGGTTTAAATCTATGTCACAGTCTTGTATACAATGGTTTAAATCTATGTCACAGTCTTGTATACAATGGTTTAAATCTATGGCACAGTCTTGTATACAATGGTTTAAATCTATGTCACAGTTTTGTATACAATGGTTTAAATCTATGTCACAGTCTTGTATACAATGATTTAAATCTATGTCACAGTCATGTATACAATGGTTTAAATCTATGTCACAGTCTTGTATACAATGGTTTAAATCTATGTCACAGTCTTGTATACAATGGTTTAAATCTATGTCACAGTCTTGTATACAATGATTTAAATCTATGTCACAGTCTTGTATACAATGGTTTAAATCTATGTCACAGTCTTGTATACAATGGTTTAAATCTATGTCACAGTCTTGTATACAATGGTTTAAATCTATGTCACAGTCTTGTATACAATGGTTTAAATCTGTCTGTCATCCATCATGTACAATTATTTAAATCTATCTACAAGACTATGTACAATAATGTACAGACCCATGATTTGCACCTCTAATGTTGCTAATTAATTAACAACAAATGACACCACCATACAGTCTAGTGTCAACCATGCAATCACACTCCTTAGACATAGCATTTATTGACAGTTATTGATAATCTTCCGCACACCAGCCTCTCGTTATGTGAAAAATGTAGCATTATTACCATAAAGTGGCATCATTATTGTCAAAAAAGATCATTCTTCAGTCTTTGTTATTCACTTATAGATCAAACACTGTTAACAAAAAAAAAAAAAAATCATTAACCATTCTTGGCTTCTCACTTATTGATCCAGCACTGGTGACAAAACATGTCATTCTTTATCTTTCCTGACTTACTTTGAGATGAAATAGCAACAAAACCCTCAACATTTCATGTCTGGCCACAACTGTTGTTTTCAATTTCCTCGAGATATTTTTCACTGAAACTTTTTGCTTCTGAGTCTTTCTTGACCTCAGCAGAATGTAACATGCTGTCATTATGTCAACGTTCTTGGGTTACTTTGGCCTTATAGAACTCTTACATTTGAGGTGTTTCATGCTGTCAGCAAACAGTTTATAACAACTGTGCCTGCTTGTTATAGCTATTAAAACGTTAATTGCATGTCCTTTACATGATATTGCAATCAACCCCAGCATTTATTGACAGTAATTTACTAAACAATTTTAAGTTATGTAGCTTGCCATTGCTTTCTGAAATACTGGCACTCATGCCATCAAATTCAGTGAAAAGCGATCTGCTTCCAAATGGCCTGTGGCTGATTTTGAAATCTCAACTCAGTAACTATAGAGTTAGAACATTGACATCAATTTATTTATTGTGTGAGAAACTAATGAATTACCCCATACAGTGTTTAAACTGTAATATAAATAATCTTCCAGAGAGGTTACAACACACTGTTCAGGAAAAAAGACTTAAATTAATCATAAAGAAAACAGTCAATGCAGAAATAGATAGGACAGGACCAAGCCCTAAGAATAAAGAACAATGCACACACAAAACTGACTGCAGATAAAAGTGTTGCAAGAAGAAGAAAAAAGGTAAACTGTATCAATATATGAATAAAATATATACAAAGACTAGCCACAAAAACACCTTGAGCACGGATGAATTACTCCATCCTGTAAATATAAAAATATAAGGTAGCATTGCAGTATCCCGTTTCCTTACAAGACATCATAACAGCAATAATGAAACTACTTTTCTCAACCAACATTGTTAAAAAACATACAACAGCAGTTCTAGTGTGGTCATTCATGTCTTGTTTTTGCATCAGAAAATACAAGTAAACGGCAGTGTGTGTACGTATGAGACAATCACGGAATGATAGAACAAAGCAAAAATATTACCTGATCTGGTCTAATATAAATGCTAGTTGTGACTTGTGTTGTCTTGTACAAATATAAAATATAACATTATGGCATGGATATCTTGGTGTAAATGTCTGTTATATTTCCAGAAATTAGGCAGTGTGCACAATTAATATTACATAAATAATCAGTGATTTAATCACGTACAGTCTGTTATCATCAATGTCAAAAACCAAGAAAAGAAGCCTCTCCCCCGCCTTGAGGTGTATTGGCTATGTGGTGCAGGCCCCATATGTTCATACATCTATCAGCATTCAATGGGTGATGGGGTCAATATCACACTGCTGTCTTTGCTTCTCAGGACATTTCCAGCCTCCCATTTTAGACTGGGTACACCTAGGAGCAAAGGTCAATTTTTAAAATCCACCTCAATTGGGATTCTGAACACATGATCACCAGGCCAGCGGGCATGTGTGCTAGCCACTACACTACCACATGCCCTCTGTTGTCATAATTTATCTTAAATAGACATCTAACATAAATCATGAATTTCTTGGTGTAAATATACAGGTAAGTGAAACATTTCAGAAAAATCACAAATTGTGAATCATCAAGTTGAAGTGAAGAAAAAACAGTGATGAGACATATTACTTGGGGTGAATGTACATGTATGTGAAACACTTCAGAAAGCACAAATTGTGAATCATCAAGATGTCTGAATGACAAACAGTGATGAGACATATTACTTGGTGTGAATGTACATGTATGTGAAACACTTCAGAAAGCACAAATTGTGAATCATCAAGATGTCTGAATGACAAACAGTGATGAGACATATTACTTGGTGTGAATGTACATGTATGTGAAACACTTCAGAAAGCACAAATTGTGAATTATCAAGATGTCTGAATGACAAACAGTGATGAGACATATTACTTGGTGTGAATGTACATGTATGTGAAACACTTCAGATAGCACAAATTGTGAATCATCAAGATGTCTGAATGACAAACAGTGATGAGTCATATTACTTGGTGTGAATGTACATGTATGTGAAACACTTCAGATAGCACAAATTATGAATCATCAAGATGTCTGAATGACAAGCAGTACGTAAAGTAAAGGGAGACGGTGACAGGCAGATAAACATAACTTATGTCGGGACTGAATTTAATTTAAAAAGAAACATAAGAAAAGAATCATTTTACTGGGATCAAAAAGTGATCAATTCTCTGTCTGCATACTCTGAATTCTGACATTTTTAGGTATCAGTGACATTATTTATGTAGTCACTAGACATTCCGCCCTGACTACAAATCCATCTATTTGTACGCTAAAACATATAGCTTCAGTTTATAAAGACTAAAGACAATATCCGCTCACATTTCCCTTCCATTTCTTGTGTTCTTTCTCAGACCTTGTTTCTGGTTTCAGTTGTGAATTTGCTTTTTCCATTTCACATTTATAGAGTGCACACATGGAATTTATTCTAATGGTCAACATTTCTACAAAATTGTTTATTTGTATACAATGGATATATCGTATGCAATACCAACATCTTGGAAATATGTTGATAGCCATTTAAAAAAATTAAATAATAAGTACTGGCATGGGGCAGGAGTAGCTTGGCTATGTCTAGCAGGAGTGGCTTTAGCCATTTGCTGTCTGTTTCTGACAGAAGAATATTGAGCACACGTCCACTGACAGGCAATGAATTTCTTTTACAAAATAAATGTCTGTTTCTAATGATCAAATACTGAGCACAGGCCCACTTATAGACAATCATTTGTACAAATTAAGTGTTTGTTTCTAACTGGTGAAATACTGAGCACAAGCCCACTTATAGACAATCATTTGTACAAAATAAGTGTTTCTAATGATGAAATACTGAGCACAAGCCCACTTATAGACAATCATTTGTACAAAATAAGTGTTTGTTTCTAACTGGTGAAATACTGAGCACAAGCCCACTTATAGACAATCATTTGTACAAAATAAGTGTTTCTATTGATGAAATACTGAGCACAAGCCCACTTATAGACAATCATTTGTACAACATAAGTGTTTCTAATGATGAAATACTGAGCACAAGCCCACTTATAGACAATCATTTGTACAAAATAAGTGTCTGTTTCTAACTGATGAAATATTGAGCACAAGTCAACTCATAGACAATCATTTGTACAAAATAAGTGTTTCTAATGATGAAATAAAGTGCACAAGTAAACTCATAGACAATCATTTGTACAAAATAAGTGTTTGTTTCTAACAGAAGAAATACTGAGCATAAGTCCACTTATAGGCAATCATTTTTTTTTAAAACAAAATAAGTGTTTGTTTCTAACTGATGAAATACTGAGCACAAGTCAACTCATAGACAATCATTTGTACAAAAGAAATGTTTGTTTCTAACTGAAGAAATTCTTAGCACAAGCCCCTTTCTGGCTAATCGCTTTTATACAGTAAGGAGTCCAAAAATATACTTCCTCCTGGTCTTTGGATAGTGGACGAGACGCCAAACTTTCTTGATCAAGAAAAAAAAAGGTCCTGTGTGTGTGTTACAAATCCTTTGGCGATTGGAAATCATAAGGAAAAGGCTATTGTCTGGACAAAATTTCAGAACCTATCCATTCGTTCAGTAGCATGTCCTTTGCAGAACCTCGCTCCCATAACAACCCTCCAGAAAGCTTCTCGATCACAAGCAAGATGTCCCACATCCGATACACCCATCTGGAGATCATCTGCCACATCCTGGACCCATCTTCTCTTTGACCTTCCTCTTCCTCTCTTCCCAGGCATATACCCTCCATTATTATTCTCTCCAAACTTTCATGACGTTTCAAGTGACCAATATCAATTTTCTTTATCGTCTTTAATAGCCAACCCTCTTCAATATTCAACTCTTGAAGTATGAATGCATTTGTTCTTTTCTTTACCCAAGATATTCTTAGATCCCGTCTATAACATTTATATTCAAAAGCATTTATGCGCTGTTCAGCTTGTTTAGTAAGTGTCCAGGTCTCACAGGCGTATGTTGCAATGGGAAAGATGCATGCTCTTAAAAATCTATTTTTTGTAGTTCTGTCTGTCCCACTCCATAATTTATTAAGTTGTTTTAGTCTTTGAAGAGCAATTGATAGTTGTCTTTTAATTGCTTTTATTGTGTCACCATTGTTGGCAATCAATGACCCAGAATATTCAAAATTTTTCACCACCTCCAATCTTTCCACATTAACATATATTTCTTTCTCCATAGTAGTTTTATCTTATGCATTATCTTTGTTTTTGCTATGTTAAGATATAAGTTGTGATTTTCACTATTTCTTTGGGTTGAGGTTATTAAGTTTTCTTTGGTATCCCCTACCCACCTCCTATTGATATATATCAAAAATTTTATTACTGATGTCAACATTCAAGTGCCATGCTGATAAACATGGGAAATCATGATTTGCCATCTCACATGATCTCCAGCCTTAGATCAGGTCTGTGTTATTTTTTTCTACAGTGTAAATTGGTCAAGTAGAATTGGTCAAGCCATCTAGGTAAATATCTCTTTGCCTTCCTTTTGCTTTCTATCAATCATGTTTCCCAGTTGTTACTATGTTCTGAAATTGTTCTCTCTTAACATACAGAAATTTGCAGTTTTCATCTGTTTCATAAAAACTTAATTTCTCCACCTCTCAGTTTATCATATTTTTTTGCATTTTCCTCAGATACAGGGTCATGTTTAAAACACATAGGGTTTATAGGTAATGTGTAAATGGGCTGTCACAAATTGCTTCATGTTGAAATGTCACAGGGAAAACAATTATGAAATACAAATGTAATATTTATGTAACAGAAATAATGTTATTTAAAAAGTATTTTATGCAGATATCAAACTGGAAATACATATTTTTAGAACTGGGCTGCAAAGAAATCTTAGAATTTAAATATGGTTTCACACAAAAGAAAACCTAGAAATGATGGTTGTGCAGATTCTCATGGCATAGTTATTTTCATTCATTATAAATCATTGCTCATCATCACCATCCAATGGGCTGTCCTGCGTAGAACTTCATTTCCATAACAGTCTTTCCAAATGTCTCTATCACAAGACAGACATCCTACCTCTACTGCCATCATGTGTCAAACATCTATCACAAGACAGACATCCTACCTCTACTGCCATCATGTGTCAAACATCTATCACAAGACAGACATCCTACCTCTACTGCCATCATGTGTCAAACATCTATCACAAGCCAGATGTCCTGCCTCTATTGCGAACATGTGTAAAGCATGTATCACAAGCCTTTATTTTGGTCATGTGTCAAATATCTATCACATTTGCAATCCATCTACGGTTTGACATCTTTGGGACACTTCCTTCACAATTATCATACACAAAACTATACACCTTTTTTAAATAGCTAAAAATCTTGATGTTAGTTACCAAAGTTTGTGCAAAATTCTAAATTATAATGCCATGATTCAGAAGATAGCTACACCTGTAAACACTTAGAAACAGTCCACAACACTTGCTTCTTTATATATATATATTGCATCATGGATATTAAGCTCTTTTTTTATCTTTGGCAATGCTTATCGTAACATAACTGCATGGTTCAAAGAAAATGAAAATGATGACGGTTTGAAACAAAAAGAGTTAAAAACATCACTGGAACATACTGGGTTCAAGTATCACCTGTCAGGGACACATGGAGAGAGTAATAAAAATGACTGGGATAATGTAACAATCATCTGGGAAGGAATTAACAATACACCTAAATCTAAAGACACAATATAAATGCACCAGATATAATAAAATAACAAAAACAAAGATGGTGTACTGTCAACTATACTAGGGTTTTCCAAACTTTTTATTTAATTTTTTTTTTTTTTTCACTTCTGAAGCCCCTAGTCTTTTATCAAAATTAATAGGTATTTAGAGGAGCGGCTGGCCGAGTGGCTAGAATGCCGGACACTCCTTCGGGAGACCTGGGTTCGATCCCTCGGTAAGGTGTGGGGTTTTTTCCTGTCGGGGGCAAAAAGAAAATCCTAACCTGCACAGTTCGCGGCGACTGCACTAGCCACACGGCCTTAATTCCTCAGGCTCAAAGACCCTTCTGCCATACACCGCAAGGTTCTATTTTGGCAGTAAATGACAGTTTTTAATAGGTATTAAGATTATGTGTAATAATTATGCAAAACACTGAATGTGTCTATGCGACCGTTCTTTTGAAAACCTCTGCACCATGTCACTATTTCTCCATCATACACAAACATTTTACGAATTCATACAGATTGAAATGAAGAATACTGGGATAAATACAGCATATTGTTATTGCTTAGAGATGAATGCTGAAAGCAGGAAATTTCAGGAAAAACGGGATTAACAAAAAGTGGATTTAGCATTACCTGATTGGATAAGCAATGACATAGTTTGCACAAAGGCCCAGTAATTATGTTATATAAAAATGTATATCTTTTAATTCCTTAATCACCATTATTATAACCGTAAAACTCTTTTCATTACGGTGAATATCTTTTCATTAACACATCCTATAAAAGTGAGTATCTTTTCATTAATACATCCTAAAACAGTGAATATCTTTTCACTACCACATGTGCTACAGTGAATATCTTTCAATTAACACATCTTACAACAGTGAATATCTTCTCATTACCACATCCTACTACAGTAAATATATTCTTATAACCACATCCTGTCACAGTGACTATTGTTTCATTACCACATCCTGTTATCTTATGAACAAAGTTGTGTGGATGTATACGAGATCGCAAGCATGATACACAGATGAGTACATTTTCTAACCAGTTCTATCAAAATAATGCATTATGTCCATGTCATGTTACAAGATAAGTTTCCAAAGTATACAGTATATATGAAAGTATATGCAAAAAGTAAATATCAGTTGTGGTAGTGTAGTGGCCAGACCACTTGCCAGCCGGCCCAATGGTCAAGTGCTCAAATCCTCTCAAGGTGATTTAATTGACCTAAATTCACAAGTCGCTCTGTCCTAAAATTGATACTAGAAAATGCTCTGGGGCAGCATGATACACATCACCCATTGAGTGCCAACTGGTCTGTACAAATATGGGGCCAGCACCATATATCCAACACACCTCAACACATGGGAAAAGGTCCCTTACTTAAATATAAAACAGAGATGTGCTGTATAAAATATCAACACAATAAAATACAAGATGCATTCACAAAACAACACCAACAGTTATAAAGAATAATGATTGAGCTAATCTCAACAAAACATCGTGATAATAAAGTGATACTTTACACAAAAGAAATATTACATAAAATCTGATTCTAATAAATGATTAAAGTTCCATCATCATCATTTTTAAAAATCATATGGAGCACAAGGTTAACACTGTTACCGAATTCTACTTAGAAAGCATGACCCCAAATCATGTGAACAGATTAAAAACTGTCATCAAAGAACTTCAAAACAATAGTTTTTAAAACCGTAAACAAATAAAAACAGTCTTCAAATAACTTTTCAACAGACTCAAGATGTGGTAAAAATAAGAACAATTTAAAACTTTTTAAAAATTCTCTTGAATAGATCAAAATGTGCCTTTATTGGGAGAAAAAAAAAGTAAACAAGTTTGAAAGATGAAAAACTGTCTTTAATAAAAAATACTGAACTAAGTAAGTTTTTCAAGAGTCAAAACATGCGTCTGCTACACCTTTCAGACATATGGATGCAAATAGCAAATAAGTGACTGGTAACTTCATCCCTGAAAACAAACCAACACTGCAACAGTACAAGATTGAACCTGGTATGAACATTCTGAAGCAGTTATACTTAAGGTCTTACGTTTCAAAAGCAAAGGTAGTTCCATTGCAAATACCTCTATAAGGGTGCACTGCTTGGGATTCTGGTAAACAGACCATGAGATGATATAGGAGGTCTCTTCTTCATCACCACTTTTAAATTCAACTCTCAATAAAGCCAAAATATATTTATTTTATGAGCCCATATGTGCATCAAAATGATTTCCATGCTTTGAAATTATGTCATGCTCTAAAAAATTAATCTACCTTAATCTGGTAGATATATACTGTACTATGTTCTGGACAAACTCAAATTCTGGATATTTGCCATGCTCTGAATATATGTCATGTTCTAGACATACCATGTTTTGAATTTATAATCTGTTGTGGGCATACCCGTGTTCTGGATATATACTATGTTCTAATCTATAATCTGTTGTGGGCATACCCGTGTTCTGGATATATACTATGTTCTGGGCATACCAATGTTCTGGATATATACTATGTTCTGGGCATCCCCATATTCTGGATATATACTATGTTCTGGGCATTCCCATGTTCTGGATATGTACTATGTTCTGAGCATTCCCATGTTCTGGATATATGCCTTTCTCCGGCTATATACCATGCTCTGAAATAATGTCATGTTCTAGACACACCATATTCTGGATATATGCAATGATCTGAACAGTCTATGTTCTGGACACATTATTTTAATCATTTCATTCTCTGAATAAATACAATGTTTATGAACAGTCCATGTTCATGACATATCCCAGTACAAGAACATGCCATGTTCTAGTTACATGTTATTATCTGTCATTCTATATCTGTGATATTTCATTTTCCATAGGGGGAGATAATAAGAATGATGGTTACAAAAAAGGCAAACTAAGTGGTTATACGTCTAAATAAATATTTATAATCACAATAACAAACACCCATTTCACAGCTTACATAGCTGATGTAATGTAACACAGCAGCTGACATCTGTGAAATGTTTATATTATAAACATGCCATTCTATCTTTCTATGCCTTGTACCATAGGACGCCAAGAAAAAAGCAGTCTTGTACACCTGCCTTGATACACTTTGATTTGGTTTGAGGTCTTGTTGGTTTGATGGACTTGCCTTGCCAACCTCCAAAGTCTAAGGAGGTTATGGTTGAAGATAGCACAAGAATATATGACAACATCAAGGGGGAAAACAGTAGATATTAATATCATACAAGTCTATGCACCAAGTGCAATCAGCGCAGGAGAAGAAAGTGATAATTTTTACAAATAACTGTTATGGCTATAGTACAATGTAGAAATTATGAAACAATGAGATTTCAATGCATCTCGTCAGGTACATAATGCATAATTCACACAACATAAAGTAAAATAACTAGCTAAATCCTTCAAGCTGAAATATACACATGTTCGCACAGTAATTTCAATTGTCTACCACAGTAATTTTAAACTGACTATCATGTCTTTCTATTTGCACAAAACTGGCCTATGTATGTAAATTAGTCATTATGGCTTCTGCAAGCTTTAACAAGTGACTACTTTGTGTATTAAACAACATATAAAAGGCACTGTCTCTATCAATAACATGGGCAGTTTCCAACACATGCCGCGCAATCGATGAAGCGGGAAGTTTGTGGTGTGTTGGCTTTCCTAGGCCCCCATTGCCGGTGTGTATATCTTGTTAATCCAGTTAGATATGTGTTCAACCACTCTGTTGTTCATCTGTCACTCTGTTCTGCTGATACAGGTAGACTGGCACTTGCATGTGAACTGGTAAATGCGACTGGATTTGACGTACCGTGGAACAGATTCTTTAACTGCTGGTGTGGGAATAGGTGTGGTTCTGTACCTAATAACTGGAGATGCAGAACAGAATATTCGGCTGACATTGACATTACTATGCGAACATGTGTATATTTCAGCTTGAAGGATTTATCTAGTTATTTTACTTTATGTTGTGTGAATTATACAGTATGTACCTGACGAGATGCAGCGAAATATACCAGGCAATAAATTGTGCAATCTATTGTTTGTGTCTTTGTTATTCAATATATCTTTGTCAATTTAGGTGAGAAAGAGCGCTCTTATTCAGAGTTACGAGGGGAAGTCAATAAGTAAGTCATAAGTGGCTGTAGAAAAATAACTAAGTATGATAACACCTTGAAACCAGTTTATTTTTATACATACATTGTCCCTCTATTTCTCAACATAATTTCCACCAACATTGATGCACTTATCACCCCATCGTTTTATCAGTCCTCCCAAATCGGCTGCATAGAACTGCGTGCTCTGTCTTCTAAACCATGTTTTCACTTCACATTCAACTTTGGCGTGATTCGTGTCCTTGAGAAAATTTTTCTACCCAGCTATGCACCACTTTACATGACAAACATTTGTCAGCATAAACAGGAAGCATTTCCTTATGAATGTCCTTTGCAAGCAGTCCTTTTGCCCACAAAAAAACGCACAAGAGCACATTGCTCTTTGGTTGTACACTCCGTAAGTACAGTCGCCATTTTGTTTATGCGCTGTGTATGTGCACGAGACATCTTGCGCCACCTGAAGAACGGGAATATAAAGTTTGATGTTGCTGTCACTTAATAACACCTGTAGAAAACACCAACTACATTTACCTGCCATCCCACAGAACTGTGTGACTTACTTATTGACTTGCCCTCGTATATTGAGTCATTCCTGATGTATTGAAGTGAAACATGAGCAATCAGCAGATTAATGAGAAATTATGTGGACACTACACATATATGATTCTTATAAAAGAATGATAACCCAAAGTCAGATAACAAACATAATGAAGATATCTTGAAAGAAGTTAGCGCTTAACCCAAAGTCAGATAACAAACATAATGAAGATATCTTGAAAGAAGTTAGCGCACAAAGAGAACTGTTTCACTCATTAGAAGAGAACAATCTATATTCTATGGACACATCATGAGAAGGAGAAACCTGGAGTATGTTATAACAATGGGAAAGTTGGATCAGGAATAGGGGCAAGGAGAGGCAAAGAAAGAAGATGCTACACAGCTTGGCATCATAGCACAGAGGAACATCTTATCAGAAATGACTGGCAGTCATCATCTTCATCATGTGCCATGCTGATAAGTATAGTCAGTAATGCTTGTCATCTCACACGATCACCTGTCTTAGATTAGCTCAGGCAGAGGAACATCTGTATCAGAAATTACTGGCAGTCATCATCTTCATCATGTGCCATGCTGATAAGTATAGTCAGTAATGTTTGTCATCTCACACGATCACCTGTCTTAGATCAGCTCAGTGTTCTCGTTTCCGTTATGCCATGTGGCCAAGCCATCCAGATATTTATTGGCATGACATGAAACAGAATGCTTGGGCAGATATGATGATTAATGCTGCACGACGGCATGGACTGAGAAAAAGAATTATAGTGTTGGATTTTGACACATAATCAAATCAGCATATATGAAACCCCAAAAATCAAATGCTGGTTGTCAACTCAAGGACCAATATGAGCACATAAAAAGGTCATATTTCCATGGTAGATATATACATGCAGGTGTGAGGTGATAGGTCCTCACATATATTTGGTCATGGCATTATGAAGCGGGATAACCAATCCCTTTACCACTACCTAATTTTCTTCCAACAGAGTCTCGGCTACTTAATTTATAAAGCTTGGTCGATTCCTGTAGAAGTTGGGGAACAATTCCTGAACTGGGAATTGATCACAAAACAAAGAATTCTAACCTAGTGCACTAATCACCAGGCTACCACATGAAGGTTTACACTTAAAGGTCAGTATGAACATACCATTTCCCAAATCTCAGCTGCCACACCACACTACAGCTAATAAATAAAAACAAGGAAAGTGTCAACATTACTCATATATGTATATATATAATGGCTGCAAGTGTCTTTCAGTTCTTCACATTTGAGTAGTTGTGGTGGTGGTGGTGATATTTTCAATGAAGCCACCCTGAAGGAGTTTGTCCCGCAACATTATGAACACTTGAAGCTGCTGTTCAGGCTTCAACATTAGGACACTCTGAACTATATTCTGTGGGTTTGGTACCCTGAAATGTCAAACCATCAGAATTCTAGTATTAGGACATATTGTATGTTTGGTACATAATAATATACACCAAATATATACCCAAAAAATTGTGGATTTGGTAAAAGGACTGGTGACAATTTTAAATTCAAGAATATGGACATGGTAATATATTCTGTTGATATATTTTTCACGGTGAAACTATAGAGATTCCAACTTTAGAGCACTGAGCTATATAAGTGTTCTGGCATTCAAAGTCCCAAAGCAGAAACCTGCTACAGGTCTATGGTAAGCTAGGACCCTCACGTGTTGTAAGCCTGAATGCATGGAGAAATATGTGGCCCATCTTTTCCTCATGTAGTGGACAATAAAAACGGCGTCAAACTCTCGTCCGACCGCACTCCTGACATTATTAGTGTTGACTTCTAGTGATCACACTAAGGTGTCTGCATTTGAGAGCTAAATTATATTATAATTCTATCTTTAGAATACTGAAATAAATGATTATTTTATATTTGGGGCATTGTATTATATGAGAATTCTAGCACTTGAGCGCTAAACTATATTAATACACCTTCAGATACTAATTTATATTGAAGACTCTGAAATGAAAACATTGAAAACCTTAGCAAGACACTGAACTATGAAGAGAATTCTTGGATTGCAGCAGTCAAGTATAGCAACATACAAACACTAAATTATATTATGTGCATTTGACATGTGATACTGACAAAAATTAAACAATGATAACTAAGAAATCTAACACAAGTTAACCCGCCAGCTTGTAGATTTAAACTAATATATCAGAGGGTGTGGATTCAAATTTAAAACTTATCCTGGGCTTAAACTGGGTACCATATCTTGAGGAGTAAAGGTGGCCAGCATATGAGTTTATCCATCGAGTTCTGACTGGTCTATAAAACATGAGTGTCTGGTATCTTTAAGTCCGATGCACCTTAAGGTGCATAAATATTAAAAGGATACTTTTACTATATCAGGAGGTGCTGATTGGAGGGAAAACAATGGGAAAGAAATGACTATCAAAGGTTATCCTAAACTGACAATGGAATCATGTACAAAAAGTCTAGAACATACACTGTGGCTGGTTGGGCCCCTTGATGTATGAGGCATGCAAGAGTTCAACAGTGTTTCTTGATAATTATACAGACTCAAAGAGTATGCTTAGTGAGATGGAGAAAGGAATGTTTTGTGTGGAGTGTGGAATAGCTATTTTCGCTTCAGAGGTCACAAATTGTGAGAATTGTATGGACTTTTTTTCCCTGGCCTTGTGGGAGTGTGGGGGAATAAACAGGCTGATAGGCTGGTAGGGAATGCAGCTCTTGGTGGTAGATTGCCTATGGATAAGGAAGAGGCGGTCGAGCGCCTGTGAGACCAGGTGGAGAAGGTGGAGGAACAGATTGAGAACCTGTATGTGGAAAGGATAAGATTGCGGAGGATCGGCAGGGGTTCTGGTAGAATCTCAAAACTGAGAGGGAAGACCAGGAGAATTGTCAATCAGATAGCGGTGGGAATGATTAGTTGTATGACTCTTCGCTGGCTGTTGAACGAGGGAATGGGAATATCCTGAGTGCAATGATGGCGGTTCTTAGCTCAAGGTTATAGCTGGAAAAATGTGCATTAAAAACTACTGCAGAAAAATATGTATGAAATATGTTTGGGGGAATATGTACCGTGTAAAGAAATACAAAATAGTCATTCTACCTACATACTTGACAAGACGTTACTCTGATACTGTTATTGCACTTACTTGATAAAGCTGGAATGGTAGACATGAACAAATGTCGCCATGAGGAACTGGCAATCAAAACGGTCCATAATGCCACCATGTCCTGGAATTGTATCACCAAAGTCCTGCAGACGTGTAGAAATGAACAGATGTGTTTGTTATATACAGTCTCAAGTCATTTTAAACTAATGCACCACTTTTTTGTTTAACCTTAACAAATCTAGTTTCAAGGAATAAAACATCCATAATTTACAGTATTAGGGAAATGGATGTTGACAGCTTCTATTCAAAGATGCCTGCAAGAAGACACTGACAAACTGGAGAAAATGTTTTAATGGTACAAAGTATAGGTGTACTGTTAAGGCATTTTTTCCAGGTGGTTACTACAACAAGCACAGGAGAAAACATTAAAAGGAATATCACACTGTGCCATAAAAAGCATCCTACTCTGATGACATATCAATCCCAGTCAGAAATGAGTAACTAGAGAAGGCTACATAAATGTCAGCATTACATTATTTAATTTTACTTTTAAAACAAAATCATTAAACCATATAATTCACACAAGAAAACATCTTAAAAAATAAGCAAATGAGCACATTCACAAATCAATGTCCAGCTAGAACTATAACTACAGCTAACTGTAAAAGTTAGAATAGTGTGGGCCAAGAAGAAGAAAAACACTGACATTCTATCAGATCTGAACATTGATGAGAACTATAACTACAGCTAACTGTAAAAGTTGTTAGAATAGTGTGGGCCAAGAAGAAGAAAAACACTGACATTCTATCAGATCTGAACGCTGATGAGAACTATAACTACAGCTAAATGTAAAAGTTGTTAGAATAGTGTGGGCCAAGAAGATGACAAACACTGACATTCTATCAGATCTGAACATTGTTGAGAACTATAACTACAGCTAAATGTAAAAGTTAGAATAGTGTGGGCCAAGAAGAAGAAAAACACTGACATTCTAGCAGATCTCAACATTGATGAGAACTATAAATACAGCTAACTGTAAAAGTTGTTAGAATAGTGTGGGCCAAGAAGAAGAAAAACATTGACATTCTATCAGATATGAACGTTGATGAGAACTATAACTACAGCTAACTGTAAAAGTTGTTAGAATAGTGTGGGCCAAGAAGAAGAAAAACACTGACATTCTAGCAGATCTGAACATTGATGAGAACTATAACTACAGCTAACTGTAAAAGTTGTTAGAATAGTGTGGGCCAAGAAGAAGAAAAACACTGACATTCTATCAGATCTGAACGTTGATGAGAACTATAACTACAGCTAACTGTAAAAGTTGTTAGAATAGTGTGGGCCAAGAAGAAGAAAAACACTGACATTCTATCAGATCTGAACGTTGATGAGAACTATAACTACAGCTAACTGTAAAAGTTAGAATAGTGTTGGCCAAGAAGAAGATAAACACTGACATTCTATCAGATCTGAACGTTGATGAGAACTATAAATACAGCTAACTGTAAAAGTTGTTAGAATAGTGTGGGCCAAGAAGAAGAAAAACACTGACATTCTATCAGATCTGAACGTTGATGAGAACTATAACTACAGCTAACTGTAAAAGTTGTTAGAATAGTGTGGGCCAAGAAGAAGAAAAACACTGACATTCTATCAGATCTGAATATTGATGAGAACTATAACTACAGCTTACTGTAAAAGTTGTTAGAATAGTGTGGGCCAAGAAGAAGAAAAACACTGACATTCTATCAGATCTGAACATTGATGAGAACTATAACTACAGCTAACTGTAAAAGTTGTTAGAATAGTGTGGGCCAAGAAGAAGAAAACCACTGACAATCTATCAGATCTGAACATTGATGAGAACTGGCTCATAGACAGCAGAAACTGAACTGCTCTGACCATATTCAATGTTACAGCCATCTGGAAATGCCCTGACCATATTCAATGTTACCACCATCTGGAAAGAACAGAGATGGAAGGTGTGGTTCCTGGAAGCAGAGGCAGGGGTCAACCAATGACACTAGACACTGCAGACACCTTGAACATGAACATGCACGAGGCAGGAGAGCAGACAAGGCATTGAGAAATCTGTCAGCAGGCAGTGAGGAGGGCCACATTCTCTGGAGGATCTGCTACATGAGAGAAAGATCGTGTGTAACTAACTCAGGTACACCTATTGTGTATGTCTGTGGTTGATTTTGTTTCTCTGGAACATAAGATGTATGCCACAACTCTTTCTTAAAATTAGGTTAACAGATCTTTAACACAAAAGTATGTCCTTTACATTTTATAATCAAATGTCTAACATGATAACCATTTTTTCAATTCTGATAAATATACCTTTCTTAATAATAATTAAGTCCAATGATTAATATACTGTTTTTAGCCAAAGAATCTAAATAAAAATGATGATAATAAACACGTTTCAAATGATTGACTAATGACAAATCTATTGGTAGCATGGGAGCCATGCTGGCACAGTGGTTAGTGCATTTACTTATTAAGACACAGGTCTAGTTTCAACTCCCAGCATCGCCAGGATGTATTCCTGATCTGTACAGCTCTGGAGGTTGAACCAGCCTCCTAACACAGGTATACTAGATGATTTTCAGAGATTTCTTGAAACTGCCTGGATAGGAAGGGTGGTGTGGAAGAAAACTGGTCACCCTTCCTCATTATACCATGGCCTTGAATAATGTTACTGCCCAACACTTTATGGCAGCCATGGCCTTGAATAATGTTACTGCCCAACACTTTATGGCAGCCATGGCCTTGAATGTTACTGCCCATCACTTTATGAGAGCCATGGCCTTGAATAATGTTACTGCCCAACACTTTATGAGAGCCATGGCCTTGAATAATGTTACTGCCCAACACTTTATGAGAGCCATGGCCTTGAATAATGTTACTGCCCAACACTTTATGGCAGCCATGGCCTTGAATAATGTTACTGCCCAACACTTTATGGCAGCCATGGCCTTGAATAATGTTACTGCCCAACACTTTATGGCAGCCATGGCCTTAGTTAGTTAGTCGACAGATCATCCTCATTGCACATCGAACAATTCAGTCCACGAGTGCTTGGATCCCCTCCTCAGCAAATCCCGCAGTGTGTAGCAGCTCACGACACCAGTTTTGTGTTGGTTTATTACTCTTCTTCGGCTTCCCACGTTGTGTTCTTGTTTGGCCACACCTCTTTTAACTTGTTCTCGCAACCTGACCATGGTTGTAGATCCCCAGTCATCACTTGGTTCTCGTAAACGACTTACTTCTCGTAGAGCATTCAGAATGTCTGCCTGGTCCATGGCTCGTCCGCTTTCCACAGTAGCCCTACCTGCAAACCTGTCAGCCTGCTCATTCCCTTGAACACCCGCATGCCCTGGCACGAAGATGAAACTAATCTTTGCCAGCCGAGACTGTTCCAGAGACAGCAGCCACTCTCTTCAGACCCACCCCATCTCTACCCTCCTGAGCATACTCATTGAGTCACTAAGGAAACATGCCCTATTGAATGTCTGTGTCTCGAGCCATATTATTGCTTTACTTACTGCCATGACTTCCATAGTCAGGCTGCTTGTTGTCAAAGCAAAAGCACAAGACTCTTCCTTCACAATTTTTCCTTCAGCCTGAGCCATAGAGGCCCATGTACTTCTCACTCCTCGGACGACCAACCCATCCGTATAATTGACAGCATCATCCTCTAAAGAATTCTCAAAGATCAGAGCCTGTACTTCCGCCTCCACAGCAGCTGGATTTTCTTGTTTGCATTTCCTGTCTAGTTGGATGCACACTGAAAAGCATGTACAGAACTCTGTTGGCACTTGTACCCACTCCTCACCAGGTTCTAAGTCCTCAAGTAAACACACCTGCTGAAGAATGTCTTCGGCTTGACCCAACCACGACTTTCCTCTTTTTAACCTGCTGCTCTTTACCTTCTTAATCTTGCTATGCAGTGGATGTTGTGTGTTTGCGTTGACTCTGAGAAAGGCATGTGCTTGGCAAATCTGTATTCTGTCCCTCATGGTTGGAAAATCAAGAAGGTAGCGCATCGTCCTGCATGCTGTATCTCTTGTACATCCAAGAATAATGCGCATAGCTTCATTCTGTATCCTTTCCATCCTTTCTATCTGCTTATGACTGAGAGTCAGGATCGCCATTGCATACTCCAAAACAGAAAGGATCAGACCCTCGTAAAGAAGACATAGATGGCGCTGCTCACAGTCTGGCGCTGCTCACAGTTTGCCGCCACCATCACCCTGTCGCAGCCAAACCCCGCTTGGCCTTTGTTATCATCTGGTCTGCGTGCTCAGTATAAGCTAGTCTTCGATCAAATCGTATCCCCAGGTAATTCATTGCCTGCATTCTTTCCACCATCTCTGAACCCAGATTTACAGTTGGCGTTGGGGTGTTGACAATATGGTTATTCAAAGACAACCATGTCACTGTTGCCTTTGTTGGGTTAACCATTGCCCCAGCTTCAACACACCAAGTGCTTATGCAATTGAGTTCGCTTTGTAGTTCCACAGCAACCTGATCTCTCTCCTTACCCTATCGATACACTAAAACATTGCCTGCATACAACAATGTCCTCCCCGGTCATATCATCAGCTCGCTGGTGATTCTCACGGTGAAGGTGTTGAACAGCACCAGAGATAATGGTGATCCCTGTGGTAGGTCAGGATATATTGTTGTTGGTTCTGAAGTCCAACTGCCACATCTAAAAACTACATTCCATTGGAAGAGGGCAGCAGCGATCCAATTAAAGAGGAAAGGACTTAACTTGAGATCAAGAAGCTGAAGCATTAAAAAATCTATTTTTGGACGGTACACTCCCAGCATAGGTGGAAAAACACCTTGCCTCTCTAGCTGGCTTGATATTTTTCTGGCAATTAACTTCTCCAGCAGCTTGCCTATTGTATTCTGCATGGTTATTACTCAATATCCCTGAATTTTTGTGTGGTCTTTGCCAGGTTTCGGCAAGGGAATTAGATAGCTATGTAACCACTCCTCCTTGATGCTAGCGCTACCTATACTGTTGTTGTACATGTCTGCTAGTTTCTCTAACTCGTTTTTGGTACACCTATTGATGTCGTCATATCTTATACCATCTGGCCCTGGAGTGCTGTTTTCTAATCATCGAAGCACAGCCTTGATTTCTTTCACTGTCACTGTGTCTTTATCCAAAATGTTCTGGGTCTTGCACCTGTCCGAGGTAACCTCCTTAGCAAGATTTTGGCCTCTCATGTCTGTCATGGCCTTGAATAATGTTATTGCCCAACACTTTATTTATATAGGAGCCATGGCAGGATAGTGGTCATGGATTCTGATCTGTCAACATGTGGGTCTGCACTATATGCCTGACTTGCAGCTAAGGCTCTTTAATTTTTTGTTAAAACAACAGTCTCTGTCACATCCCAACAACAGTCTCTGTCACATCCCAACAACAGTCTCTGTCACATCCCAACAACAGTCTCTGTCACATCCCAACAACAGTCTCTGTCACATCCCAACAACAGTCTCTGTCACATCCCAACAACAGTCTCTGTCACATCCCAACAACAGTCTCTGTCACATCCCAACAACAGTCTCTGTCACATCCCAACAACAGTCTCTGTCACATCCCAACAACAGTCTCTGTCACATCCCAACAACAGTCTCTGTCACAGGACAACCTTTGTTGTTCACATCCCAACAACAGTCTCCATCACATGACAACCTTTGTTGTTCACATCCCAACAACAGTCTCTGTCACAGGACAATCTTTGTTGTTCACATCGCAACAACAGTCTCTGTCACAGGATAACCTTTGTTGTTCACATCCCAACAACAGTCTCTGTCACAGGACAATCTTTGTTGTTCACATCGCAACAACAGTCTCTGTCACAGGATAACCTTTGTAGTTCACATCCCAACAACAGTCTCCATCACATGACAACCTTTGTTGTTCACATCCCAACAATAGTCTCTGTCACAGGACAATCTTTGTTGTTCACATCCCAACAATAGTCTCTGTCACAGGACAACCTTTGTTGTTCACATCGCAACAACAGTCTCTGTCACAGGATAACCTTTGTAGTTCACATCCCAACAACAGTCTCCATCACATGACAACCTTTGTTGTTCACATCCCAACAACAGTCTCTGTCACAGGACAATCTTTGTTGTTCACATCCCAACAACAGTCTCTGTCACAAGACAATCTTTGTTGTTCACATCCCAACAACAGTCTCTATCACAGGATAACCTTTGTAGGCAGCACTGCGTCCAGTGGTCACACATAAGCTACTGAATAAAGTGAACCAGTCTTACCTTTATTTTAAAAGCCCTTTTAAATCCGCTGGCGAAGAAACCACCAAATGGTCCTATAACAGATGCGAATACTGACATAGCAACGGAGTGAAGAATGAATGGGTACACATTCACCGTTGTTTTATTGATTCCCAGCTGCAAATACAGAATTCACAACTCATGTTTTCAATATCTAAGCAGACCTAACTGCAGTAGGTCAACTGAAGATCTTGAATATACAAATATATGAAGTATGAACATGAGAGACTGGGAAATACAGAAGCTTAGCAAACAAAACATGTAAAGTACACTTCAATAAGAATGTAATGAATATATGTTGGCTGATTCCACCTTCTCTGGCAAGTTCTGTCATAATTTAGTCATCACAATGTGAACAAAAAATATAACGAACACTTCAGTAAGAATGTAATAAATATGTGTTGGCTGATTCCATTTTCTCTTGTAATTCTGTCATAATTTAGTCATAATAATGTGAAATACTCTCTTAAATTGCTTCATTTGGGTCTGAGTTCCAGTGCATCATATTTCAACATCCACCTTTCCTAGAATGTAAATGCCACCAAGCAACCAGAAAGGCAGCAGATGTGTATCATTTTAGTCTAGTCCCTACCTGTCAGATTTAGAAAGTCTTGTTGGTAACCACACTATCAACACAACTCTTAGAGTCATAGGTATGCTTGGACCTTATCTACCAGTTTCAAAGTGCAGACTTGGAGAGTAATGCTATGATTTTAATAAATCACAAATTGAAGCAGAAGTAACATGCAGAAGAATTAGTCCTGTATTTATGAAGTCACATATGACTGAAGAAGTCGGTTAAAGAAGTCACACGTCATTTAACTGATTGAGTTACGGAATTAATTTGTACTGTGCATGGAATAATTTACCAAACCCAAAACACTGGCACCTTCATACTTTACATGTACGAGGGCGAGTCAATAAGAAAGTCACACAGTTCTGTGGGATGGCAGGTAAATGTAACTGGTGTTTTCTACAGGTGTCATTAGGTGACAGCAACATCAAACTTTACATTCCCATTCGTCAGGTGGCACTAGGTGTCTCATGCTGTGCATGCGCAGCGCATAAACAAAATAGTCTGTACTTACGGATTGTACAACCAAAGAGCAACAAGATGTTGTCCCTGCCTGCAAAGGACATTCATAAGGAAATGCTTCCTGTTTATGCCAACAAATGTTTGTCCCGTAAACGGTGCATCCATCCATCCATCATGTGCCATGCCGGTAAGCGTGGGCGGTCATGTTCTGCCATCTCACTCGATCAACAGAGTCGTGGATCAGTTCCGTGTTTCTGTCTCGACCATGCCACAAGGCCAAGCCATCCAGATACTTGTTTCTAGGTCTTCCCCTTGGTCTGTTCCCCTCGATCTTACCAGTTGTCACCAAGTTCTCCAAATCATTTCTTCTCATAACATGCCCAAAAAATTGTGACTGTCTACGTCTAATGTCTCTGATCAGTTTACGATCTTCATTTGTTTCTTGAAGGACTTGTTCATTGGTCTTTCTGGCTGTCCATGGTATTCTTTGCATTTTCCTCAGAAACCACATTTCTACAGCCATCAGATGTTTTTCAGCCTGGCTGCTCATTGTCCAAGCTTCACATCCATATAAAAGTACAGGTTCTATGTAGCATCTCAACACTCTTTTTCTCGTTTCAATTGACATCTTTTTATTGGTCAGTATGTTTTTCATCTTGCTAAAGGCTACTTTTGCCATGGCGATCCTTGTTCTAATCTCTTCAAGGCATCTCCCATCAGATGTTATTACTGTTCCGAGATAATTGTACCTATTCACTTGTTGAAGAATATTCCCATTTACTTGTATATTACACTGTGGTATTTCGTTCTTCCTAGTGACGACCATAATCTGTGTCTTTTTACAATTTAATTCTAACCCTTGTTGTTCACTGTGTGCAACAACCGCATCTACTAAATTTTGCAGGTCCTGTTCATTGTCTGCAATCAAGACTGTATCATCTGCATATCTAATGTTATTGATGCATCGTCCCCCAATGTTGATTCCTTCCATATTTTCAATATTTCTGAAAATATTTTCACTGTACAGGGAAAACAGATCTGGAGACATTACACATCCCTGTCTCACACCTCTCTTAATAGGCTGATATTGGCTTACTTCATTATCAACTCTTATGGCAGCTTGTTGTTTCCAATATATGTTTTTTACAAGTCTAAGGTCTTTCCCATCAATTTGTAGATCTTCAAGCATCCTTATCATGTTGACATGTCTCACTTTATCAAAAGCCTTTGTGTAGTCAATAAAGCAAAGGTGTAGATCTTTGTTTACTTCTATAGAACGTTCGATTACGTTCGAGAACGTTCGTAAACGGTGCATAGCTGGGTTGAAAAATTTTCTCAAGGACGTGAATGACGCCGAAGTTGAATGTGAAGTGAAAACGTGGTTTAGAAAACAGAGCACGCAGTTCTATGCAGCCGGTTTGGGAGGACTGATAAAACGATGCGATAAGTGCATCAATGTTGGTGGAAATTATGTTGAGAAATATAGGGACAATGTATGTATAAAAATAAACTGGTTTCAAGTTGTTATCACATTTAGTTATTTTTCTACAGCCATTTGTGACTTACTTATTAACTTCCCCTCGCATAAACGCCACACCCAAGGATAAGTACAATTTGATGTATCGTATACCTTCTACGGGGAAATAGATGGCCTTACATATACTATTGAAAAGGTCACATGTTATGAAGGTGCACGTTACATCAAAAGCCACATGTTAAAGGTTTCTAAGACTGCCCTTCCTGAAGCATTGATAACATAGCAAACTAAACCTAAAACCACAAATATGATGTCCACAAAATCCACAAAGTTCCAGAATTCTCTCCTGAATATCCTATAAAGCAGCAACAGTAGCTAAAATGATGGAAATCTACTCACCAAACTGAAAAATGCTCTGATGGTCTCAGGCAAATTGTACTGGGAAAGTACGAAAACATGAGAACGCTCACACTCCATCGAAAGGGCATCTTTAGATTCATCATATGATACAGGGCATACAAAATAGTCATATTGCAACAGGAAGTAGGACATCTGAAATAGCAATTTAACAAAGGTAAAGGTAGTTGCATGGCAGGTACTGCTGTTGGGTGTGAAGTATTAGGTCTTCACGTATTTGTATGACAATTGAGGTAGGGTGGTCAGCTCCCCTCTCCATCACCTTTCCTTCCCAGAAAATTTCCAGAACATTCTTATAATTGTTTGGTACCCATTTTGCTCAGGCTGTATTGACCCCAGAGCCATGCTGGTCAGAAAGCATAAATCTGCTTCTCCATCCATCATGTGCCATGTCGGTATTTTTTGGGCGGTCATGATTAACCATTTCATGCGATCACCAGAGTCGCGGATCAGCTCCGTGTTCTTGTCTCGACAATGCCATGTGGCCAAGCCATCCAGGTATTTACTTCTCTGTCTTCCCCTTGATCTTGCCAGTTGTCACCTAGTTCTCTAATTTATTTCTTCTCATAACATGTCCCAAAAATTTGGACTGTCTACGTCTAATTTCTCTAATCAGTTTACGATCTTCATTTGTTTCTTGTAGGACTTAGTCGTTGGCTTTTCTGTTTGTCCATGGTATTCTTTGCATTCTCCTCAGAAACTACATTTCCACAGCCATCAGATGTTTTTCAGCTTGAATGCTCGTTGTCCACGCTTCACACTCATACAAAAGCATAGGTGCTATGTAGCACCTCAACACTCTTTTTCTCGTAGCAATTGACATCTTTTTATTGGTCAGTATGATTTTCATCTTGCAAAAGGCTACATTCACCATGGCGATTCTTGTTCTAACCTCTTCAAGGCATCTCCCATCAGATGTTAAGACTGCTCCAAGATAATTGTACCGATTCACTTGTTTAAGAATATTCCCATTTACCTGTATATTACATTGTGGTATTTCATTCTTCCTAGTGATGACCATTATCTGTGTCTTCTTACAATTTAATTCTAACCCTAGTTATTCACTGTGTGCAACAACTGTATCTACTAAATATTGCAGATCCTGCTCATTGTCTGCAATCAATACTGTATCATCTGCATGTTTTGCGTATCCTTTTACAGGACTTAGCTGTCAACAGCAGCATCTTTCAGCTGTCTGTTGATCTCTTGGCAAGATTACGCTCAGTAGTTTGCCATTGCTTTCTGAGCGGCCGGCTCAGTATCCACAAGTCACGAGCGGGGGTCGAACCACCTCAGTTCTCGCTCCGCTGCGAGACTCCGCGTGATAAACGGGATTACAGAGAGAAAGTGTTGTAACCCCACAGCCAGAGAGACCGGCTATCATCTGCATACCAAATGTTATTTATGTTTTTTCCTCTAATGATGATTCTTTTCATATCTTGCACATTTCTGAAAATATTTTCACTATACAGGAAAAAAAATCTGGAGAAATTACACATCCCTGTCTCACACCTGTCTTAATAGGCTGATATTGACCTACTTCATTATCAATTCAAATGGCAGCTTCTTTGGAAAATAGTTTTAGTTTTTTTTAAAGTTTTAGTCGATGGATCAACATCACGGCACACGGGTGTAACCCATAAGTGCTCTGTTCTACTCCTAACTCAAGCCTGAGTCTGGAGAATCTCAGCCCAGTACACGAATCCAGTAGCATCGGTGAGGATCCTGAAATACTTTGGGTAGATTTTTAACTCGAAATTTTGCCCGGGCAGCGCCGTTAGGCTACTCTTTTTCAATTTCCAACTGCAAAGGGATTTTTTATGTGCGCAACAATACACATGGGCGTCTGATCTCACTACCCAGAGACCAAGGGGAATTTTATTACTAGAAGTCCACGTGAAAAAATCCCGGTCCACACCGGGGCTTGAACCCGGGACCTCCAGCACTTGAGGCAGACACCATACCTCGAGACCATGCAGACCCCCCCCCCCCCCCCACTTGGAAAATAATTGTTTTGGTCTTGTGTGCAGCCACTCATGCACTGCTTTTTGCACATCTTCATCAGACAAGAAAGTCCTTCCTGTCATGGCCACACTGAATGGTTCAAAGATGCAACAATCACTTAGAGCTATGTTCAGTCCATCAGACCTGGCTGAAAGTCCTTCCTCTCATTGGCATCATTGAGTGGTTCAAAGATGCAACAATCACTTAGCCCTATGTTCAGTCCATCAGACCTGGCTGAAAGTCCTTCCTGTCATGGCCACACTGAGTGGTTCAAAGATGCAACAATCACTTACAGCTAGGTACAGTCCATCAGAGATTTTCCATCAGTCTTAGACTGTTCCAACCGACCCCGGAGTCACCACTCAGTGTACATGACCTGGTCAACACTGTTTGTTGACAGAATTCATGCATATGGCCATACAGCACCTTCATTCACCAATGAATTTCTGTAAATTCTGCTAAAAACAATGGATAACAGAATGATGATTCTCCTTGTTGCAAATAACTAGTAGCGAGGAGGTCCTTATACAAACATCATGTGGTACATGCTCCGACCTCCAGAAGACTCGACATGATTATCAACAATGAATTTTTAAAAAAATACAAGAATCTATATTTTTTGAGATGTGTTGGACATATGGTGCTAGGGCCGTGTTTTTATAAACCACTGGACACATGAGAGATGACGTGCTCAATATCCCGCTGGCTGTCTTTACTGTTTATAAACCATTGGACACATGAGAGATGACGTGGCAAATATCCCGCTGGCTGTCTTTACTGTTTATAAACCATTGGACACATGAGAGATGACGTGGCAAATATCCTGCTGGCTGTCTTTACTGTTTATAAATCACTGGACACATGAGAGATGACATGGCAAATATCCCGCTGGCTGTCTTTACTGTTTATAAACCACTGGACACATGAGAGATGACGTGCTCAATATCCCGCTGGCTGTCTTTACTGTTTATAAACCATTGGACACACGAGAGATGACGTGGCAAATATCCCGCTGGCTGTCTTTACTGTTTATAAACCATTGGACACATGAGAGACGTGGCAAATATCCCGCTGGCTGTCTTTACTGTTTATAAACCATTGGACACATGAGAGAGGACATGGCAAATATCCCGCTGGCTGTCTTTACTGTTTATAAACCACTGGACACATGAGAGATGACATGGCAAATATCCCGCTGGCTGTCTTTACTGTTTATAAACCACTGGACACATGAGAGATGACGTGCTCAATATCCCGCTGGCTGTCTTTACTGTTTATAAACCATTGGACACATGAGAGATGACGTGGCAAATATCCCGCGGGCTGTCTTTACTGTTTATAAACCATTGGACACATGAGAGATGACTGGCAAATATCCCGCTGGCTGTCTTTACTGTTTATAAACCATTGGACACATGAGAGATGACGTGGCAAATATCCCGCTGGCTGTCTTTACTGTTTATAAACCATTGGACACATGAGAGATGACGTGGCAAATATCCCGCTGGCTGTCTTTACTGTTTATAAACCATTGGACACATGAGAGATGACATGGCAAATATCCCGCTGGCTGTCTTTACTGTTAATAAACCATTGGACACATGAGAGATGACGTGGCAAATATCCTGCTGGCTGTCTTTACTGTTTATAAACCGTTGGACACATGAGAGATGATGTGGCAAATAACCCGCTGGCTGTCTTTACTGTTGAAGACATTTCCTGGGTACCATTGTAGGTTGGGTGACCTTGATGCCAAATTGATACCATGACCACTGGGCTGGCAAGCAAGCATGCTAGCCACTACGCCACAATGGCTGCCCTTATCAACAATACTACCAGCTTATTTAAGAATGACACAGTGTTTCTGTTGTTATAAAATTTAAGGTTTTCATTTTCATTTTGTGTATGTGTGTGCCTGTGTCCATATGTCTGTGTACATGTATTTGTGAATGTATCTGTGTTTATATATTTTTGCCTGTGTGTTTCTTTGCATTACTTAAAAAAGTCTTAAGTCGAGAGGATCGACTTCATTGCACCAGGTTTTATCCCATATGGCTCAATCTCTTTTTGCAGGGCAGCCTGCCAAAAGCGTCACACAAAGCGCAAATTCCATAGCCCCAGCGACGACCCCCAGGAGTCTCCAAGAAAAGTGCTCTCGTGAACAAAAAGATGTAGCCCGGAATCAAACCCACAACCTTCGGAGAGACGGAGAGAGAGGCAAACAGCTTGACCACTTCACCAGGAAGACTCCCAAGTCTCTTTGCATTGCTATAATGAAAGAGCAATCAAAGATTCCAATCACAAGTGTGAAACTGGCTGTCATATAACTTACACAGAAGTTGTACTCACAATTATGCCAAAAAGTATGGTTGAGAATGCACCACCAATGAACCCTTCCCAGGTCTTCTTTGGAGACAACTTGATCAGAGGAGTGCGGCCAAAGAAGAAGCCAAACATGTAGGCCATAATGTCGTTGCAGATAATCATGGAAACCGGAACAAGAACCCTGTTAGAACAAAAATGAGAGAAACATGAGCAGGAATGTAGCATGAGTAATATTATTCTAAAGGGTTTAAAAAACGTTAGCTGCATATCCTTTACAGGATGTTGCAATCAGCCCTAGTATTTAATGGCTGTTTGTGATAAAACTAGGCAATTTTACGTTCAACATTTTGTTATTGAAAATCAAAGCAAAGCGATCTGCTACCAAATCGCCCATAAATGATTCCAACCCTCAGACTCTGATATTTCGGGGAATTGTGAAATGAAGTTTCACAGACGCCGGTATTACGAAGGGTAACCAATACTTTTTCATTCATTTTTCAATACAGCATCCATACCAATGTAGGTGTGTGTCGGAAGAGTTTTATTCTGGGATTAGGAATAAAACGTTGCTTGCCCAAGCAGTCTCCAGATAGTGTATAGACAATGATTGTTTTTTCAACCTTGAACCTTTTTTTTAATCTAACTTTACCGACATGGACCATATTGTCAACTGTGAGTCCTAGAATGGCATCAGAGGTTGATTAGGTCAATCTGAGCTTGAAAATGTCTTTCACAATGATGGCCGAGGAATGTTGACAGTCAATGAGATGGAGATAACTCGATTTTGACTTTTATACAGCATGCTTCCATGTTGGTTGCTTGATTTGAAACTGCTCCAAAACTGTAGTGCCAGCAAAAATCTGACTATGCCAAGCAGAGAAATAAGAAGCAATGCTCTCCAAATTTTCAAGGTCAAAGCTACAGCTCAGATATTTTCTCTGGAAGCCGCTCATTTGACATGTGCAGCATGGATGCTTGAGTAACCCTTGTGCATTACCAAGGATTAAACATGTTCCACGTTGGGTGTGTTCACATTCTGATTCTCTGCCACCTAGCTCCTAAAATTAGACTCTAAGATATGTACTGATGAATATATTAATAGATTTAAATAATACCATGCAAATGCTGCTATACAGATATGAAGTGATACATTTACACATATACTATATCATGGTATTATGAGATGGGGTATATTACTCATTTCCTATTTTCTTATTGCTTTTCATTCCAAAGTGGGCACATTGGATTAGTGGTTAGGACGTTAGTTAGTTAGTTAGTTAGTCGCAGTTCCAACTTCACAGCAACGGGTCGTCCCCATTATGCTCCATTCCTGTGCCAGTGAATATCATACAAAATGCTCCCCACTGCCCAATGTGAAAAGTCGAAAAGACAGGTGTCTCGACAAACAACAGCCCGCACAGATGCACTGTGCATAATGCCGCCGCCAGAATGTCAACACAATAGTCCCCCACAAAACACCCAGTTCATTTCTGATGGAATCTGCAGTCATTTTATCATCTGGATGTTTCCTAGATGTTCACCCACACAGTCCACGAAATACAGTTCATCGTCGATGGTAGTGGCAGTCAACAAGATGCCCAGCAGCCACGCATTTCTGCATAAGGAAAAACCGGTAAACTCTGGGGCATAGCCATCTGCAATCACTACGTTGGACGTAACGCTGACAATGGCATGAGCAGTCGGATGTGGGTTCAATGCCAGCTCTCAACATTCGCTATAGGAGAGAAAGAATGGCCACCTATTCCTCCATGCACTCAGGCCTACAAAATGTTACGGTCCTAACATACAGGTTCTTGCTATGGGACTTGTTTCTTTCTTTCATTCCAAGAAAAACATTGTGTGCCCATTTCATAAGCCTAGGTCAGCAGCTTTTAGTGGTCAGATGAAAATCTTTCCTCTCCTTCCTCCTCCTTCTTAAGGGTTTCATAATTTCTGGCCTCAGACTTGTGTTTAACGTATGATCCATAAAGTTATTGCATTTATTTTCATTCCCTTATGTTCCCATGCTGTGCACCCGATCCTACACAGTTAATGTCTCTGACTTTGTTGGAAACTGCTTTCTGCTGGCAGGAAGTATTCATTTTTACATTTACCTCATTTCCTGCCACTTTTGTTTGCACACTATGGTTAAATCTAACTTTAGGCCACATTTGTGAAAGTAACCAGCTCACCACTTGTAGGTGAGGTTAGCTTGAGTAGGTGAGACTGAGAGACATTGTGACTCTTGTAATTATCTATCTGAACCTCCTTCCTCCTCAATTTTGGATTGAGACTGGATCACTGAGTGGATAAGCCTCTGTTCTAACTACAATGCTCTTACAACTCCATATTCATGAACTGAAACCATGTAAATCATGATATTTTCAACAAAATTCACTTTCTGAATAGAATCTTCTAGTATTCTTTAAAAGGTTATCACGTGTATTTATGTTGCAGTTTGTGTTCATGGGATTAGGTATAAGTCATAATTGTCTGTCAAAAATTAAAAAAACTGTCATCTACTGCCTATAGTACCTTGCAGTATATGAAAGAAGGGGGGGGGGGGGGGGTCTTGAGCCTGAGGTATTAAGGCCACCTGGCTAGTGCAGTCACTGCAAACTGTGCAGGTTAGGGTTTCCTTTTTTTCCCAGACGGGAAAAAATTCACACCTTACCGTGTGTATAGTCACAACTAATACCAATAAAGTACCATGCTTTACATATTTTATATCAAAAACACCACGCTTTAAATATTTTATACCAAAAATATCACGCTTTACATATTTACAAATAATAATAAAATAAACGTCCTAAAACAGGAACCAGTTATGTGACAGGACCATCACATAGCCTGAATGCATGGAGGACTAGGTAGCCAGTCTTTCTCCCTCTTTAACAGATGAGAGCACAGGCACCGAACCTTCGACCAACACCAATAAAGTATCATGCCTTAAATATTTACACATAAAAACTAATAATATTATTTCTGTATATATTGTTACAGTTCTTAATATGCTAAGATATGAAACCTTACCATAGTATATTATTAAATTGATCAGTAACTACTATCTTTTGATTATTCAGCTACATAAAAAGTACAATCATGAATAAAAGAGTATCTGCACACTGTGAATTTAATAACTCAAATACATTTCTTTTTATTCTCATTACAAACTAACTAAACATAGTTCTTAATGCTCACCAAATAAGGCCTTCCAAGACATTCTGAACAATGAAATGTGACTGAGCAACGACAAGCAAGAGAGTAACATGTGTCCATCCAAACTGAGAAGAGCAAAATTATCAGAAATCAATATTTCAAAAGCATGAACACAAGCAAGTACACACAGAAACAAAAAAGCACATATCTCAGAAACAACTTCTACATGAACACTTTCCAAATGTATGTTTGGAGTCAGTATAAATGCTAGGGAGGAAATACAAATGATTATTTCAGTTATTTTCTATCACTGTTGGCCTCTGAGGGGAAGTTTTACCCAGGCTGAGGTATACATGATGCTTATCCACACAAATTCCACATAGGTCATGATTTTCCAGCATCTTTCTCCTGTTGCATGTTAATTTTGTTTTCTTGTATCCGGCTCTCATGACAATATTTTGGGTTATCTGTTTTTATTACAAGTGAAATGTTCAAATCAATCAATCAATTAATCAATCAATCAATCAGGTGCCATCTCCACAGTGAAGAATGGCTGTAATGGATCTCCAACACTATGTCTTTCGTTCTGAATGTACATTCTGTCAGATTGCTATTCATCCATCTCTTGATGTTATCTTCCACTTGTATAATTGTCTACCTCTTGCTCGCTTGCCTTCAACCTTGCCCTCCAGTATGGTTTTTATAAGAGTGTTATGTCTTTTAATGAGGCCGAAATATTTCACTTGCCGCTTTTTTATTTCTTTCATCAACTCTCTTTTCATTCCCAGTTTTTCTAGACGATCTTTCCTTTCCACTGCTAATTATCATAGTTTTTGTTCTTTTGGATGTTAATATCTAAGCCACATTCTGCACTGTGCATGTTTACTTGTTCCACTAGATATTGTAACTCATGCTCGCTTTCTCCTAGTAACACTGTATTGTCAGCATACCTAAGATTGTTTATGATTCTTCCACTGACGTTAAGTCCAGGCAGTTCAATTTGTTAAAAAATTCTTTCTGTGCATAGGTTGAAGAGGCTTGGGGAAAACACGCATCCCTGCCGCACTCCTCTTTTTATCTTTATGGGTGACAAATAATTAATTCTGTATTTAATTGACACCACTTCTTCCCAGTACAAGTTACTAATTAAGTCTGATGTCCTTTCCGTCTACTCCTATATCTTGAAGGCATGTAATTAAACATTCACATTGTACTCTATCAAAAGCTTTCTTGTAGTCTATAAACCATACATGTATATTTTTCTGAACTTTTATGTATTTTTCAATTAATATCCTTAAACAGATTATTGCTTCTCTGGTGCCGCTGTTTTTCCAGAACCCAAATTGTTCTTCAGCTACTTCCTCATATATTTTATTTTGAATTCTTTCTTGTATGACCTTGAGGAGTATCTTATTTATATGGCTCATGAAGCTAATAGTTCTATAATTCTCACAATCAACAGCTCTTGGCTTCTTGGGTAGTGTGATGAAAATGGATGCTTTCAAATCCTTGGGGATGTTCCAAGTATTATATATATATATATATATATATATATATATATATATATATATATATATATATATATATATATATATATATATATATATATATATAATAATAATTCTGTGATAGTATCAATGCCAAAGTCGAATAAAGATTTTACCATTTCCGCTGTTATCTTGTCAGGACATGCAGCTGTTCCTTGTTTCATATTTTTAGTAGCCTTCTCTATTTCAGCCGTTAATATGTTTGGTCCATCTTGAGTATTATACAATGTTGGTCTATTGACCCTGCTGCCCCAGAATAAATCTTCTGTATATTCTGTCCATCTGTTTATTATATTTATATGAATTCTCCATTTCGTCCTCTGATATAACCATTTCCTGTTATATTATTTTTCTTATTTGTAAATATTTTTATATTCTTATGCAATTCTTTTGAGTTGTTTTATTTCTAGATTCTCTATTTCTGTGCATTTTTTCTGCAACCACTCTTCTTTGGCAACTGCACATGTGACATATTTCTCTGTCTATTAATATATATTCTGGAGTGTTCTTTGCTTTCTTTCTTGGAGTCATTTTGCTCAATATTTCATCGGTTATCCACAATTGCTAATTCTTATTTTCCTTCACTGCTAAGTTGGTATTTCCAATCTGTATGCTAGTTTTTACACATTCCCATTTTGTATTAATTTTCTCCTCAGGACTTTCATGTCGATATTGTTCCATGCTTTCAACGCTTAGCCTATAATATTTATCTTTTACCTCGACCAGGTATAGTTGGATTATGTTTGGTTGTTTCAATACAGATATATCTATGTGAGGTGTCTTCAATGTCCTTATTCCTGTATTTTTAAGTTTTATTTATAATTTTAAGACTACAACAGGATTATGGTCAGAGTTGTTATCAACACCAGACAATTTTTTGGCATCTTTAACATTGTTTTAAAATTAATTTCTAATCAAAATGTCAATTTGATTTCTCGTTCTATCTCCAGGGCTTTTCCATGTATACAGTTTCCTAGGGTTATGTTGGGAAAATGTGTTACAAATAATAAGATGGTTTTCTTTATAAAACTGCATCAGCCGGTGTCCTCTGAAGTTTCTGTATTCCCAAACAATGTTGCCCTACAATCTGCTTATATTAAGGTTTTCCAACCTTTGTGTTCATGCCCCCCACGACAATTAAGACCTCTGATGATTTTACAACTTTCAGTGTTTGTTATAGGTCTTCATAGAAGACGTCTAGCTATTCATCACTATAATCAGTTGTTGGAGTAAACGTCTGTAGAATTACTATATCTTGCCTTAATTTTTAGTAGTATCATTCTATCTTTGTGAGCCCAGAACCCACTAATATTTTTCTCTAAATTTCTTTTTGCTAAAATTCATAGTCCTCTCTCGTGATGATCTCCTCCTGAGTTAATGAATATATAATCGTCTCTCCTTATATAACTAGCCGTCACAATGTTTGCATTTGTAAAATGTTCTCACAGACATGCAAGCCACAAAAACTACGTACCAGTGTGAACTGTTTCAGATAGTGCTTCTTCACCAGACTGCAGACAAAGCCTACTAGACCAGCTGTGTACAAAGAAAAGGAGATGAACCTATGGTAGGTCACAAAAGGCCTCAGCATGTTCTGGGGGGACAAAGTACAGCAGTATTGCACTAATCAGTTACATAACATGGTGAAGCTGAATAGTAAAATTAAGCAGTGCTATAGTTAATAACAGTGATCTGAAGTTCAATCCTCATAAACACACAACTTCAACAGGAACACTTTTCAAATATGTTAGGAGCCAGTTGCAAAGCTGTGGAGAAAAACCAAACTGTCATTACAGATATCTGTACTATTACTGGTGTCTATTGGGAATTTGACCTGGACGGGGTATTATTTTGCCAGTAAGATATTCTTTTCCCCTAGTGTGGTATTATTTTCCCGCCACCGTGGTATTATTTTCAGCAGTGAGGTATTTTTCCCAACCAGTAGGTTTGTTAGATTAAACCAGCCTTTACTTAGGAGAAAGAAAACGAAGAAATAAGCTATGCGCCTCACTCTCAAAATGTCATGACACAGCTTATGTAAAAGCCAAGCACTTCATATTCTATAGCAGTATTTGCCATGAGATTACCATTAAGTTTCTGTATAATATAAAACTTAACACTTTAAATTCACACTGGCCATTTACAACGTGTGAAGACTTTATTTAGGATTGCCTGGGTATCTATGTATAAAGGACCATGTTTAATGAAAGCTCAGGAATCAATATTGTTGCTTTGGTAGTCTCTTTTACCTGAATTAATCAATGATAGTTGTGTGTGTGCCTGCAGCATGAGACATGAATAGCCTGTGGGCTTGGGGACTGTTTGAGTTGACAGAAAATATGAGTAGTCTTTCTACAACTAACCATTGTGGGGTACAGCCTTTAGCTATGAGTGTCCTGCATGTCAAATGGAGCGAGTCTTATGTTATTTACGAGATTGAAACCTGTCCAGTATCATGAAGAGTTTTCATAACTGCTGATAGTGTTTGAATATGCCGAAGTTTGGAAGCAGCAAAAAACCTACAGACCTGATGATTGTAACAGTAAAGTATTAATAAGAATAGCTACTATTAACTATAGGATGCACCGGATCCTGATATCTTGAGAATCCTAGTTAGAAAAAGTAAATTCTGATACTAGGAATCACTGTCATTAGCTAAGAACCAACCCTAACAATTTGGGAATGGAACGGAACATAATGTTCCATTGCTGTCACAATGTAAAGGCAACTTACAGAATTTTCCTCAGTTATAAACTGGTGTGATACTTTTTTTTTTGCATTCGCTTGCTTTGAACTTAAGCACAGTCCATACATGTGCTACCACTTCTAGCAGTTGTTACTACTGGGGAAAACACTGAACTTATTTTGCATGTAGATTAGCTTTGCCTATTACCAGTGTCCCTCGCCATCAGGTGAATCCACTTCGATTTCTGAAGTACTTGTAATTTATGTCCCCAAGTCAAGGATGAGAAGTCAACATTTTAGTCCAACTGACCGGCATAGGGGTTGAACCCGCTATCTTGGCATCAGTACACCGGAAGTGTAAGAGTGTGTGCTCTTTCTTATCCATTCGTCCATGCTGTCCCCCACTGGTGTGATGAAACAGCTTCTCCTGCAGGACAGATGGTCATGAAGTGTCATCTACACATGCACCTCTTAGAGAACAGGAGGCTAGTATCTGAGGTCAATATTTCCTAGCGTTCATGAATGGAGACCAGAATTCCTGGCTGGCAATTTCTACCAAGCATTTGGTCTCACTACGCCTTGATGACAATGTTAAAAAAGTCCCTTTATAACCATGAACAGCAGTGGTAGCACAGTGGTTACTGTGTTAGCCTACCAAGGAATGGTAAAGTTATTACATTCATAGCTGAGTTTATATCACTTTAAAAATAAGATTTGCCATTCTTGAAATCGTGAAATTTGCATCGAGGAAGATTTTTACAATGGACTTATCAGTGAGCCTAAAATGGGTCCCATGAAATGTCTAGAGAAGTAACGGCATGATATGGATCACATGATCCCTCAAGTATGGATTGGTCTATACAAATATAGGGCTAGCACCATTTGCACAATACACCTTCAGGCATTCTTCACTTTATTTATATTGAATACCTGGAATGGGTAGTGCTCAAGGCTGCCAAGACAGTGGCTTGTATTCAATCCCCACTAGTGGCTGGATTTTTTTTGGTCAACCAGTGTGGCTCTGAAGTTGACCCAGCCTCATAAAATGTGTACCAGATAATTTTCAGAATTGTGTGTGAGTTGTCTGCAGGGAAATGCAGCAAAGAAAGCAAGTGGCCACCTTACCTTACTTTGTAATGGACCAGAGTATGTGAAGGCATAATGAGTTAACAGGCTAATTCAATCAATCAACCAAGTGTCATCACCACAGTGAAGGTCAGCTGTAATGAATCTCCAACATTTTATGCTGGTGGCACATTCAGACATACTGCTGTTCTTCTTTCAAGGGACTATGTCAAACCTCAAACCATCGACCTCAAAGGTCAGCGTTGTTCAACTTCAGAATACATTTGTGTAAAGCAGACATTTGTGTTTGCTTCATCTAGACAGATTTCACCCAAGGTAACAGGCTCCATCTACAAGTTGGTATGTTTTCTTTCATAACATTTTTGCCAGAGCAGAGGCCTTATGGTCTCCTCTTTGCAATTTCCAACTGCCGTTGGATTTTTAACTTACACTTGTGACTTCTTTTTACCCCCTTATCTGAGAAGGCTAGATATCCAATCTCACTATCCAAATGATCAGAATCAAGTCTAAAAGCATTATATAACAAAGGTTCTTGTAAACATTCCCGGTCTTAAGCTAGGATTCAACATGGCAGCTTCTGAGCTGGAGGTGGACCTTGTCAGCCACGGGTTTCCCATACTGCTGTTCATTACTCTTGGATTTGTTTCTTCCTATATTCATTGCTGTCTATTTCTTTGCCCTCCAGAATGGTTTTATAGAAGTGTCTTGTCTTTTAATGTCACCAGAATATATGTGCATGCTATTAGATCTAGTGACCTCTACTGATGGAGACTTGAGCATCAGAGTACAGTGGATTTCATTCTTAACAACGATAACAATAAGTACTGACAGTACAAGGCAAATGCTGCCAAACTTACAGTGCTAGCCAAGAGTACTCCGAAGTAGCCAATCATACTCTCCCCAAAGAAGAAAAAATTAGAGGCAAAGAGGAAGTACCAGCTTAATGTTCTAAACCACGGAAGGTCATACGAGCGGTAAACGATGTAACCAATCGTGATTATTTCATGGAAGCACTTGATCTGAAGAGCAAACGTCTGAAATATATCAAGAAAATGTTCATCTGCAGTGGTTATCAAACTGTTTCAAACTGCCGCTACCACATTTCCTCCAAAGGTCACAACACTAATTTCTCTATGGTTCAAATTCATGCTGAGGCAGATTTTTAAAACTGACCTAGGCTCCTAAGTTGACTCAGGCCACAATGGAGACCAGGAAATGTTTTGAGAAGTATGGGCAGCTGGTGTGTTGACCACATTACGCCTTGAGTACTGACCAGTCTATAAAATATGGGGCCAGTACCATCTGCCAAATATTCCTCAATGACATGTAAAACGGGTTCCTTACTTTTTTTTTACCATCAAGTGTCGTGTCAATAGTGTGGGTAGTCATGGTTTGTCATGTTGATAAGTGTGGGTAGTCATAGTTTGTCATATTGATAAGTGTGGGTAGTCATGGTTTGTCATGTCCATAAGTGTGGGTAGTCATGGTTTGTCATGTCGATAAGTGTGGGTAGTCATGGTTTGTCATGGTTTGTCATATTGATAAGTGTGGGTAGTCATGGTTTGTCATTTCCATAAGTGTGGGTAGTCGTGATTTGTCATGTCAATAAGTCTGGGTTGTCATGGTTTGTCATGTCGATAAGTGTGGGTAGTCATGGTTTGTCATATTGATAAGTGTGGGTAGTTATGGTTTGTCATGTCCATAAGTGTGGGTAGTCATGGTTTGTCATGTTGATAAGTCTGGGTTTTCATGGTTTGTCATGTTGATAAGTCTGGGTTGTCATGCTGATAAGTGTGGGTTGTCATGGTTTGTCATGTTGATAAGTGTGGGTTGTCATGTTGATAAGTCTGGGTTGTCATGTTGATAAGTCTGGTTTGTCATGTTGATAAGTCTGGGTTGTCATGTTGATAAGTCTGGGTTGTCATGATTTGTCATGTTGATAAGTCTGGGTTGTCATGTTGATAAGTGTAGGCAGTCATGGTTTGTCATGTTGATAAGTCTGGGTTGTCATGCTGATAAGTCTGGGTTGTCATGTTGATGTCTGGGTTGTCATGTTGATAAGTCTGGTTTGTCATGTTGATAAGTCTGGGTTGTCATGTTGATAAGTCTGGGTTGTCATGATTTGTCATGTTGATAAGTCTAGGTTGTCATGTTGATAAGTGTAGGCAGTCATGGTTTGTCATGTTGATAAGTCTGGGTTGTCATGTTGATAAGTCTGGTTTGTCATGTTGATATGTCTGGGTTGTCATGGTTTGTCATGTTGATAAGTGTGGGTTGTCATGGTTTGTCATGTTGATAAGTGTAGGTAGTTTAGCCTCAATCAGATCTGTGTTCTTGTTTTGATTATACTATGTGACCAAGCATCCAGGTATTTATCTCTTTGTTTTTCCCATGTTCTTTTCCCATCAAGTCTGCCAGTTGTCACTAAGTATTCAAATGTATCATCACATGCTCAAAATATCTTGACTATGTCTAATTTCTGTAATCAATTTATGGTTTTCAACTGTTGCTTGAAGGATTGTCTCATTAATTGTTATGTCCATCCATGGTAATCACTGCATTTTCCTTGAAAACCCCATTTCTGCTGCCATTAAATAAGTCTCAACTTATCTGCTTATTGTCCATGTTTCACATACATACATCAGTGTAGGTTCTATATAGCATTTTAACTCTTTTCTCTCACAGCAGCTGACAGCTTTCTATTGGTGAGTATGTTTTCCATCTTGCAGAAGGCTACTTTTATCATGGGACTCTTGTTCTTGTCTCTACAAGGCATCTTCAATCAGATTATGACTGTTCCAAAATAATTGTACTAATTCGCCTGATCAAGAATGTTCCCATTTATTTGGAAATTACATAGTGGTATTTCTTTCTTTATGAAGATGACCTTAACTTCCTTTTTCTTGCAATTTAATAGTAACCCTTGCTTCTCACTGTTCAGAAAGCAATGGCAAACTACTGAATGTAAACATGGTCAGGAATCATGAACAGTCAAAAAATGCTGGGGTTGACTGCTACGTCCTGTAAAAGATATGCAACTAACTTGTTTTGTTCACTGTATACAATAACAGCATCCCCTAAATGCTGCAGATAATTTCACTGACTATATCCAACACTGTATCATTTTATTTTTGTTGATGTTATGTTGATTCCTCTCCTGTTTTTGAAATGTCTCGTATTTTCACTTTATAGGAAAAAAGACCTGGGGAAATTTATTAAATTTATGTTGCACTCCTCTGTTAATTGGCTGATACTGACATACTTCTTTATCAATTTTTAATCACAGTGTATTGTTTCTTTTAAATTTTCTTTACAAATTTAAGATCTTTCCTATCAATATGTAGATCTGCAAGCATCATTATCATGCTGAAGTGTCTTACTCTATTGAAAGCCTTTGTATAGTTAATGTAGCAAGGATATAAGTTTTTAATTACTTCTACTGAACATTCTATTAATGTTCTTAGCAGATGAACAGCATTTCTTGTACCCTCACCTTCTATAAACCCACATGGTTCTTCCCCTATTTCTGGTTCTATTTTCTTCCCAACCCTTTGCATGATGATTCTTAGCAAAATCTTTGTGATGTGACTCATTATCCTAATTTTTTGATGATTCTAAGGTTATTTATTTCTTAACAATTGCAATACCACTATGTATAAAGACATGCAAAGATATGCCTCTTTTATGTTGTTAAGTCTGCTGCACATTTATTGCATGAAAACATTATTCAAATTTCCCCTCCTTAAACGATATTACCATAAAAATATAAATTTACTGTATGGCTTTCCTGATATTTCACAGCCTCAATAAGATGAAACATCTAAAATTGTTGTATGGCTTTTCTGATATTCCGCAGCATCAATATGATCAACCATCTAGAATTTTTGTATGGCTTTTCTGATATTCCACAGCCTCAATATGATGAAACATTTGGATTTATTGTATGGTTTTCCTGATATTCCGCAGCCTCATTAAATTGAAACCATACACTCTGGTCCTATCCTCAGATTTGCAGTTTCTTGAAATGTCCTCAAAAACAGCTTCATGCATGGCACTTTCAAGGGAAGGCAGTGGCCACTCATAGGCATCTTTGCCATTCAAGGAGGCTTCCAATTATATAAAGTCAATACATGATGCTCTGATTTTGAGCTGTGACATGCTGTATGTATTCACCATGGGCTGCACCTAAAGTTTGGTTACATCCAAACTGGTAATTTATCAAGCTGATCGGAAATAAAACTGGTTTCAGAGATGCATAGTCAGTCTAATCCTTCATAAGGATTTTTAACCATCATGTCTAACGGGGTAAATTCTCTATAGCAGTGATCCCCAAAATGGGTGGTGCCAAACCCCATGCCAATATAAAGATCCAGAGGGTGTTAAATCTGTGAGTTGCAGCGAATTTAACACAGAGAAATAGTTGTGACCAGTTTGGGAGTTACTGCTATAGAGCATATCTAAAGGCAGCAGAATTTTTCTTCTGACAAATCATCTACTGTCAAAATAAACCATACTGGTGTAAACTTTATGAGACTAATGAATAAGTAAACCCAGACCTATAAATAATTTATATATTCAACATGTTCAAATGAGATAATTTCTCTTACCACAAGAACTAGGGCTAATGGCCCAAGGTAAATCATAACTGCGAATGAAAATATCATCACCCAAGTAAAGATGCCTCGAATTACCCAGTTCCGCCATCTATAGAGGGTAAAAATAATTAATACAACTTTATATGATGTATATACTTCAACAGAGTTTTATCAAATAGTTTAGCATGGCAAATGGGTACCAAATGGCAAACCATAAGACAACATATTTTTAATCACTGAATATTTTCAAGACTATGCTCAATGTTCTTAAGAGCTCTACTGAGCAAATAATGATGTATGAAATTGAATCATGGACAATTAACAGACAATTGAGGAATTATGAGGAATCTGCAGAGATGTTTTTATAGAAAAACAATGAGAACATCATGGACAGATAGAAATAGTAATGAAGATATCCTGAGAGGAGTTCACTAACAAAGAGAACTGGTTATTCACATCAGAAGAAAAGTGCACATTCTTAGTTAACACACATGAGAAGGGAACAGCTGGAATATGTCGTCACAACAGAAGGCAGGAGGAGACCGAGAGAGAAGATGCTGGACAGTTTGGCATTATGGCATGGAGGAACATCAGTATCACAAACCCTGGCAGTACACAAGACAGAGGGGAGGGCTGTGGACTATAAGAATGTTCAATAATGATGAAAATATGTATGTAAAACTGATTACATTTATGAGATGTATGAAAATACCTTCAAGCAGTTACCAAGTATAACTTATGTTTGACTTAATGTATGATTTAATGGTACTGGTGATCTCATCATGAATAACAAATTTCCACTAATCTATTAATTCATTGCCGGTCTCCCTGGCCAAGGAGTTAACGACACTGTTCATAATCCCATATATCCACGTGGGGAAAACAGCAGCTGCGAGAATCGGCAACAGTTTGCGCCGCACTGGTAACTTACGGGGGTATGTGAGCCGGTCGTTCAGAAAGCAATGACAAACTACTGAGCATAAAACTTGCCTAGTACATCAACAGGAGCTGAAAAATGCTGGTGTTGACTGCAACGTCCTGTAAGGGACATGCAACATTAAAAAAAAAAATTCATTCATTCAGTAGCATGTCCTTTGCAGAACCTCGCTCCCATAACAACCTTCTGGAAAACCTCTCGATCACAAGCAGGATGTCCCGCATATGATACACCTATCTTCCGCCACATCCTGCACCCATCTTCTCTTTCGCCTTCCTCTTCCTCTCTTCCCAGGCATATACTCCTCCATTATTGTTCTCTCCAAACTTTCATGACATTTCAAATGACCAAAATATATCAATTTTCTTTGTTTTATCATCTTTAATAGCCAACCAGATCTATAAGCACGTAAAATGACTTAACAGCAGCAACATAAACAGGATGTAACTGCAAGGATAGTCCCCATAAACAAAGATGTAACAAAGTAAAAAAAAACCTCTTCCCAGTATGGTTGAAGATAATGGTAGTCCTAATGCAGATATTTGCCACAGGAGTGTGAAGTGTTAGGCTTTCACATATTCTAAGCTATGACAGGAGCATGAAGTGTTAGGCTATCACATATTCTAGGCTATGACATAACAAGGTGAGCTTGCCAGTGCCCTTTCTCATTGTCTTTCTTTCCCAGACAATTCTCAGTAAATTCTTACAATTGTCTGGTACCACACTGGCTGATTTTACTTTCCAAGACATTTTCTAATAACCATTTTAGGCTGAGTTGACCTGGGAGCGTAGATACATTTGTAAAAATCCTCCTCAAATAAAATTAGGACCTGTGACTACCGGTCTGGCAGACAAGCAAGCTAGCTATTGCTCTACCACGGCTTCTCCTCATAAAATGGCTAATAGATTATTTTCTGGTAATTGTCTAGGATAGAAAAGCAGAGAGGAAGGGAACTAGTTAACACACATCATATGCCTCTCAAGAATATAAGGCCTAACACTTTTCATCATAACAGCAATATGTTACCTGTGACTTATTCATTCAGTAGCATGTCCTTTGCAGAACCTCGCTCCCATAACAACCTTCCGGAAACTTCTCGATAATAAGCAAGATGTCCCGTGTCCGATACACCCATCTGGAGATTATCCGCTACATCCTGCACCCATCTTCTCTTTGGCCTTCCTCTTCCTCTCTTCCCAGGCATATACCTATCAATTATTGTTCTCTCCAAAGTTTTGTGATGCTTCAAGTGACCAACATATTTCAATTTTCTTTGTTTTATCGTCTTTAATAGCCAACCTTCTTCAGTATTCAGCTCTTGAAGTATGGATGCATTTGTTCTTTTCTTTACCCAAGATATTCTTAGAACTCATCTATAACATTTATATTCAAAGGCATTTATGCACTGTTCAACTTGTTTAGTAAGTGTCCAGGTCTCAAAGGCGTATGTTGCAATGGGAAAGACGCATGCTCTTAAATATCTAATTTTTGTAGTTCTGTCTGTCCCATTCCATAATTTATTCAGTTGTTTTAGTCTTTGAAGAGCAATTGATAGTCGTCGTTTAATTTCTTTCATTGTGTCATCGTTGTTGGTAATCAATGACCCAAGATATTCAAAATGTTCCACCATCTCCAATTTTTCCTCATTAACATATATTTCTTTCTCCATAGTAGTTTTATCTGTATGCATTATCTTTGTTTTTGCTACGTAGAGATATAAGTTATGATTTTCACTATTCAATTGGGTTGAGGCTATTAGGTTTTCTATACCTGTGACTACTTTATTTTATTGTTGTTGAAGCATCTAAACAGCTAGCAGGAGTAAAGAGCAGATATGATGAGGACTCTATATGATTGATTGATTGATCGATCTAGGAACTGACATCACAGCATTCGGGGCATTCCCATAGGCGCTCCGTCCCCATCATCAGCAGCCAGCGAAGAGTTCCAACACCATTAGTACCAGTAGCAATCTGATTATATGTCCGTCTCGTCTTTCCTCTGAGCATCGAGCGTCGGCCAGATCCCCTTGTCACTCCTCGCTGCCTCATTCTTGCCAGACCATGATGATACATTTGCTCCTCCAAGGTGTACACGTGCTCCCACAAGGCCGCAACCACGTCTGCCTTGTCATGCATCAATACTCCACCAAGTTTTGCAGATCCAGCCAATCTGTCCGCCTGTTCATTCCCCAGCACACCGTCATGCCCCGGAGAAAAGATCCAGGCGATGCTTGCCACCCGTGACCTCCGAAGCGAAGCAAGCCACTCTGCACGAAGCATGCCTGTCCTCACCTTCCTCAGCATGCTTTATATGACATGACAATAGAAGCAGTTGTCTAACCTTCCTTGTTATTACTTTCATGTTATAGGTGGAGGAGCACAAATGGGAGAATGCAAGCCTTATCCTAGTGCAAGGAAATGCAACCTCAAGACCAAATGTCATGGCTGGGCAGACTAGGCACAAAGGCTTTGTTTGCAACTGGTCTAGTATCAAAGTTCCAACAGGCGGACAGTTAGAGCATTGCTTTGCTGACCCAGCAGCTTCTGCAGCTCGTCTTGTTCCAAATATATTAGTGTTACCTTTCCCCCGGAGAAAACTAGGCAGGCCGAGAGAGGGATCATGCTGCATGAGCAACACATGATCTCTAAATTCAGCCCAGGCTTTATGCTATGGAGGGGTATAACTCCATTTTACAAACTATCCTCTGTCAAGATGGCAAGGTGCCAGTCAGTCATAGCTGGTAGGTGACAGCTTCACTATAAGTTTGTTAAACTTATGGCCTTATTTGCATACAGGGTACAACTCTGATACAGATACATATCTTCTGAAAAATATAGGGGTCTCTCTCACCTTGGTGAAAAATCTTTCAGTGCAGTGTCAAGTGCCTCTGAGGTTTTATCGGATGCTTGTGATGGTTTGGATAGTTTCATTGGAAGATCATCTTCATCACTGTCTGATGCAGATGCCTGAGCCGCTGCTGCTGCCTTTTTAAAAAAACATGCTGAAAGTTTAGTTTATTACAGAGTCATATTCCACACTTGTGTGAAAACAAAAATGTTCATATCTTCTAGTTCAACTTAAAAAAAATATACACTAAAGAAACACTGACAGACCTAACAACACACGGAGAAGAGAACACAGAAATGAATAATATGGGGAGGACATAGCCGAAGCTGCATGGGATGTCTAACGAATGGAGGGCTTGGAGTGAGTTGGTTTAGGGTCTGTGCTCTAATGGGTGGAAGAAGAAGAAACTCTAGCTCACATCACATGAATGCAACACGTTTCAAATCAGAGGACAGTCACTTAATCATTTAAATGACAGAGTTTTGCTGGCTGATGCTGAATATAATCTCAAAGTACTAGTAAAGTATGAGCTACAAATATGCAATGGATATTACTCTTGAATCCCAAAGTTTTTGCCAAAGGTAAGCAATAATAACAACAGTAAAATCACATGCGTATTATTTAACAGGGCCCAAATATATACACACATCTTGCTGAAAGCAAGAAAACTTCAGATATTACTGACTGAAAGAATAATAATAAAATAAAAGAAATAAATAAACAAGTCAATCCTTAAACTGATCTTTAATTTGTACATCTTGCAAAAAGCAATTAAAAAGGAAACAACAGCAATTAGAAAAGGAGTGCTCTTAAGGTATTTGCTATCCACAGGCCATTTTATGATGACAAAAGCAACTGAAGGATGCAAAATGTAAAATGGAGAACAAATTGGTGCAATAAAATGTGCAAACAGCCATGCCATAATAGGAGAAACAGAACAGTGTCTATCCGGGAATTATTAAACGAACGAAACAAAACAGAAAGAATATGTAATATGAAAATAAAACTGTCTGACATTTACTGCCAATATAGTACCTTGCTGTGTATGGCAGGGGTCTTTGAGCCTGAGGAATTAAGGCCGCCTAGCTAGTGCAGTCGCCGCAAATTGGGCAGGTTAGGATTTTCTTTTTGCCCCCGACAGAAAAAAAAATCCCACACCTTACCGAGGATTCTAACCTGGGTCTCCCGAAGGAGAATTCGGCGTTCTAGCCACTCGGCCAGCCGCTCCTCAATAAATTTCCATATAACATAAAGCAAGAATCTGAACCAATGACATACAACAGCTCACACAAGAAGAATTGACTATTAGACAGTGCATATCTTATGGCAGAATGGGTTAACAAAACAAAGAACATAATATACAGTTGGCAAAGCAGTTGAAAAACTAAATGCAAAACGATAAATAAATGAGAAAAGTCAATCAAATTTAAAGTTTCTTCTATCTCGGTCACATGATAATGGATGATGGCAGATGTGATGGATAGATCCCAGAGAGAATTGGAATGGCTAAACTTTTACTCCACAACACACATCCTTACAAAACATACTAACAAACAGTACTAATACTTTTGAAATGTGAATACACAGAAATCTGGTGTAAATATAATGGAAAGATGATGTGACAAACAGAGAAATCCTAAACACACCAGAAATTAAACAAGGATTATTAAACAGGATTCTCATCATCTCATCTTGTTCCTCTTGTACCTTGCGATGTCGAGGTGAAGCATAAACAGCGGGAAAGTGCCCATTTATGGGCTTCATATATCAAGATTTCCATGGACTCTGCTATTCCCTCTGTCCATCGTTTCATGGTCAGCGTCTTTTTCTGGTTCCATTTGGTCTGTACATGATTGCTTGTTGTGGTATACTGTTGGTCGGTAGTCTAGTTATATGGCCAAACCATTTAACTTGCTGTTTTTAATTAAATATAACACATTTATAACACCCACTTTAGTCCTGATTTTGTCATTTCTGATTTTCTTGCTTTTTGATATGAGGGGAAGTAAATAAGTAAGTCACAAATGGCTGTAGTAAAATAACTAAATATGATAACTTGAAACCAGTTTATTTGTATACACACATTGTCCCTTTATTTCTCAACATAATTTCCACCAACATTGATGCACATATCCCATTATTTTATCAGTCTTCCCAAACTGGCTGCATAGAACTGCATGCTCTGTTTTCTAAACCACGTTTTCACTTCACATTCAACTTTGGTGTCATTCGTGAAATGTCTCCTGCCAATGTGGGTTTTCAGGGGACCAAAAAGGTGGAAATCGCTAGGGGCTAAGTCGGGGCTATAAGGTGGATGTTCCAGAACTTCCCACCTTAGTTGGTGAATTTTCTCCTAGGTTAATCGAGCCGTATGTGGTCTGGCATTGTCATGAAGAAGCAACACTTCTCTAGTCAGCAGTCCTGGACATTTTCTTCGATTTGCATCATGAAGAATCGATAGAACTTCACAGTACGATTCAGAATTCACATTGTCACCTTTCTTCTTGAAATTGGTTAAAAGCACTTCTTGACAATCCCAGAACACTGTCAGCATAACCTTCCCTGTTGATGACGTAACCTTGAATTTTTGGACACAAGGCGAAGAAGGATGTTTCCATTGCATTGAAGCACGCTTTGATTTGGGCTGGTAGTGATGCACCCATGATTCGTCCCCAGTAACAATCCTGTTCAGCATGTCTTCTTCTTCATCTTCGTATCGACAGAAATGATGCAAGGACAGGCCAGATCAGTTCATTTTGTGTTCCTCCTTCAATTGTCTGGGTACCCATCTTGAGCACACTTTCTTAAATTTCAATCGATCATGCATTATGCTGTATGCTGAACCATGTGAGCACCCTTTTGCAGATGCTACAGAGTCTATCTTTACTTGCCTGTCACCTCTAATCATCTCCTCCACCTGCTGCACGGATGCCTCTGTTACAATCTCAACAGGACGACCAGATCGGATTTCATCAACAATTTTGGAGTGTCCTTGGGAAAATTTTTCTACCCAGCTATGCACCGCTTTACGGGACGAACATTTGTCAGCATAAACAGGAAGCATTTCCTTATGAATGTCCTTTGCAGGCAATCCTTTTTCCCCACAAAAAACGCACAACAGCACGTTACACTTTGGTTGTACACTCAGTAAGTACAGTCGCCATTTTGTTTATGCGCTGCACATGCGCATGAGACACCTAGCGCCACCTGACAAACGGGAATGTAAAGTTTGATGTTGCTGTCACCTAATGACACCTGTAGAAAACACCAACTACATTTACCTACCATCCCACAAAACTGTGTCACTTACTTATTGACTCGTGCTCGTACATTGAGTAGGAATGTCATTTCCATCGTAATTTTTCATTTCTCTTTTTCTGTCATTGTCCAGGTTTGGCACTGGTAGCATAGAGTTGGTAGGAAGATTATGTTGTAGAGTGCTTTTTTTTTTAGTATACACTGATACATGTTTGTTCTTTAGTATTGGTGCCATTTGTCCAATGAGTTGATTTGCCTTATTGCATCTATTTTTGATCAAGTCTTCTGATTGCCATTTGATGATATTATACTTCCTAAGTACTAGAAGCTCTTTACTTGTTTCAGGGAGTGTTCTTTTAGATGAATCTTTGTTGTTTTTTCTTCTTTGGTTATAGTCATAACCTGTATTTCTGATGCTAATTTTCATGTTTTTCCTTACACACTTCGTGTAGACTACTTATGTGGACTTGTAATAATGCTTCTGATTTTGCTATTAATGCTTGATCGTCCGCACATAGGCATTCTTTAATAGTGTAATTTGCCGTTGGTTCTTTTTTCTGTTTTCTGTTCTTCATGCGGTATTATTGCAGTCTCTGTTTGGCTGGTTTTTTTACATATGCGGTCTATATAAGTTATGAACAAGAGGAGGGACAGGACACAACCTTGCCATACTCCGGATCTTATGGTGAAGGGTTCTGTGTATCCTTCATTTGTTCTAACCCTGCATTCACTATTGTTGTATTAGCTTCTACATAAGTTTGTTAGATGTGCACTCACTCCATATAGTTTAAGGATTTCTCACAGCTTGTTTCTGTCTGCTCTATCAAATGCCTTTTCTTCATCACCAAAGGCTAAGTAGAGTGTTTAATTAAATTTGATTGGCTTTTCTATCAGGTGTCTAAGAGCAAAGATGGCATCTGTGTATCCTTTGTTTTTCGTAAACCACGTTGTGTTTAATTTAGTTGGAGTTCTATTGTAGGTCAGTCTTTTCTCAAGAATTTTGCTAAATATTTTTCCAGTATGACTCAAAAGAGAAATGCTTCTGTATTGTGTGCAGTCTCTTTTACTGCCCTTGTTTTTCCAAAATGGGATAATTATGGCGTTTCCCCAGTCTCATAGTGTCTGTTGTTCTACTCAAACTTGGTTAAATTTATTAAATTAAACAAGATGAAACAAAAACATATGTTGGGCATTTAAAACATACCAAAGTGGCACTTCCAAAATGAATGTTAGTTAAATGAATCTCCAACATTTTCTATCTCTCGTTCTGAGAGACTACTGTTTTCTATTTATTGGTATTATTGACTAAATGGCACCATTGTTTATCTCGTGCTCGGCTTCCTTCAAAGTGCTCGGCTTCCTTCAAAGTGGTCGGCTTCCTTCAAAGTCTTACACAAGATAAAGGCAATAGTTTAAATTAGAAGATAACATTACAGGATGAACTGGAAAGAGGTTGTCAAGCTGCACTATTATGAAGAGAGATAAAGAATACGGGAGATACCTTACAATCAAATTTCCTATTAAAACCATATAATATATAAATTCTTCTCCATTGAAATTGCAACTGAATATTTAAATTCTGCAAGTTGTGTGCATCAGTTCTGACATGATTTTTTCATTAGTGTCTTTGCAAATGAAAACTGTAAACTGATTAGAGAAATTAGACTTAGTCAAACATTTTTTGCTATGTTATGAGAAGAAATAAACTTGAGAACTTGGTGACAACTGGCAAGATTGAGGGGAAAAGAACAAGGGAAGGCAGAGATGTAAATATCTGGATGGCTTGACCACATGGCATTCTTTCATTAAGGGCATTAGGTGCTAAACGGAAGGTAATGGTGATAAGTGGGTTAGTTAAAGCTTTGCTACACTAATCACCCAACAGCATTCTAGCAGCCAGTCTGAAGTAGGCCAGCGCAGATGACGTCACGACGGCTGTGCGTTGGCATGCCTGTAACTCATTATAATTAAACTACACCATAGCTGAACCTGAGACCATCCTAAGGCATAACCATTAAAGAATGAGCCGACAGTGGGAGTAATCGAAAGGGAATATAGGAACCAAGCTTCCTAATTCCATAAGCTCCAAAGTAAAACCAAACTCGGCATAATTCGCTGACTTACCATATTCAATATTAGGTGCCAGATGGGGTAACACACTGAAACTGTGAAGTACGCTCGCTACCTAATAGCTCTACTATACAAGACATACTCTTATATAGAAAGATAGGGAACTCTACTGCTATATACTGAAGACCTACACTAGAGCAGTCATATAATTTCCTAGCTAATAATGGAAAGATCTAGGATATACTAGGTACAACCTATAACTCTTGAGGACAGCCCACTCTGCTTCTCCTCTCCAGATCAAAGACTCAAAAGGGACTATTCTTGGTCCAAGTTAAGTTCTTGTTCAGAAAGCCAGAATCTTTGGGTCTAATGATAATTATGCCAATTATCACTAACAATCTGAGACTACAAAACGGGGGGGGGGGGGGGGGGGGGGGGGGGGGGGGGTGATACTGTCATGTTAAGGTTGAGCTAACCCATATACAACCCTGAGGTTCTGTATATATTCACAGGTCCTCTAAGTGAAGATTATGTTTGGACAACTATCATGAATGATACGCTCGTGAAGAATACAAGTATTCAAAGAAATGGCTGGACGCTAACCCACCATTCTAGCGAAGGGTTGGGACACGGAAGGTAACTGTGAGGCTTGTGTATTATCAATGACAATTGCTAAATCCCTCCTGCCTCATAGCACAAACTCGTACAGCCATTATGATTCACTGCTGAATTATTGATCCAATTCATCAACTTGGGACTAGGACTACTGACATTCCATATCATCGAACTAAAGTTGATCAGTTAACAATTATCAAACCAGGACCTGAGAAAATTGCTTATTAGCAAGAGCAGTGATCATGAATATAGGTACTAACTGTTAATTGTTCAGTTCCAAGGTTGAATCAGTATCCAGCTTAGCTTCAAAAGAGGAAAAACCAGAAAGCTAACCAGAAAGCTAACCAGAAGTGATCCATGTGGAGTTCAGAACTGTCGATAACCGAGAGGATTCCTGGAAAGACTATCATTGAACCAGGTGAAGTGTGTGTAACCAACTTGATGGACAGATACACTGAAGTCCCCTTCTATGACGAACCTGCTAAGATCATTCTGAGCTTGTGCACAATCCTACTTGTCGTGCTGGTAGCCTACCTTATTTGTACAAAGAACTCTATTTTAGTTGTGCATTGTGTGGCGTGTTGTTTGAGTTAGTTAAAGTAGCAAAATAGAGAGATGAGTTATGTTTTGTGAAACAGCCTAGGGTGACTGCCATGTGTATGTGTTGTGATCCTTGGGTACAAGGGGTCTGCAGAATCACCAGTTGAGTAATTTTAAGAACGATAGGTGATATCCTTGATCAATTCTAAATCCAATCCCAATAGAATTTCTACATTCATTTAAAAAACAAAAAAGTTATAGTAGTAAGAATCCAAATTTTTATCATTTCAGCTCTCACTTTGACTGTGATACAAAGCAAACCTTACCAGTGAGTGGATTCCTGAATATTTCTTTGTTCAATGTCACAACACTCAAATATTAATATATCCACTTAGAATTGACGTACAGGGTGGACTGCATTCCAGGCACCCGCAGCTGTGTTCCTACGCGGTGTGTGGAATTGCGAACTACATCTTCACCACAGAGCTGGCTATAGTTCACTGCTAATCCGCTTTTTACCGTACGCTCACATGGGCGTCCCCCCATCCCTCCCATCGGGCAGCTAAGACAGTCCCTGTCGCCCATCGACCTGTTTAAACTATACATCCGGTTTTTTCCATCCACATCAAACGGTAAGCGCTTAAGGCACATTCAACCAAACAAGGACTCAGATAAGTAACCTTTGCATTTTCATGTAGTGTTTTTCGTGTAGTTGTGTGTCTGTTTGTGTTTGTGTTTGTTTGTTCTGTGCTGGTGAAGGCTTTAGCCGCAACACCCATTTTGTTTCTTGTAATCATGTTCTAGTAAAGCTCACAATCTGCTTCTCGTTTTTTGGTGATTCAGGCATCATTGAGGTACTGTTGGATGTGGATTTTCAAGGCCTATCTATCTGTAGTGATCTCATTAGTAAATACCCAACTTGAAAAACATTATCAAAGTACTTAAAGTCATCATGAAATCACTGCAATATTCAGAATGGGGGGAGGGGGGGTGTGTGTGTGTGTGTGTGTGTGGGGGGGGGGGGGGGGGAGAGAGAGAGAGAGAGAGAGAGAGAGAGAGAGAGAGAGTGTGTGTGTGTGTGTGTGTGGGGGGGGGGGGGGGCAACTATGAAGCCAGGTATTTATAATTTTAGCAATGTCAAGTACCGGCCTTTGTGAGTATAGGGTGGGGGGAGGTGAAAGCGTTTTTTCCAGGAAATTGTTAGCGACTATCCAGTGACTTTTACCCACGTCTGCTTTTGATTTGATGTATTCGAAAACCACACATCACAGATCGGGGGAAACAACTCTAATAAATGCTACTGTGGTCTGTCTGCTAGGCTGCATGGGACTGTCGCTTAGAACTTTCTTCTCTTGAATTTATTTAACTTTTTGCCTGCCAAACAAAAAAGTGGTCCTGACCAAACAGAAATTCAAGGCAGAAAATTTGAAGTAGGGATGTGTCACAATAATGCTTTTAAAATGGTTAAAAGGTAACAGATATGTTGTATTACATATCAAATTAAAGAGGATTGCATAGGGAACATGACTGTGTTAATAATTAACTGATAGGTTAGAAATATGACAATAATGAGAGGTTTATTAATAACAATTGAAATTAAAAAGGTAAAAAATATTTTAAAATTTCACTTACCAAGGCTTTATTTTGTATCCACAGCAGCTAATCCAGTTAAATTTGCTGAATATTTTTACATACACCACTTTTGTTCAATAATATCACTAGAACTGCACCACAACACCAATAAAACATAATTAAAATATATTATTTTGAAGCACATAATGTTCACACAAAATGGAAAATGTCAAGAACACACCAGGCAGATTACTGAGGAGTAGAGTACTGAGAAACAAAATAAACACTATTTTCTATTTAGTTATAATTATTATTCTTCTAAATTTAATTATTTAAATACTCCTTAAATACTTTGTGATAGGCAAAGTAAATTTAGTGGCACAAGTATGAGCTTTTAAGGGTCAAGCATAATTCGGCATTTGCCATCATAATATGAGGAACTTTCACTGTTAGATTTCTTTTGAAATTATGACCGTCTTCTAATTTAACTAACTACTGCATGTGGTATAAGTTTTAGAATCTTTCACAAAGTCCTTTACATCACAATAACTATAATATAAAACTGATTAAAACGGTAATTTTGTTAAAGTATATGAGGTCTGGAACCAGAAGGTATTGTCACTTAGAATTTCGAATCACAACAATTATTTCGAATCACACCAAACTCAATTTCTCCTAAACAAGAAATGGGGCCTAGCGTGCTCTTGCACATGGGCGGAAGCGAAATCTTTCGTTGTAAAGTTTAATTCAATGAGACACTAAAAATTGTGGACTAAAAAGGAGAAATGGATCAATAAACACACTATATATACCGAACCGTAAGGTCGATTCGCGGGTGCCAAAATAGGTCCATGGAACCGACCTATCGGTCTGTGGCAGAGAATTAGTTAAGTTTACTCACGAAGGGTAAGCTACTTTTTCTTATAACTCCTGTATTTTAAACCAACCTTGACTTTTTGTTGCATTTTTGAATTCTGCATTCAATTTTTCATATATGTGGAGAGTTTCAACAATGCTCGTTTTTGATAGCGTTCAGGAAAACATGTTTAGCACAACCATGAAAATGAGATATGGCAGTCATAACACAAAATTCAAAATGGCGGCTCCCATACAATAGTACTATACTATAGCGGACCTGTATTTATTTATAATTAGAACTGGCAATTTAACTACTAAAATTAAACAGAATACAAGTTTCCTTTGTAGCAGTAATTTATCCGTGTACTTATAAAATTAAATAAACAAGCCACAGTAATAGAAAGCAAAATTTAATGTTCTTAGCTCCCTTTTTACTTGGGCCGCAATCAGCTGTTTTCATTTTGCTCAGATTCCTTTGCACTTCTTGTTTGTAGATCACGACACAAAAATATTAATAACTCCACTTAGAATTGATGTACAGTCTTCATTGAGATACTGTTCGATTCACCTTGTCAAGCTGTATCCAACTGTGATGATCTCATAAGTAAACACCCAATTTTTAAATATTGTCTATGTATGCTAATAATTTGTTGTTTTAAATGGCATTTTCTAACCAGCCTTTTGTTCCCTTTATTAACTGTGCTAGTGAATTGTTGACAACCTTAACTAAAAAGTTAATTCAGCATTATTGATTAATTTAGTTTAGAAACTATCATTCAATTCATGCTTGCTTGTGTTCGCTGGCTGTGAACTCCAGCGTGAAGTCCTGTATGTCGGATGAAGACTTCCTGTTGACAACATCAGAGTGATGTCATACAGGACCTGAGGTTTGCGTGAGTATCCGTTGTCCCATGTGCAGACTGGTGGTTCCTCACCGTGCAGGCAGACACTCTCTGACTTCGGAGGAATCGACGATCCTACTGACTTCAGCCAGGACCCTGAAGGGACCTGTTGCCCAGGACGCTCGGCGAGGATGCGTCAATAGGTCTTGGCCAGTATAGAACCCAGCCCTGGTGCCTTGGAAACACCTCTGCGTCCCATTCAATTCATTATTTGATTTATTTCAATATTTGGTTGTTTCTGGATTTGAGGTTTAAAGATTGATTGAGCACAGCCCACTACTGGCAACGCTGATCGTATTCTGGCATGAACCTTAAGGCAAGCCTTGTCCACGTCAGACTGAAAGCATTAGTTAGACTCGAGTCATTATTTATTAATTCATTATAAAATTCATTATAAATTCATTCATAAATTCATTATTTATTAAAATATTAATAATGTTATTTAATTAATAACACCACTCAAAAAAAAACACTTAGTAAGTAGATTATTTATTTATTACAATATTACTATATAAGTATATAAGACACTCTTCCATACGTTCTATCTCAGTTTGTTTGTTAGCGTTACTCAAAGTTGGTGGCTTCACAATTGTTATTTCAAGCAGAAAGTAAATAATGAAAAGAAAAATTACTGTTGTTAAATACTTACGGAACTGCCACTGTTGGTTCCACCAGCAACAACCGCCGGTTGTTGAACAGGTCGCTGCCGCAGATCAGCGTTCAACGATGACATAATTATCTGAGTTTTTAAATCGCTGAATTAACTTGCATTCAAAACAGTAAAATGAAATACGGATCGCTATATTTTTGCCTCTACAAGTACTACAGATACAGATTTTTCTGAAAATTTCATAGATTCGTAATGATCTTACTCTACATTGTTCGCTGTTGTAATTTCTAATTTGCGCAAGATAACGCACTTTCCCTTTTATTTATATTATTATTTCAATAATTATTTTCATGTTACTATATGATAAATAAGAAATATGAGTTTTAAAACAGGTAAATATATAAAATGAGAAGCCGATTACTATAAGTTAACCTTCAAAATAAATATGTACAAAATCCTATTTATTAAACCATACATTTATATTTGCGATTAGAAGGCTGTAAAAAACATGTCCAGTTTATTTTGGCATTTACATTAACCAAATAATCATAATATAGTGAGAATGTATTGTTGGGCAGACATGCTCACGTTAAAAAGATATAAAATATAATAAATTACATTATTATCAGAGTTTCTATAAAATATAAGTTATTTTAAAATGTGCTGAGATGCATATGGTCGATATATCGAATATGAAATTTCAATAATTTTGACAAACAAGTACTAAACACTCCCAATATGAAAATGTGTAGGGAAATTAGTAATTACCGAATCCAGAGGTTATGGGATATTTTAAAAGTTTAGTTTATTTAGTCGACGGATTAACTTCACGGCACACGGGTGTAGCCCGTAAGTGCTCCGTTCTACTCCTATCTCAAGCTTGAGTCCGGAGAATCTCAGCTCAGTGCACGAACTCCGTAGCAGGATCCTGAAATACTTTATACTTTCACTTTGGGTACATTTTTAACTAAATTTTGTCCAAGCAGCGCCGTTAGGCTACGCTTTTGCGATTTCCAACCACCAAGGGACTACAACATCATTAGGAATATGGGCTTTCACCACATGTAATACAACTCATAAGAATGCTCTATCTAGACCAACAAACAGCGGTTAGAATAGATGGCGAGACATTAGATTGGTTTGACATCAAGCAAGGAGTCCGTCAAGGATGTGTGCTGTCCCGCCCTAGAAGGAGCAGTTATGCAAAAACAGGATGATTCCACAGGATCAGCACGAGCTGAAACTCCAAAAGAACTTTCAGAAACAAGTCTAACGCGACGAGCCATGCGAAGTGGTCAGGCAGAATTCTCTTTAAAAGAAGCAGTTATTACCAACAACGGTGACACAATGAAAGAAATTAAACGACGACTATCAATTGCTCTTCAGAGACTAAAACAACTGAATAAATTATAGAATGGGACAGACAGAACTACAAAAATTAGCTTTTTAAGAGAATGCATCTTTCCCATTGCAACATACGCCTATGAGACCTGGACACTTACTAAACAAGTTGAGCAGCGCATAAATGCCTTTGAATATAAACGTTATAGATGAGTTCTAAGAATATCCTGGGTAAAGAAAAGAACAAATGCATCAATACTTCAAGAGCTGAATATTAAAGAAGGTTGGCTATTAAAAACGATAAAACAAAGAAAATTGAAATATTTTGGTCACTTGAATCGTCACGAAAGTTTGAGAGAACAATGTTGTTTGTCCATCAAGAATTATGATGACCATTCATTTCATCCAGTGGGGTTGAAAGTATGGAGCCGTGAGTTCTAAGATGGCTGATAACGCCTATTTTGGCTTGAAATGTTCTTGGACAATGTGGACAAAGAATGCTTGACGTTTCTGGAGGAGGATTTTCTGCAGTGGTTTTTCTGTTCTGTCTTTTCTTCACAGCTCTTGCAGTCCTGGTTGCCTCACAAGTGACTGCACCCTTGCGTAATGATGCACGCCATGAATTTCGGTCTCTGGCTGCAGTCTCCCAGGTGTCATGATGAATTCCAAAAGCATTCAGTGAGATTTTCAGAGTGTCTTTAAAGCGTTTCCTTTGGCCGCCTTGGGAGCGTTTACCACAACGCAACTCGCCGTAAAAAATTCGTTTAGGGAGCCTGTGATCTGGCATGCGAGTCAAGTGACCAGCCAAGCGAATCTGATTCTTCATTAGTAGAGTGTGGATACTGGGCATGGACGCTCTTTCTAGGACTTCCGTGTCTGGGATCTTGTCTTGCCATTTAATCTTCAGTAACTTCCTAAGGAAGACTGTGTGGAAGTGGTTAAATTTCCTAGCGTGTCGCTGATAAACAGTCCAGGTTTCACAAAGAGAGAACAATAATGGAGGGGTATATGCCTGGGAAGAGAGAGAGAGAGGAAGGCCAAAGAGAAGATGGGTGCAGGATGTGGCGGATGATCTCCAGATAGGTGCATCGGACGCGGGAGATCTTGCTTATGATCGAGAGGTTTTCCGGAAGGTTGTTATGGGAGCGAGGTTCTGCAAAGGACATGCTACTGAATGAATGAATGAAGGGAGTTTTTACGTGCTCAACAATACACACGTGCGTCCGATCTCACTACCCAGAGACCAGGGGAAGTTTTGTTACTATAGTCTGTTTACTTTTTTTTTTTCTGCCCCAATATAAAATTCCATATCTCAGTAACCAACTGAGGGAAAATTATGAGATTTAGCATATAACCTTATCATTATGCCCACCCAACAAACATATTTTTGTTCTGGAGATTGTACAGCAGATTTCAATGTTTGTTTATATGCGGTATGTAATTTACGGCTCAGAGATTAAGTCCATAATTTTAAAAGTATTGCAGCTTCACCAAGACACATCCGCGCTTTTTTAAAAATTGTCTGGTGGTTTCCGTTTTGGCACAAACTGCGCGCAGTTAAATTGGATTGTTCAGAGGTGTCTTCAGTGTGGGTTCTTTCATGAAACGTGATTAAATAAATAAATATATAAATAAATCCTACCATTAATATAATATTAACAGTTAATATTTGAATGTGTGAATATTGTTCAATGGGATTGAATGTGAAATTGTGTACACTTCAAAGCATCGCTATGAAGTTGTAAACATATTTTTGTCAAGAAGCTGATCGCAGGAAACTGTTTCATACTGTTACAAATCCCGAAAAAAGAACAGTGCATGCATTGGGTTTGAGTAAACAGTCATTTCGTCGATGGGTGCAAGAATCTGGAATGAAACCAACACGCGATAAGCAAACGGCAGGTAGAAAGGCAATTGTAGACAGCTTTGACAAGGATGTCATCAGGCGAGTTATTATAAAAATGATGGATGCCAAAGAAACAGTGACTGTAAGAAAACTGAGGGTTTGGTTGAGAAAGAACAATAACATAGAGCTATCCAAAACAACTTTGTGGAAAATTATAAGGACATTAGACTTCACTTTTAGAAAGTACAAGGGAGGTAGAAATATCCTTTGAGAGCAACCGCATTTAGGAGCCATGAGAAGCAGATACCTACGTGAAATAAGGGAAATGCGCAAAGAAAATTATGACATAGTGTATTTGGATGAGACGTAGATCAATGCGCACCACACAAGTGAAAAGGAATGCCAATCAGTGGATGGAAAGATAAAGCGTTATGTGCCCAGTAGTAAAGGACAACGTTTGGTCATAGCCTACGCTGGTAGTACTCATAATGGCTTACTACAGAATGCTGGGCTCTTGTTCGTATCAAAGCATACAGACAATAGGGATTATCATAATGAGATCAATGGTAATGTATTTAGAGATTGGCTCGAGAATACAGTACTTCCATCCCTTGATAGACCGTCTTGTCTAATCATGGACAATGCATCATATCACAATGTTGTTGCCCAAGATGACAATATACCTACGGCATCGAGCACAAAGGAAGCAATAAAGATATCTCTCCGAAGGGAAAATGTACCATTTCCAGAAACATATTTCAAGCTACAGTTGTTGTCCCTTGTAAAACAGGCGCAAAAAAGCAAGAAATATCAAATCGACAAGTTGATAGAAGAGCGTGGCCATAGGTGCTTGAGACTTCTGCCGTATCATTCTCATTTAAACCCTATAGAACTTGTGTGGGCTAAAATTAAAGGACAGGTGACAGCTGCCAATACTATATTCAAATTGTCTGACGTCAAGATACTAACCCAGTCCGCGCTATTAAATATTGATAAAAGCTTCTGGAAAAAATGTGAGGACCATGTGTTGAAAGAGGAAGAGGACTATTGGAGAAAGGATGGATTGAATTTTATGCAACCGAGAGCAATCATGAACCTACTGGAATCGTCCGACACAGATTAAGGTCTGAGCAGATCGCAGACCTTAATCTACGTACACACTTACTGGGATATTTTGCTCCACCTATTCAGACGAATTGCAGGCCCTAAAAATTACAGCATCACCATAATGTCAATGGCAACAGTTTGTATTCCAAAGTGATGAATTTTCAATTCCACAAGCCCTCAGCGGTGACAAACAACTGTATTTAAACACACACACACACACACACACACACACACACACACACACACACACACACACACACACACACACTAAACGCATTGAATACAAACAGAAGAGTAATATTGCGGTGGAAATTGACATATTGTGGCATAACAAGTAACGTGAGAGCACACACGTTGTCAAATTAGGGGCAAACACACGTGCATACGAATCAATCTATTAACTTCAATGAAAAGAGGACCAACATCTTGGTCGTTAAGAAGAAAGCCCACTACAGAGACACTGACAACTATTTTTATAGTGCAAAACAGGTAATCATGTTCCGTCTCTGAACAGTAAATAGCAGAGTAGACAATCTTTCACGAAGACTCAAAGCGGGTCTGTCACCCATGTGTACGTGTGAACAAATTACACAGACAGCTGAACAGATCCTTAAAAATGGAAACATGATGACTAAATTGCGGTATCATTTCTGGTCACTCCATACGCACATTAACGCACAGCTATTTGGAAGCTTTCACGAACTCAACATAAAAAGCTAAATGCATCCTAGTAACATGAATACGTGTGTAGACATTATTAACGAGCAGCTGAAGAAACAAGAAGAAAATGAAAAATAAGGTAAGAAATATATTCCTTCTACTTTCCTGTTAATTTACACATTATTTACCCCATGCCTCTGTAAATTCTGTCTTTACTAATATTACACATTGCACCCCTCTCGGGATTCTCCGTGGTGAAGTGGTCAAGCCGTCTGACTCGGGCTCCGAAGGTTGTATGTTCGATTCCGAGCCGCGTCCTATATTTCACGAGTGCATCTTTTCGGAGACTCCCGAGAGTCGTCGCTGGAGCTACGGAGTTCATGTTTTGTGCGACGCTTTCCATGCTGCGGAAAGAGACTGAGCCATATGGGGAAAAAACCGGTGCAATGCAGTCGACCCTGTCGACTTTTAAGCTACTTCTTTTACTGCACCCACTCCCATACGAATCCGGATACGCCTTGTGTCGTCATCTGAATTGGCGAGGCATTCATTACTCTAAAAACAAGTTTGTTAGTGAAAATCACTAGTTTTTCACCAAAACATCAAAGAAATGTCACCGCTTTCGATGATTTAAATTGCTTTTGGACCCATCAAAGACATATTCCTTGGGTGGGGGTAAATATAAGACGGCAGGAAAAATTTCATAACAATGCAACAGACAGTTTTCATAATAATTGATCGTGAATGACGGCATTCATTTCTGGACATACTATAGAAGTCCACGTGAAAAATAATCCCGGCCCTCACCGGGGCTTGAACCCGGTCTAAGATGGCTGATAAGGCCTATTTTGGCTCGAAATGTTCTTTGACAATGTGGGCAAGGAATGCTTGACGTTTCTGGAGGAGGATTTCCTGCAGTGGTTTTTCTGTCCTGCCTTTTCTTCACAGCTCTTGCAGTCCTGGTTGCCTCACATATGACTGCACCTTTGCGTAATGATGCACGCCACGAATTTCGGTCTCTGGCTGCAGCCTCCCAGGTGTCATGATGAATTCCAAAAGCCTTCAGTGAAATTTTCAGAGTGTCTTTAAAGCGTTTCCTCTGGCCACCTTGGGAGCGTTTGTTTACCACAACGCAGTTCGCTGTAAAAATTCGTTTAGGGAGCCTGTGATCTGGCATGCGAATCAAGTGACCAGCCCAGCGAATCTGATTCTTCATCAGTAAAGTGTGGATACTGGGCATGGATGCTCTTTCTAGGACTTCAGTGTCTGGAATCTTGTCTTGCCATTTAATCTTCAGTAGCTTCCTTAGGCAGACTGTGTGGAAGTGGTTTAATTTCCTAGCATGTCGCTGATAAACAGTCCAGGTTAATTTGTCCACAACAAGTAGTCTATGATCATTCACTTTGATATTCGGCACAGTGTGATTATTCCCTGGAGCTGGCTGGTACATAACTACAGTCTTTTCCTGGTTGATATTGAGCCCAAAGTTGGCACAGGTATGTGAGAAAGCTGAGACATTATGTTGCATGTCCGCCTCTGAGTTGGCGTACAGAGCGCAATCATCAGCAAACAGGAGCTCTCTGACGGTGTCGCTGTTAATTTTGGTTTTAGCTTTCAGCCTTCTGAGATTGAATAACTTTCCATCCATACGGTAGTTGATGTCTATTACAATGTCGTCGTTTTCGAAGGCATTCATCGGCATGGCTGAAAACATGAGGCTGAACAGTGTTGATGCCAGGACTCATCCTTGCTTCACTCCATTGGTGACAGGAAAGGGTTCAGACAGTTCGCCATTTTCCTACACTCTTGCCTGCATGCCATCATGAAATAGCCGCACTATTTGGACAAACTTTCGTGGACAGCCATATTTTGCCATAATCTTCCACAGTCCTTCTCTGCTGACTGTATCAAAGGCCTTGGTAAGGTCAATGAAAGTGGAGAACATTTCGCAGTTCTGTTCCTGACATTTCTCTTGCAGCTGCCTTGCAGCGAAAATCATGTCAACAGTTCCACGTTCTTTTCTGAAGCCACACTGACTCTCAGGAATAAGACCTTGATCGAGATGGGCTGTGAGGCGATTGAGAAGAATTCTGGCGAGTATCTTCCCTGCAATTGAAAGCAAGGAGATGCCTCGGTGGTTGTCACAGGATTGGCGGTTTCCTTTACGTTTGTAAAGGTGGACTATTGACGCGTCCTTGAAATCTTGTGGCATGGTCTCATTCACCCATATGTTTGTAAAGACTTGGTGAAGCTGCTCTGTTAGGATCGGCCCACCTGCCTTGTATATCTCTGCTGGGATGGAGTCAGGACCAGGTGCCTTGCCGCTGGAGAGTTGCTGGATGGCTTTGTTTACTTCCACTATGGTTGGCAGGTCATCAAGTGTCTCATTGGTAGGAACTTAAGGAAGGCAGTTGATGGTTTCATCATCGAAGAAGGAAGTTGCATTTAAGATGTTGCTGAAATGCTCTGCCCAGCGTTGAAGGATTTCTTTCTTATCGGTGATCAATGTTCCCCCATCTGCACTAAGGAGGGGAACTATGCCTGGTGATGTAGGACCATAGACCGCTTTCAGTGAGTCGTAGAAGTTTTTCATATCATGTCTGTCAGCAAAGTCCTGAATTTCATCAGCTTTGCTGCTCAGCCAGGAGTCTCGCATGTGCCGAAGCTTCTGCTGCACTACTCTCTGAATGTTCTTGAAGTCATCTATTTTGATGTTGACTTTGGGTCATTCAAATGTGCCTTGAGGAGAAGATGTTTCTCGGCCAGCAATTGGTTGATGTCTTCGGAATTTTCATCAAACCAGTCTTTATGCTTTCGGGGGGCTGGACCCAGGATTTCCATAGCAGTGTTGTAAATTATGTCCTTTAGAGCTCTCCATTCTGTTTCTGTATCCTGTTTAGCTGCAGCATTTGGCTTGAGGCGGTCTTCCAGCATATTTTCAGACGACTGCTGCATTTTCTTGCTGTTTAGGCGGGTGACATTTAGCTTTTTTTGCATTTTCACCCCTTGAGGACGCCGTGGTGGCTTGATGTGAATGTTTATTTTCGAGACAATGAGACGATGGTCTGTCCAACATTCGGCACCACACATGGATTTTGTCACTCGGACGTCTTGTCTGTCACTCCTCCTGACAATGACATAGTCAATGAGGTGCCAGTGTTTCGAGCTAGGGTGCATCCACGATGTCCTATTTCTCATGGGGAGACAGAAAATTGTGTTCGTAATCAGTAGATCATGTTCGTCACATGTCTGAAGGAGGCGGAGTCCATTGCTGTTACAATTTCCGACTCCATGCTTTCCAATAATGCCACTCCAAGAGGTGGTGTCCGTGCCTACTCTGGCATTGAAATCCCCAAGGAGTATAAGTTTGTCTCCTTTGGGAACAGATGTGCAGCTCCTCATAGAACTTGTTCTTGACATCATCTTCGTTGGTCATAGTTGGTGCGTAGACACTCACAATGGTTGCATGCTTCCTTCCATTCAGAAGGGGCAACTTCATGGTCATGAGCCTGTCGTTTATAGCATTAGTAGCGATATAGACACATATTGGAAAACAGATATAGATATTAAAATAAGAACACAAAAACAAGGGGAAAGAACTAGCATAGCCCTTAGAAACGTTTGACAGTCACAAGAAATTACATCTCGTATCAAACTTAGCCGGCTCAGTGGCGAAGGCGTTACGGGCGCAATTCGTAATCCCGCATACCGCATGCGAAACAGCTGCGGGCGATTTGGAAGCAGACCGTCTTGCGTGTTGTTTAATACACAAAATAGTCGCTTGTTCAATCAGTAAATCAATCAGGTGACATCTCCGCAATGAAGGTTGGCTGCAATGGATCTCCAACACTGTCTGTCTCTCGCCTTGACTGTACATTCTGTCAGACTGATGTTCGTCCATTTCTTGATGTTATCTTCCCATTTGTATCGTTGTCTACTTCTTGCTCGCTTGTCCTAAACATTTCTGTCCAGTATGGTTTTTATAGGAGTGTTATGTCTTGTAACGTGACCAAAATATTTCACTTGCCTCTTTGTTTATTTCTTTCATCAACTCTCTTTTTCATTCCCAGTTTTTCTAGAACCTCTGTATTTTATTATTTCTGTGTCCATGAAATACGACATAATCTTCTGTATATCCACATCTCCAGGGCATCTATTCGATTTTCTAGTCGCTTGTTAAAGTTTGCAGACAATGCCACATTGATTAATCTACATAGACCAGTTTTGTGCAAACAGAAAGACATGATAGTCATTTTAAAATTAGTTTAGTCTAGTTTAGTCACTGGATCAACATCACGGCACGCGGGTTTAACCCATAAGTGCTCCGTTTTCCTCCTAACTCAAACCTGAGTCTGGGGAAACTCAGCTCAATGCACAAACTCCGTAGTATCGGCGAGGATCCTGAAAATACTTGGGTAGATTTTTAACTCGAAATTTTGCCCGGGCAGCGCCGTTAGGCTACTATTTTTCGATTCCCAACTGCCAAGGGATATTTTACGTGCGCAACAATACACATGGGCGTCCGATCTCACTACCCAGAGATCAGGGAAAATTTTATTACTGGAAGTCTACGTGAAAAAATCCCGGTCCTCACCGGGGCTTGAACCCGAGACCTCCAGCACTCGAGGCGGACACCATACCTCGAGACCACTCACCCCCCCCCCCCTATTACGAAATATGCCAGGCAATAAATCGAGCAGTCTATTGTTTGTGTCTTCGATATTCAAATTCAATACGGGAAAACATTGTTTTGATTTTCTGAACTGTTGGAGGTGACTTTTTTTAATTTTTTCATATCCTTTACAGGACATCGCTGTCAACATCAGCATCTTTCAGCTGATTGTTGATTTCTTGGCAAGATTACGCTCAGTAGTTTGCCATTGATTTCTGAACGGCCGGCTCACATACCCCGTAAGTCACCGACGCGATTCGAACCACTGGAGGCCACTGGGTGACTGCACGTCCTGTAAAGGATATGCATCTAACTAACCAATCTTACAATATTTGATTCTAAAGTAAAATCAGCAATGCTGTATGGAAGAGAAACATGGAGAAAGACAAAAATAATTACTAATAAACTATAGGGTGTATTTTTATTGACTGTGGGGTTTTTGAAAATATTGCCGTTCCAAGTTTTGTATTTACCCTCTGTGATTCATGCAACATAAAAGGTAAATACAAAACTTGGAACGGCAATATTTTAAAAAATCCCACAGTTATTAAAAACACCCTGTACAAACTTTAATTGGCATTTGCCTATTCAGAATTTTTTTTTAAATTGTGCATATCCCTTGCAGGACGTTGCAGTCAACACTAGCATTTTTCAGGTGCTGTTGATGTACTAGGCACATTTTACGTTCAGTAGTTTGCCATTGCTTTCTGAACGACCGGCTCACATACCAACACGTTATAACACAACGCGACACGGTCTGTTGCACAAATCGGTCGTGGCTGCGTTTCGAACGCCTGGTAAGCGGCTCACGAACCACGTTCGCAAGCCTTTGGCCACGGAGCCCGGCTACAAATAGGACTAAAATGGTATGGCAGAATTACTCATGTGGAGTCTTTGGGAAAGCACTAAACAAATTCTAGCGAAACAAGGGGCGAGATAATGGCGCTGGCCATTTAGTATAAAAACCTGTTACGGTTTGAAAGACCTTTCTATGGAACCCACGGGGCAAAAAAGTATAGGGATGCTTAACTTATGAGAAGGAACCAGAGATAGTGATAAACACTAGTAATATGCAGTAACACAAAGTAATGCAGCTTTATAGAACACAATTACGGGAAATAAGGCGTTGCGGCGACTAGCCCAGAAAACAAACACACACACAAAACACAACGTATTGTCACAGAGAAGCCCCTCCAGTGACTAGACTAAGGTATAAGAAAGGGATGAGAAGAATGAAAAGATGGGGGGGGGGGGGGGGAATCAGAACAGTGAAGAGAAAATGAAAATTTAAAGGAAAAAACATTGCTACTTATCTCAGAATTCCAGGCTGTGATACTAACGTGAATTTCACCTTGATCTGGTAATATACGGAGGACGTGTAGGGGATAGCAAAAGATAAAGGATTTGACGTGCGTTGGTTTTCTATGATCTCTCACTTCTGTCCTTTGCTTCTATGATTGCCAATCAATTCAATATCTCTGAATGTATGTCAAATAGTATGTCTAGGTTATTGGTTTAATGGGTTTCTTGTGATTGGTTTACTGCAAAGCATTCCTGGTGTTAACAAAAACTGGATTGAAAGAGGCGTGCCAAGCATCTCCTATATCTATCCAATAAGGGGAAATTGCGACTTAGACATTCTTTCGCTTGTCTTTAGACGTTATGGTGACAAGAAGTTTTATAATCAACATGCAGGGCAGAAAACATACGCACATTTCATGAGCTGATCCTTTAGTTTAGAAGAACTGAACATTTCAGCAGCCCGCTTTTATATTTTTTTTAAAATTATTATTTTTTTTTAAATGTTGCATATCCCTTGCAGAACGTTGCAGTCAACACCAGCATTTTTCAGCTACTGTTAATGTACTAGGCAAATTTTACGTTCAGTAGTTTGCCATTGCTTTCTGAACGACCGGCTCCCATACCAACCTGTTATAACACAACGCGACACGGTCTGCTGCACAAATCGGTCGCGGTTGCGTTTCGAACGCCTGGTAACGCCTTCGTCGTACACAGCGGATAAATGGCCATCATAGCCCAGTACAGAATTGACAGGTATCCAAGCTGGTGGCCCTTAAGAATGCAGTAACCTTCCTGCCCTCCTTCCTCCGCCCCCCTTCTTTCAATGTGCTCACTGAACCGTAACACCTATCACCGGGTATAAAAAGAATACATCGGAGATTTTCTGAGTTGCTTACAGATCGGAACTGTGAGGTGAGTAGGAACATTTTTTTCAATTCTCATTTTCTCTTCATTACTTTCATTTTTTCATCCTTTTGTTCTTCTCGTCCTGTCGTCACCTTCTGATGTAGTCACAGGAGATCTCCTTGACTGTATGTTGTGTTTGTGAATGTGTTTATTTGCTGATGAAGGCTAATCGCCGCAACGTCCTGTGTGTGTCTTAATTCTGTTATGTAAAGCTGCACTATTTGTGTCATTTTATATTGTTCAGGTTCTATGTAGCACGTCAACACTCTTTTTCTCATTTCAATTGATATCTTTTTATTGGTCAGTATGTTTGTCATCTTGCAAAAGGCTACCTTTGCAATGGCGATTCTTGTTCTAATCTCTTCAAGGCACCTCCCATCAGATGTTATAACTGTGCCGAGATAACTGTATCGATTCACTTGCTTAAGAATATGCCCATTTACTCGTATATCACATTGTGGTAATTCCTTCTTCCCATTGACGGCCGCCGGTCTCTCTGGCTGAGGGGTTACAACACTTTCTCCGTAATCCCGTTTATCACGCAGAGTCTCGTAGCAGGGCGAGAGCTGGGAGCGGTTCGACCCCCGCTGGTGACTTGCGGGATAACTGAGCCGGCCGCTCAGAAAGCAGTGGCAAACTACTGAGCGTAATCTTGCCAAGAAATCAACATACAGCTGAAAGATGCTGATGTTGACAGCTATGTCCTGTAAAGGATATGCAAAAACATTGACGGCCTAATCTGTGTCTTCTTAATATTCAGTTATAACCCTAGTTGTTCACTGTGTGCAACAATCGCATCTACTAAATCATTAAATGTTGCAGGTCCTGTTCATTGTCTGCAATCAAGACTGTATCATCTGCATATCTAATGTTATTGATGTATCGTCCCTCAATGTTGATTCCTTCCATATCTTCTATATTCACTAAATTAAAATAAGTTTAAATGTCCATCTATTGCAGTGGACACATTAATGTAGCGGTTAGGGCGTATACTGACAATAACATGGGCGCACTGGTATAGATTCAATGCTAGGTCTTGTCGTTCGTTATGGAAGAGGAAGACTGGTTACCTATTCCTCTGCGCACTCAGTCCTACAATATGTGATGGTCCTAACTCTTCACATACACACAGCAGGTGTCTGCTACACTATATTATTACTATTATTATTATTATTATTATTATTATTATTATTATTATTATTATTATTATTATTATTATTTGGTCTGTCCAACGAACCGAACCTATTGAATGACAGCTAGGTTGTATAGTTCACCACGTGTCGTCCATCAAACGGAATATCGGTGCTATGAAAGAAAACATTGCCTCATATGAGAGTTTCAAACGTTATCTTATCAAAGTTGAAAACAGGATATTCTTCTTCTGCCCTGTTCCTTCCATTAGGGCAATAGGCCCTCGGCCAACTTACGCCAAGGCATCCTGGCTTTTCCTATTGCCTGCAGGGCTCTACATACTCACACAATATAATTATTATAATTCATCTCTGGGACGCAGATGTGTTTCCAAGGCACCAGGGCCGGGTTATATACTGGCCAAGACCTATTGACGCGTCCTCGCCGAGCGTCCTGGGCAACAGGTCCCTTCGGGGTCCTGGCTGAAGTCAATAAGATCGCAGATTCCTCCGAAGTCGGAGAGTGTCTGCCTGTATGGCGAGGAACCACCAGTCTGCACACCAATAAGCCAGACATGGGACAACGGATACTCACGCAAACCTCAGGTCCTGTATGACATCACACTGATGTTGGACAACAGGATGCCTTCATCCGACATACAGGACTTTGCGTTGGAGCTCAAGCCAATGAACACAAGCAAGCAAACAAGCATAATTCATCTCTGTCTTTTAACTCTCCTCTGCACGTGGTTTTGGTCTCTCGCTATTTCGTTGCTTCCCCCCCCCCCCCCATCCCTGTGGGTTCCTGAAAAGAAGACATCTAGTTATACTATCCTCAGGTTTTCTCAGTGTGTGCCCTATCAGGCGCAAGCGTCTTTTCCTCACCTCTTGATTAACCGGAATTTGTTTTGTCCTCTCATTGGCGATTTGTCATATAATTTTCGTCCCACTATTCTGCGCAGACATCAGTTAATGATTGTTTGTATTATAGTTTATTAGTGATTCTTTTAGATGTTCTCAATGTTTGTGATCAATACAATATTACATATTTAACACTGAGATTAACTATTCTAAGTCGCTGCTGAGTATAATTTCCTTTGAATACTATAGCATTCGTAGTGTGACGAAAGCTTCTCTTGCCTTTTGCATTCGTATTTATATCTCTATCTGTTCCCCGTCTTTTTATATCTTCTATCTAAATATGTGGAGCAGACCGTGTCGCGTTGTGTTATAACGTTCTGGTATGGGAGCCAGTCGTTCGGAAAGCAATGGCAAACTAAATTAAAAATGTTTGCATATCCTTTACAGGACATCGCTGTCAACATCAGCATCTTTCAGCTGATTGTTGATTTCTTTGGCAAGATTACGCTCAGTTGTTTGCCATTGATTTCTGAGCGGCTGGCTCACATACTGCGCAAGTCACCGACGCTATTCGAACACTGCTGATTCTCACCGTCGTCACGTTACTTATACGAGATTATACGAGAGTATACGAGATTACGGGGAAAAAAATGGCAAACTACTGAACGTAAAAACTTGCCTATAGTCTGTCCGGAAATGAATGCCGTCATTCACGATCAATTATTTTGAAAACTGTCTGTTGCATCGTTATGAAATTTTTCCTGCCGTCTTATATTTACACACATGGAATATGTCTTTGATAGGTCCAAAAGAAACTTAAATCATCGAAAGCGGCGACATTTCTTTGATGTTTTGGTGAAAAACTCTTGATTTCTCACTAACAAACGAATTCCCCGGGGAGGGGGGGGGGGGGGGGGGCGGCGGCTGAGTATTCTCGATGTATGGTGTCCGCCTCGAGTGCTGGAGGTCCCGGGTTCAGGCCCTGGTGAGGACCGGGATTTATTTTTAAAAAATCCACCTAGACTTCCAGCAATAAACTTTCCCCTGGTCTCTGGGTAGTGAGATCGGTCGCCCGTGTGTATTGTTGCGCACGTAAAAAATCCCTCGGCAGTTGGAAATCGAAAAAGAGTAGCCTAACGGCTCTGCCCGGGCAAAATTTCGAGTTAAAAATCTACCCAAAGTATTTCAGGATCCTCGCCGATGCAACGGACTTCGTGCATTGAGCTGAGTTTCTCCACACTCAGGTTTTAGTTAGGAGGAAATCGGAGCACTTATGGGTTAAACCGTTTGCCGTGATGTTGATCCGACGACTAAACTAACCGACTAAACTAATGAATGCCCCGCCAATTCAGATGACGACGCAAGGCGTATCCGGATTCGTATGGGAGTGTGTGCAATAAAAGAAGTAGCTTAAAAGTCGACAGGGTCGACTGCATTGCACCGGGTTTTTATCCCATATAGCTCAGTCTCTTTCCGCAGCGCGAAAAGCGTCACACAAAGAACGAATTCCGTAGCTCCAGCGACGACCCTCGGAAGTCTCCGAAAAAAATGCACTCGTGAAATGAAGGACGCAGCGCGGAATCGAACATACAACCTTCGGAGCCCGAGTCAGACGGCTTGAACACTTCATCACGGAGACTCCCGCCAGGGGTGCAATGTGTAATATTAGTAAAGACAGAGAATTTACAGAGGCATGGGGTAAATAATGTGTAAATTGACAGGAAAGTAGAAGGAATATATTTCTTACCTTATTTTTTCATTTCCTTCTTGTTTCTTCAGCTGCTGGTTAATAATTGTACACAAGTACTCATGTTACTAGGATGATTTAGCTTTTTATATTTAGTTTGTAAAAGCTTCCAAATAGCTGTGCGTTAATGTGCGTATGGAGTGACCAGAAATGATACCGCAATTTAGTTATCATGTGTCAATTTTTAAAGATCTGTTTGTTCAGCTGTCTGTGTAGTTTGTTCACACGTACACATGGGTGACAGGCCCGCTTTGAGTTTTCGTGAAAGATTTCTACTCTGCTGTTTACTGTTCAGAGACGGAACATGATTACCTGTTTTGCACTATGAAAATAGTTGTCACTGTCTCTGTAGTGGGCTTTCTTCTTAACGACCAAGATGTTGGTCCTCTTTTCATTGAAGTTTATAGATTGATTCGTATGCACGTGTGTTGTCCCCTAATGTGACAACGTGTTTGCTCTCGCGTTTCTTGTTATGCCACAATATGTCAATTTCCACCGCAATATTACTCTTCTATTGGTATTCAATGCGTTTAGTGTGTGTTTTTTTTTCAATACCAGTTGTTTGTCACCGCTGAAGACTTGTGGAATTGAAAATTCATCATTGTGGAATACAAACTGTTGCCATTGACATTGTGCTGATGCTGTAATGTTTAGGGCCTGCAATTCGTCTGAATAGTTGGAGCAAAATATCCTAGTAAGCGTGCACGTTGATTAAGGTCTGCGATCTGCTCAGACCTTAATCTGTGTCGGACGATATCAGTAGGTTGATGACTGCTCTCAGTTGCATAAAATTCAATCCATCCTTTCTCCAATAGTCCTCTTCCTCTTTCAACACATGGTCCTCACATTTTTCCAGTAACTTTTATCAATATTTAATAGCGCGGACTGGATTAGTATCTTGACGTCAGACAATTTGCATGTAGTATTGTCAGCTGCCACCTGTCCTTTGATTTTTGCCCACACAAGTTCTATAGGGTTAAAATGAGAATGGTACGGCGGAAGTCTCAAGCACCCATGACGATGCTCTTTTATCACCTTGTCGATTTGATATTTCTTGCTATTTGGCGTCTGTTTTACAAGGGACAACAATTCTAGCTAGAAATACGCTTCTGGAAATGGTATGTTTTCCACTCGGAGCCATATATTTATTGCTCCCTTTGTGCTCGATGCTGTAGGTATTTTGTCCTCCTGGGCAATAACATTGATATCATGCAATGTCCATAATTGGACACGACGGTCTATCTAGGGATGGAAGCACAGTATTCTCGAGCCAATCTCTAAATACATTACCATTCACCTTATTATGATAATCCCTATTGTCTGTATGATTTGATACGAACTCGAGCCCAGCATTCTGTTGTAAGCCATTTTGCGTATTACCAGCATGGGCCATGACCAAAAGCTGTCCTACACTACTGGGCACATATCGCTTTATCTGCCCATCCTCTGATTGCCATTCCTTATCACTTGCGTGGTGCGCATTGATCCACATTTCATCCAAATACACTATGCCATAATTTTCTTTGCGCATTTCCCTTATTTCACGTAGGTATCTGCTTCTCATGGCTCCTAAATACGATTGCTCGCAAAGAATATTTCTACCTCCCTTGTACTTTCTAAAAGTGAAGCCTAATGTCCTTATAATTTTCCACAAAGTTGTTTTGGATAGCTCTATGTTATTGTTCTTTTTCAACCAAACCCTAAGTTTTCTTACAGTCACTGTTTCTTTGGCATCCAGCATTTTTATAATGCTGGATAATCCTGGATATAAAATCCTAAATTTTTATAATTTTAGGAGTCTCCATGGCGTAGTGGTTAAGCCTTTTGACTCGGGCTCCAAAGGTTGTGGGTTCGATTCCGGGCCGCATCCTTCGGTTCATGAGTTAAATTTTTCGGAGACTCCTGTGGGTCGTCGCTAGAGCTGCGGAGTTCGTGCTTTGTGCGATGCTTTCCGTGCTGCATAAAGAGACCGAGCCATATGGGATAGAACCCGGTGCAACGAAGTCGACCCTGTCGACTTTTAAGCGACTTTATAAAGCATTTTATAATAGATCGCTTTATGACATTCTTGTCAAAGCTGTCTACAATAACCGTTCTACCTACCGTTTGGTTATTGCTTGGTGGTTTAATTCCAGATTCTTGCATCCATTGACGAAATGACCGTTTACTCAAACCCATTGCATGCACTGTTCTTTTTTTTTTTTGAATTTGTAATAGTATAAAACAATTTCCTGCTATCAGCTTCTTGACAAAAATATGTGTACAACTTCATAGCGATGCTTTGAAGTGTATACACAATTTCGCATTCAATCGCATTGAAAAAATATTCACACATTTCAATGTTAGCGATAAGTTGAAAGATTAAAAATAATAATCAGGTTTCGTGAAATAACCCACATTTTGACGACACCTCTGAAAACTCCCAGTTAAACAGCGCGGGGTTCTTGGCATAAGGCCAATCTCGTGAAACACGTAGAATATTCAACACTGAACGCTAATTGTCTGGCTACAATGTAATACATTTAAAATTATGAACTTAATCTCTGACCCGTAAATTATATACCGCATATAAACAAACATTGAAATCTGCTGTACAATCTCCAGAACACAATTTTTTTTTTTGATGGGTGGACATGATGATAAGGTTATATGCTAAATCTCATAATTTTCCCTCAGTTGGTTACTGAGATATGGATTTTTATATGGAGGCAAACAAATGTGAATGCACTATAGTACATTAACAGCAGCTGAAAATTGATGGTGTTGACTGCAACGTCCTGTATGGGATATGCAACATTTATAATAATAATAACCTAAATATATCTTTGATCTGGCCTCTTGAAATAAGGTAAACCATGGGAGATCAGATTGTTATTCGCTCGGTTTAATCTTGTTATGTTTGGTTTTTCACCATGACTCCTTAGATCTAAATTGTGTTGCGACCTCTAAGTGTTTAGATTATTTCATCTAACTCTTCCGTGATTTGGGGATGCAAATTACATGTACCTCGGAAGTCGGAGTGGATTCGCCTTATGGCGAAGGACACTGGTAATAAGGAAAGCTAGTCCACACGCAAACATCTGTTCAGTGCACCACCCATTAGTGGAATCTATTAGAAGTAGTAGAACGTATAAGGTCTCCGCTTGAGTTCAAAATGAGCGCAAAAAATAAATAAATAAATAAATAAAAAACCAATAACTTCATCCGATTACATGTACAATGTCATCGGCGGAGTCCCAATCTTAATGTTGCTTTGTAAGAGTTCATTTCTGGTGGTAGTTATGGCTGTATTCAAAACCAAGTCTGTGGTCAAAAAGAATGATAATCGTGTCTTAGAGCTTTGCTATCGCAATCGTGTTTTTATTTCAAGTATATCTGTTAGTTTTCTCTCATTGAGAACTTTACATTTCATATCTTTATATGTTGCCATTTTTAAGTTAATGATTTTCGGTAGGATCCCATGGTGCTGCACCAATATCCAAAGGGACTCCCCATAAATGCTGTCAAAGCCTTTTCGTAATCCCCAAATCCAATGTAGCGAATGCCGTTCAATACTTTGCTCTATTATAATTATGCGTATTGTGACTATCTGGTCATTGCGGGATCTATTTGGGCGGAAGCCTGCCTGTTCATCCCATAGTTGTTTGTCATTGGCATTCGTTAATCTCGCCAGAATGATCTAATTAATATTTGCCAAGTAACGCACGGCCGGCTCCATGGCCGAGGGGTTAGCAGCTTTCTCCGCTAACCCCGAATACTCTCGCCACGTGACGCGACGAGAATTAGCAGTGGTTCGAATCGCAAAAGTGACTTATGAGAGTATGGAGCCGGTCGCTCAGAAAGTCATGGCGTGCTGATGAGCGTAATCTAGCCTAGGAATCAACATACAGCTGAAAGATGCTGGTGTTGACCGCAATATCCTGAAAAAGGATGGAAACGCGGGGGAAAAAAAAAAAAAAAGTAACGCACGGCCGGTCTCTCTGGCTGTGGGGTTACAACACTTTCTCTCTGTAATCCCGTTTATCACGCAAAGTCTCGTAGCGGAGCGAGAGCTGAGGCGGTTCGACCCCCGCTCGTGACTTGCGGGATACTGAGCCGGCCGCTCAGAAAGCAATGGCAAACTACTGAGCGTAATCTTGCCAAGAGATCAACATACAGCTGAAAGATGCTGGTGTTGACAGCTAAGTCCTATAAAGGATATGCTAAAAAAAAAAAAAAAAGTAACGCACACTAATCTAGGGTGTATTTTTTAATGACTGCGTTTTTAAAAAAATATTACCGTTCCAAGTTTTGTATTCACCCTCTGTGGTGTTATGCAACATAAAGAATTCAAATATCTTGGAAGTATGATCACAGAACATGACAGAGTGGACAGAGAAATAGAAATCAGATGTCAAAAAGCAAGTGCACTTACATATCAACTATCACACATACTGAAATATCCAAATATACCCATGTCCGCAAAACGACAGATATATTTACACCAACCCAATGCTGCCAATCTCAAACTTAGACATTATCCAAATTACACTTACGCAAAATCAACACCTGTGACATGAGATGCCCGAGGAGAGCTGCCAACTGAACAATCCGAGACTGAGTAAGAAATGTTGTTATCAGACAGATAGTGGGATCAACACACTGTGCCACATTTATCGAAAGACAGAAGATCAAGTAGTTTCGCCATCTCGTTAGAATGAAACACCATCAACTACCATCACTGGCCCTACATCAAAGACCATCTGCGACGAGAGCAAGAGGACGCCGAGAAGAAAATGGATTGACGACATCAAAGACATTGTACAATCATCCGGAATGACACTATCCATAGGGCCCTGGAGCGCCAATTATTCCTCCCCACGAAGCTTAGCCTCAAAAGTAGAAGAGGATGATGGTGATGATGATTCCTCTATAGTTTTAACATTCCCACAGGTCTCCTTGTTTTGTTTTTTTACAACTCCACCAGATATGCTTCTCTCCAGTCTGTTGGTCGGTGTCAGGTATTAGTCAGATATGACTGAGCTACCGTATGACAGTAGACGATACTACCTACTTCTGTTAGCGCCGAATGTTGGGCGGCACTTACCAAACCCGACACCCCACATTGTGCCAACGGCTTCGGGCGGAAGAGCGCAACTGGGAGGGGACAAGCCTTACCTAGTGCGAGGAAATTCAACCTAAAGACTAAATGTCATGGCATGGCAAACCAGGCTATAAGCCTTGGTTGGCAACTTGTCTAGGATCAAAGCTCTGACATGCGGACAGTTAGAGTATTGCTTTGCTGATTCGGCAGCTTCTGCAGCTTGTCTTGTTCCAGACGTGTTGGTGTTACCTTTCCTCTGGAGTAAACTAGACAGGCCGAGAAGAGAGAGAGAGAGAGAGAGAGAGAGAGAGAGAGAGAGAGAGAGAGAGAGAGAGAGAGAGAGAGAGAGAGAGAGAGAGAGAGAGATCATGCTGCATGGGCAACACATTGTCTCTAAATTCAGCCCAGGCTTTGTGCTATGGAGAGGTATAACTCCATTTTACAAACTGTCGCCTGCCAAGACGGCAAGGTGCCAGTCAGTCAGTATGTTAGTATTTAGTCGGTTGATCAGACTGCAAAATAATTTGTGCAGTAGTTCAGCTGATGTGTGCATGTTTGCTATAATAGCTTCTTTTGGGATACATTCTGGAGTAACAGCTTCTTTATTTTCTTTAAATCTTTCAGTACTTTGATAATTTATTGATTTATTCATTAGATGGTTTTAAACAGTTAATATCCAGCTCCACGTATATCGGCTGGATATCAGGATAGTCATTTCGGACTGGTCTATTTAGAAGTTCCTCCAACTCAAATGTTAATTTGATCTTTAATGTTGGGAGGTGGGGGTGAGGGGGGCGGGGGTTTCAATTACTATGTTTGATAAGTCCATTTGGTTGATTATATTTTCCCAGTAATTTCCTCGTGGTACTGTAAAGGTCCTCGAGGTTTTCTTTTGCTACCGCATACAATAATTTTACACGAAAATAAACATTTCACACAAAATCATCACTCACGTCATCAAAGAAGATTGGGGGTTTCCACGTTTGGATGAAGAGGGTCGTGATTTCCTTATTTTGTGTGATACATTTTTTCATGTAGCATTCTTAGACCTAAAGATGAGAATCGAAAATCCTTTAAAACGCGCTATATACTTTAAGTGTTCTTTGTGACTATATAAGAGAGCATATCTTTACATATATAATGATATCATAATCATGTACCAGTTACTTCACAGAACTTCGTTCTCATCACGATTCACCGAAAGGTTTCTCGATCCCTTGTCAGTTCTCCTGCCTTATGTACCCTCATAATAAAAGTATCTGCGATGTCCTGTGTCCACTTTGGCTGGTCGACCATTGCCTTTTCTTCGAGGAACCATCACTGTTCTGTTCAGGCCACGACGATATTTTGAATGTAAGAAGAATTTCAGTTTCCGAGACACAATCCTGTTTATGAGCTACTTCCTTCGATGTTCAGCACATGCATCATCATCATCATCATCATCATCATCATCATCATCATCATCATCATCATCATCATCATCATCATCATCATCATCATCATCATCACCACCATCATCATCAAGTGCCCTGCCGGCTGGCGTAGGCGTTCATGGCTCTCCACAGATCTCGGTCTTTGGTTTTCTGGATCAACTCTGCTGATGATATTCCTCCATGTCACCGTCTCAATCCGTCCAGCATCAATTCTCTTGGTCTGCCTCTCTTCCCCTCGATCTTTCCAGTTGTCACGATGTTCTCCAATGCCTTTCTTCTCATCACATGACCAAAGAAAGCTATTTGTCTCTTTCTTATTGTTGTATACAGTGTTCTAGTTTCATTAGCCTCTTTACAGCCTTAGCCTGTGAAATTATAAGGTAATGGTTGTATATACGAGAGTAGAGTAGAGTATTAACAGACATAACTGCACGACACAACGACGGAACACTTTGTATTGTTGCAGGCACTCATCATGCAGAACGTCAATATTTGTCTTCTTTCTCATTCACGACAGTTGAAGAACTTTTCTGTAGTATTTCAGTTTAAAAGCCCCTACTTCTTTAGCGATCGCGAAAGGATTCATACCTCACATTCGTTATATTGACACAGACAAGCTGTCTTTTCGCAAAACTTTTAAAAACATTTTTTTTTGGGCTGGTGCTTTGCCATAGTTTGCTAATAATACTGTTTAATATCTGCATTGTTATGATCAATCTACGTCTGACTTGTTTTGAATAGTCGCCTTTGTTGTTTATTCCACGTTTGGATAAATGAGTTGTCATTCCTTATTTTGTATGATATATTTGTTTTTATGTATAATTCCTAGAGCCTGTAGACGAGAGGAGTAAACCTCTCGAAACCTATGGGCTTATACAGGTTTACAAATAACAAATAAACACTAGAAATAAATTCACGTCACATGTGTGAAAGGTCGCTTATTTATTGACAATAAGGATATGTAAACACACACATATGTGTGTGTATGTGTGTGTGTATGTGTGTGTGTGTGTGTGTGCCATGCCGGAAAGCGTGGGAGGTCATGACTCGCCATTTCACTCGGTCACCAGCGTCGTGGATCAGCTCAGTGTTCCTGACTCGCCCATGCCATGTGGCCAAGCCATCCAGGTATTTTTCTCTCGGTCTTCCTCTTGGTCTGTTCCCTTCGATCTTGCCAGTTGTCACTAAGTTCTCCAATTCATTTCTTCTCATAACATGTCCAAAATATTTAGACTGTCTACGTCTAATTTCTCTAATCAATTTACGATTTTCATTTGTCTCCTGTAGTACTTGGTCATTGGTTTTTCTGTCTGTCCATGGTAGGCCTATTCTTTGCATTTTCCTCAGAGATCACATTTCTGCAGCCATCAGATGTTTTTCAGCTTGACTGCACATTGTCCAAGTTTCACATCCATACAAAAGAACAGGCCCTTCTCCTTCTTCTTCTGCGTTCATCCTGAGTTTTTTTCTTTCGGATGTGACTGCGTTGTGCCTGTCTACAGCAGAGCTGCGTTCTTGCGCCGTTAGGCCGACACATCCGAGTTCTGCGGGCATTTATTGACCGGGTTAACCTTCCCGGGGAACAGGCCCTATGACATGTATCCCCTCAACACCATTTTTCTCGTTTCAATTGACATCTTTTTATTGGTCAGAATGTTTTTCATCTTACTAAAGGCTACTTTCGCCATGGCGATACTTGTTCTAATCTCTTCAAGACATCTCCCATCAGATGTTATGACTGTTCCGAGATAATTGTACCGATTCACTTGTTGTAGAATATTCCCATTTACTTGTATCCATTGTGGTACTTCGTTCTTCCTAGTTACGACCATAACCTGTGTCTTATATATATATATATATATATATATATATATATATATATATATATATATATATATATATATATAAGAACATACTATAGATAATAGATAGACACTAGGGGAAACAAAATCAAATATATGCTACTATGATAATAGAGCCCGCCGTCTCCAAGTGACAACATCGCGTTGCTGAAGGAACAAGTTGGCATTTATGTACAAATAACACACATTATATTATAGTAACTTCCGTGGGCGTAACTTGACTTTTTACTCTAGACTAACAATTATTTAGAAATACTTAACATTTGTTACCAAAGAGACGCTTGCCTTAGATTTGACAAAACATATATTGACATGTCTGAATAATATGCGTATATCTCGTCATCTGTTCAGACACTATATTCTTGTTTTGTGCCAATGTAGCGAGCATGATTGCAGGTGTTTGGCAGGTGAAATAATGATGTAACCGGCCGTGTGTCAGGTTGTCTGGTACGCCTATGCCCAGTCTCGTCACGAACGAGATCGGGTAGTCTGGAGCGATGGCTACATCTGCTACCTTTCGAAGGCTTCTCAGCAGAAGCTTGCTCTTACAGCAATCAAGGTGTATATTGTTATGTTTGGACAGCCTTAGCCTTCGGAATTATAAGGTAATGGTTGTAAATACGAGAGTAGAGTTATTAACAGACATAACTGCACGACACAACGACGGAACACTTTGTTGTTGCAGGCGCTCAAGAGCAAGTTACTTAAGTTACCAGGGAAGGCAGTTACAGATTGATGAGTTAGCTGTGCAGGTCGTTCGTTCCACTTCGCTACGTAGTAACCAGTAAAAGACTAAATTAGAAAAATAAATCGTTTGTGGAATATCTGTGCCGAACTTATTGACTGTTTACAAAACAGAAAGAATCGACATATGAAGGTTCGGTTTTTACAGAGATAATAAGATATTGTTACAAAACTTCTCAATCTTAAGACTGACTTAAATAATAAGCTAAGCCAAGCTAGTTTAAAAAAAAAGAAAAAAAAAGCTAGTTTAGTAAAGTAATTAAGAATTGACTTATTAGACTTATTATTATTAGTAATATTAGTATTAGACTTTAGAATTCACATTCAATACTTATACTAATAGTATTACTATTATTTTTAATAAAAGTATTTATACTATTTATTAAATTAAAAAGAAATTTGGGGCTTTTGAAACTTAAATCTTACAGAAAAATTATTAGGATACCGTGAATAAGGAAGTGGTAAGAAATATAATATACTGATATTCAGCAAGATCTGAACATTGAAGAAAACTATTAATAAGACGTCAGAGTAGTCTTCATATCACAGCAAGCAGAAATTAAATAGTATTAAGAATCTATGTATAGGTACTACATAGAGCCTGTACTTTTGTATGGATGTGAAACTTGGACAATGAGCAGTCAATCTGAAAAACATCTGATGGCTGTAGAAATGTGGTTTCTGAGGAGAATGCAAAGAATTCCATGAACAGACAGAAAAACCAATGACCAAGTACTACAGGAAACAAATGAAAATCGTAAATTAATTAGAGAAATTAGACGTAGACAGTCAAAATTTGTTGGACATGTTATGAGAAGAAATGAATTGGAGAACTTGGTGACAACTGGCAGATCGAAGGGAACAGACCAAGGGGAAGACCGAGAAGTAAATATCTGGATGGCTTGGCCACATGGCATGGAACACTGAGCTGATCCACGACTCTGGTGATCAAATGAAATTGCAAGTCATGACCGCCCAAGCTTTCCGGCATGGCACATGATGGATGGATGGTACAATATAAGTACAAAGTAAAATTTTGGAGAACACATGCACCTTTGCTGTGGAAACATGGATATGAGTCATGGACTATTTCACAATCAGTTTCACTAAATAAGACAATTTGGGCTTTTGAGCTGACATGGAACAGAAAAGTTCTTAGAATGTTGTGGACCAAGAAAAAGAAGAATTCTGGGCACTCTTCCAAACGACGGTCCCAAATTATTTAGCATAAAAAGCATCTCTTACAGGGCCTCATTAGCTGATATAATAAAAAATACGAACTACGAACTAAAATATAGAACTGAGAAAATGGAAATAAGTACCAATAATATTTCACAATTATATGTGGAAATTGTGGCACTAAAGTTGTAAATACTGTCGGAAAACATGTTCTAAACACTTGTATTGGTATATCCGCGGGGAAAAAAATTATACATATCGGAACGAGCATTGAATGTGTTGTCGATCACTTCCGGTTCAGTGTGTGGCGGACTGCTAGACCGATCGATGGATACAATAAATGTTTCTGGGCCCGGAGGGCCCTCACTGTCGTCAGAGTGTATATCCATATCTTGTGCTACCGTGAGACACTCAAACGTCGATCGGTCTAGAGCAGTGTTTCCCAACCTTTTTTGTACCGTGCCCCACTTAAGCCTTTCTAAAATTCATATTGCCCCCCTCCCACCCCCCCCCCCCCTCAACATATACATTATTTTTAATATTCAAAAATTGAAATGTTCACTAAAGAAACTTGAATGATAGGTTTTAGGAAGAAATCACTAGGTAATTATTGAGCAAACACAGTAAGTAAATTTTCAAAACATATAATGGAGAACTGAAATTCAAGTACAAAATAATTTTAATGAAAGATTTTTCTATATTATTTTAATTATTAGTAATTATTTATTATTTAAATTTAGTGAGATCCTTGCGCTTGATGCTTGCTGCAAAGAGATCTTATGTCAGGTTCCAATTTAGTTAACTTCAGTCTCAAGTCTCCCCGTTTTGTTATATTCAGCCGATTTCTTCCATTTTCGAATTTCCCCCCTTAACAGTCAAATTGCCCCCCTGTGGGGCGTGGGCCCCACGTTGGGAAACACTGGTCTAGAGTCTATCAGGCGATGATACTCTCAAACATAAGTGATTGAGAACACATCGCCCCGGAAATGATCTAATGAGGCTCTATACGGGATGCATTTTACACTAAATAATTTGGGACTGTCGTTCGGAAGAGTGCCAAACTCTGACATTCTTCAAAATCTGAACAAAGAAAACTGGCTCTTAAAGACTATCACATCTTGGAAACCAAAATACTTTAGCCATGTTAAGTCACAGTGTAGTGGGTTAGAAATAGCAGTAATGAGTGGCATGGTTACTGGAAGAAGTGGCAGGGTTCGTCCAGTGTGAAATGTGGACACACAACATGAAAGACCTCTTGGACATGAACATGCCTGAGCAGGGTTCATCCAGCGTGAAATGTGGACACACAACATGAAAGACCTCTTGGACATGAACATGCTTGAGGTAGGGTTCATCCAGCGTGAAATGTGGACACACAACATGAAAGACCTCTTGGACATGAACATGCCTGAGCAGGGTTCATCCAGCGTGAAATGTGGACACACAACATGAAAGACCTCTTGGACATGAACATGCTTGAGGTTGGGTTCATCCAGCGTGAAATGTGGACACACAACATGAAAAACCTCTTGGACATGAACATGCCTGAGCAGGGTTCGTCCAGTGTGAAATGTGGACACACAACATGAAAGACCTCTTGGACATGAACATGTCTGAGTAGGGTTCATCCAGCGTGAAATGTGGACACACAACATGAAAGACCTCTTGGACATGAACATGCCTGAGCAGGGTTCATCCAGCGTGAAATGTGGACACACAACATGAAAGACCTCTTGGACATGAACATGCTTGAGGTAGGGTTCATCCAGTGTCAAATGTGGACACACAACATGAAAGAACTCTTGGACATGAACATGCCTGAGGCAGGGTTTGTCCAGCGTGAAATGTGGACACACAACATGAAAGACCTCTTGGACATGAGCATGCCTGAGGCAGGGTTCGTCCAGCGTGAAATGTGGACACACAACATGAAAGACCACTTGGACATGAACATGCCTGAGGCAGGGTATGTCCAGCGTGAAATGTGGACACACAACATGAAAGACCTCTTGAACATGAACATGCCTGAGGCAGGGTTCGTCCAGCGTGAAATGTGGACACACAACATGAAAGACCTCTTGGACATGAACATGCCTGAGCAGGGTTCGTCCTGCGTGAAATGTGGACACACAACATGAAAGACGTCTTGGACATGAACATGCCTGAGGTAGGGTTTATCCAGCGTGAAATGTGGACACACAACATGAAAGACCTCTTGGACATGAACATGCCTGAGGCAGGGTTTGTCCAGCGTTAAATGTGGACACACAACATGAAAGACCTCTTGGACATGAACATGCCTAAGCAGGGTTCGTCCAGCATGAAATGTGGACACACAACATGAAAGACCTCTTGGACATGAACATGCCTGAGCAGGGTTCATCCTGCGTGAAATGTGGACACACAACATGAAAGATCTCTTGGACATGAACATGCCTGAGCAGGGTTTATCCAGCGTGAAATGTGGACACACAACATGAAAGACCTCTTGGACATGAACATGCCTGAGCAGGGTTTATCCAGCGTGAAATGTGGACACACAACATGAAAGACCTCTTGGACATGAACATGCATGAGGCAGAGCAGCTGGCAAAAAATTGAGTCTTTCTTGAAGGCTGTGATGATAACAATGTTCTGCAAAGTACCTTCATTCATTCATTCATTCAGTCATTCATTCAGTAGCATGTCCTTTTCAGAACCTTGCTCCCATTACAACCTTCCGGAAAACTTCTCGGTCATTTGCAAGATGTCCTGAGTCTGATACATCCATCTGGAGATCATCTGCCACATCCTGCATCCGTCTTCTCTTTGGTCTTCCTCTTCCTCTCTTCTCTGGCATATACCCCTCCATTATTATTCTCTCCAAACTTTCATGACGTTTCAAGTGACCAAAATATTTAAATTTTCTTTGTTTTATTGTCTTAAATAGCCAAACTTCTTCATTATTCAGATCTTGTCATATGGATGCATTTGTTCTTTTCTGTATCCAAGATATTCATTCTTAGAACCCGTCTATAACATTTATATTCAAAGACATTTATGAGCTCTCTTTAGCTTCTTTAGGAAGTGTCCAGGTCTCACAGGCGTATGCTGCAGTTGGGAAGAGCATGTTCTAAAAATCTAATATTTGTAAGTCTGTCCCACACCACAATTTATTCAGTTGTTTTAGTTCGTGAAGATTAATAGATATTTGTCTTTTAATTTCTTTTGTTGCGTCACCATTGTTGGTAATTAATGACCCAAGATATTCAAAATTTTCCACCACCTTCAATTTTTCCCCATAACATATATTTCTTTTTCCTAATTAGTTTTATCTGTATGTATGATCTTTGTGTTTGCTATGTTAAGATATAAGTTATGATTTTCACTATTCTTTTGGGTTGAGGTTATTAGTTTTTCTATACCATTATGTGATGTGGATGCAAAGTACCTGCTACATAAATATGAACATTTATTTTGTGCCTTCTTCCTTTCTTACATTTTGCTCTACTGTTTGTTCTGTGAACATTATTCCTGTTGTGCCCTGTAATCTTGTCTGTTAAAATTGTTAAATTACTTGATCAATTGAATATTGAGCACATTGAAATGTATGTTTTCTTCTTTCTCTCTCAGATAAGCATGTCTTTATTGTACCTCTGTTTCTTAACTCTTTCTTTCCAAACTGTTATTTTAACCCATATTGTTTTTCAAGTTACTACTTTAGGTACTCACTCTGTACCAGGACACCTGTTACATAATTATTTAATCCATTACGTATCTGCCATTGAATATAAAGTCGCTTAAAAGTCGACAGGGTCGACTTCATTCCACTGGGTTTTATCCCATATGGCTTGGTCTCTTTCCGCAGCATGGAAAGCGTCGCACAAAGCACGAACTCCGTAGCTCTAGTGACAACCCACAGGAGTCTCCGAAAAATTTCACTCGTGAACCGAAGGACGCGACCCGGAATCGAACCCACAACCTTCAGAGCCCGAGTCAAATGGCTTGACCACTTTGCTATGGAGACTCCTGCCATTGAATATAAATGTGGATTAGAAAGAGGGCATAAAAGATCTTTACATCTCCCCCAACATTTCACTGAGGTCAATGTAAGAAGAGAATAATAATGATAATATAAATGTTGCAGAAGAGTGTTAAATTAATTGGGCAAGAAGAACAAACAGATCTGTCCAACAGGAACTCAGTATGGAAGAAGATTGGTTATTGAAACAGACAAAAATGAGGAAAATTAAATAGTTTGGACATTGAAAAGACATAGTCTAGTAAAGATAGTTGTAGAGGCAATTGCATCTGGGAGGCAGACATGAGGAAGATCGCAACTTAGATGGATTCAGGATGTGATAGGTAATGTACACATGACAGCAACAGAGGCCGGACATCAGGTTTATGATAGTGAGATATTGTAAAATACCGTTATAGAGCTGAATGAAGCTCTGCACCGGACAGGCTACTGGGTGGTGATCCTTCAAGTAATTACTTAAACTATTTAAATTCTATGGCATTTTTCTTTTAATTCCTACTGACTCAGATCTTTACTTTGAAATTTCATCTGCTTGGTAAATTGGCATCTGTGATTCAGGGGTTAGTGAAATGTTTAGTTTTAGCTTTAGTTGATGGATCAACATCATGGCACCCATAAGTGCTCCGTTTGACTCCTAACTCAAGCCTTAGCCCGGAGAATCTCAGCTCAGTGCATGAACTCTGTAGCACCTACGAGGATCCTGAAATACTTTGGGTAGATTTTTAACTCAAAATTTTGTCCGGGCAGTGCCGTTAGGCTGCTCTTTTTCAATTTCCAATGGATGTGTTACGTGCGCGAAATACACATGAGCGTCCGAGAGACCAGGGGAAATTTTGTTACTAGAATTCCACGTGAAAAAATCCTGGTCCTCACCGGGGCTTGAACCTGGGACCTCCAGCACTTGAGGCGGACACCATACCTCAACACCACTCAGACCCCTATCTATGTGAATATAGATAATAGATAATACAAATGTTCAGCTCTCAGACTGAAGATAACCACTAGATGTCTTATATAGTAATGGTTGATACAGTTTTTCTGTCTCTTGATTTTGTTAGCCATTTTTCTTTCAGGTTATTTGTAATTATTGATTTTCTGGCCCAGCCTTCAGTTTGAGTGTAGTTTTCTCTTTCCTTTGCACCCACTTCTCATTACCATATATATTGAAGTGAATTGGGAACCAACCATGTCATTTTACCACTTTGAATTTACAACTAGTGTCATTTATTTCTTCTGCCAGGCTGTCTGTTTTTTTTTTTTTTTGGTTTTTACTGTTCTTTAGTGCTGTAAAGACATTGAGCGTCTGAAGATTATTATCTTGTCTCTCACAGAATCTTTGGGCGGATTTGGTGGTAATTGCTGCTGTTTTCAGTACTTCTACCATGCCTGTAAAGTTTGAGCATTTTCTACTGCCCATTGAAGATATTGATTTCCTGCTTCTCTAAAAAAATTTAAACCATCACAGCAGTATTTTTAGCCATAATTGCTGATCCATTTGTGTATGTTTGCGTTCATTCTTTGGGTAGGTACTTTTTTCTGTTGTAATTATTAGTGTATATCTTCTCTGCATCTGACTGCCTTTGTTTTCCCTACATCTGGTATGTCATCAATCAACAGGAAACTTTGTACTGTGCCATGAAGGAAATGTGCTAGTCATTATAGGTTTTACCTTTGTGCATAGTCTGATATATTGCCAGCAATCTCATTTGCTTTTTTGTACAGATATGCTTCTCTGACATTACCTCAGCAGACTCCATTCATTGTGACATTAATTGAATATGTTGTGAGCCTTGTCATTTCTTGTTTGCGTCATGTAACATTATGTGGCTTCTTCTGTCAGTCCAGGTATTTCTATCTTATTACATTTTTATTAGTGTTAATTTAATTTAGCATGTTTCTTTATCTTGATTTTGTATTTTGTCTGTTCTGTCAAACTTACATCTGATTAATTTGCTCTGGCTGGTATTCAATATTCTGGTTTCAGCTGGATATTTAATTCATATAACATTGTAGTACTTTATGGTTTTCATCCTAAATAAATATATGCTATTATTTTCAACTGGTTCATTCTTTTCTGGCTTTCTACCCACACTTATGTGTTTGATTTATTCCAGGTTAGACTACTGACTGTTTTGATACTAGCATAAGAAGCTCTTTTCCTCTAGTATTTTGTGTCCATCTAACTTTAGATACTTTTGCATTTGGTTTTACAGTGTAAAAATTGTGTCTGTTTTGTCCTTATTTATATTAAGAAGTCATACTTGTGTCCATTTCGCTATTAGGCCTTCCTGAATCTTTTTTTTTGCTTTCTGAACTAGGATTTACTAATATGTGCAAAAAAATAATTAGTTTCTCTACCATTACAGAGAACTGGCATGAATTGAGAAAAGATTCCACTTCGTTGGGACATTCACATTTGAATGTGCTCTGAAAGAAATGTGTTAACAATGCCTGTAAGGGAAGCAAAGAATAGTAACATTGTACCCTATCATGCATGCCTTATGAGGCATCTAAGCCGGGTTGTGCTTAGGGCAGACTAACCCATCATGTAAATAACATTCAGCCACAAGATTCAACCAACCCTGAACAAATCACATAAAGAAAAATAAAATAATTTATTAGTCAAGCAAGAGGAAATTAAACTCTACAAGAAGAGCCATGACTAGTTGCAGGAAAAGCTGATATGAGTCTGGAGAACTGATTAATTTCCCTTCACCATGGAAAATCCTGAGGATTGGCACATGAAATGTTAAAACTATGTATAAAATATGAAAGACAGCACAGGTGGCAGCAGAAATGAAATATAAGATTAGCATTTTGGGATTATGGGAAACAAGGTGGAACAGAGTAGGCAAAAAACACAGGTGAAACAGTGCTGTTCTGCAGCCATCCAGAGGAAAATGTACCCAACAGTGGAGGATTGGTCCTAATGTTATCTAAAGAGGCAGGGAATGCATTGGGTGAGAAGCAGTGAGTCCTAGAATAATAGCAGCAATACTTAAACCACACACAAATAAACATGAATATGGTCTAGTGTTGCACTCATCATGGCATGTGATAATGAGTATGATTTCTTTCAAGAGTTTACTTTTCTATTGATCTTTCTATTGATAGCACTTTCTCTGCTGGACAGAATAACTGACATTGGCACCTTGCCGTCTTGACAGACGATAGTTTGTGCTTTAAAAAGGCATAATAACTTTTAACTATGGCGGTAGCGAGTGTGACTGATAAGGCCAATTTGCGCTGTAAATGTCCGTTCACAGTGGGTGCATGTGAACACGTGGTCATTTCCACCATCATGCACCATCTTACGTCTCAAACGCTTGGTGTGTGACTTTTCTGCAATAATTTTCTCCTTTGACTTTATTCCATTTCTGATATTTGCCCTCCATGCAACACGTTCAGCGGCGACTTGCTCCCAATGTGCATTATCAATGCCTGTATCAATCATGTCCCGCTTACACACATCTTTGTATCGTAGTAGAGGCCGACCCTGAGATCTCTTACCCATCTGTAATTCACCAAAAAAGATATCCTTTGGTATTCTACCATCATCCATCCGCCTAAGATGTCCTATCCATCTAAGTCTACGAAGACTGAGCATGGAATAAACTGTCACACAACCTGATCTTTCCAATACTTCAGTATTTGTGATTTTGTCTTGCCACTTAATACCAAGAATTCTTCGCAGACACCGCATATGAAAGCTGTTTAAATTGTTCTCTTGGTGTGAGTAAGTTGTCCAGGTTTCACTGCCATAGAGAAGAGTACTAAGGACACAGGCTTGATAGACAAGGACTTTTGTTTTGGCAGTAAGCTTCCTGTTCTCCCAGACTCTTTTTCTTAACCTGTTCATTGTTGTTGCTGCCTTACCAATCCGGATGTTGATTTCCTGATCTAGGGATAATTTGCTATTTACCACCGATCCTAGATATGTAAAATACAGAATAACTAGGTACAAATAAAAAACAAATGAGTCATTTGAAACTTTATTTAATCTGTATGTAGTCAAATCTCTTTATGGTACCTTACCTGAGACAGGTTTCTACTACAGTAAAGTTATCTGTCTCCCACAACAACTAGTAACCTGTGTGTGATTGTTAAAACTTGAATATAACAACAGCAGTAATGTCATTTGACATGCTGTTAGGGCATGATATGATGGATGGTAGATATTTTTAATGGTTACATGGCACACAAGGAGTAATGTGGTTGTGTGACTGCCTGTCCCTCACATTCCTGACACTTATGAGGTTGTGTTGACACAAACATTACACTATTTGGGAAACAATTACCTGCTGTTAGATATTTAATCCTAGACAACTGTGTTGGTAGGAGAGTAAACTAACCATTACTCTACTAGTTCCTGATTAGTTTTGAAGTATTATTCAGCATTCATACTTTACAACACTGACCCCCAAAAAATGTAAATCACTAATTGGTGAGCTGTGGCTAACGTGCTTGCCTGTGGCCATGTATTTGAATACTCCTTGAGGTGGGGATTGTTTCCAGTTGATCTCAAAAGCCTAAAATGGGTACCAGTGAATGGAAAATAAAGGCAACCAGAATGCTATTGACCACATCACCCTTGAGTGTAGATTGGTCTAAGAATATGGGGCCAGAAAAATATACCCTATATTATGAAAAGGATCCTTTATTGTCCTTTTCACTGTCTATGCATAGTGTACATCACATCATAGCTTACAGATATCAGTGATTTCCACATGGAAAAATTACCTTATTCCTCACACATTGTATATGTTGTTCATTTCACAGGTGCTGTCTTTACAAGGCCATATAAAAACTCAGTTTGTGCGTCCATCTAGTACTCAGATATTGCATAAAACAGGTATTATTCAGTTATTAACAATGTCATTAATTGTACAAGGGTTATTACATAATTAAGTGATGATATTTGCAAATACTGCTAGGTGTTAATAATGACGTCTAATGAGAATTACAATGTTAAAATTGAAAAAAATAGTTTGTGTTACTCGAGCCAGTAAGAGAAGCCAAGAGTAATTGTGTATGAGTCTCCGTGGTGAAGTGGTCAAGCCATCTGCCTCCTGCTCCGAAGGTTATGGGTTAGATTCTGGGCTACGTCTTTCGGTTTATGAGTACATTTTTCTTGGAGACTACTGGGGGTCGTCGCTGGAGCTACAGAGTTCGTGCTTTGTGCGATGCTTTTTGCAATCTACCCTGTGGAAAGATACCGAGCCATATGGGATAAAACTCGGGGCAATGAAGTTATCCTCTCGACTTTTAAGGCTTTTTTTGAAGCAATACTGTAACCTGCCATGCATGTTGTAAGAGGTGACTACAGCAGGTTAGCGTTAGACAGGCTGCCTCATCCTTTACAGAATAGCTGCAAAATCTGACCAATCGTATTCAAGTCTACAACAGACTTGGTGTGGAATGGCTGTGCCTCATTAGAAGATGAAACGCAGCAGAAGAGTAATAATTTTAAACATCCTGAATACTATCCTTAAGACCAGGTTAGCTTAAGTGGTTTTAGTAACATCCATGGTCTAAGTTATTGATGTTTCATAGCCATCTTCTTCCTCATTATCAAGTGCTGTGCCAATTGTAGTGCATGAGTCCCATTCTCTAACACCACTGACACATTTCCATACATTAGCACAAGACTTTCCAGTCTCTCTCTCTCTCTCTCTCTCTCTCTCTCTCTCTCTCTCTCTCTCTCTCTCTCTCTCTCTCTCTCTCTCTCTCTCTCTCTCTCTCTCTCTCTCTCTCTCTCTCTCTCTCTCTCTCTCTCTCTCTCTCTCTCTCTCTCTCTCTCTCTCTCTCTCTCTCTCTCTCACTCTCTCTCTTGTTTTTTTTTTTTTTCCCCCACAAATCTTACTATTTGTCACAGTAAATTCCAGGTCTTCTTTTCTTAGATTTTCCATTAATCTTAACTTTTTATCACGGTATATTCCAGTTCGTCTTTTCTCATGATGTGGCAAATTAAGAATGTTACCATTTCCTTCAGTTGCCTGTGACAAGTTTCCAAATTTTTTCCTTCTGAAAACATTTAGATTACTGTTTTGGCTGTCATATTTTTGGTGTTCTTCTGTAAAACCACACTTTTGTGGCTTGTAGGCATTTGTTTGCATGCTTACAGATTCAGATAGTGTTGAACATTTTCAGATTCTTAATCAGTGGCTTGAAGTTGATAATTTTCTTTAACAGAAACTTATATATAATGTATGAACAACATAACTATTTACACTTGTTGGGCAATTATCCAACAGGTAACACTTAACAGATAGAGAACTGCAGTAGCAGTGTCATGAATGTTACAAGTTTAAAAAATGTACATTCACATACAAAACTTTACTGTACTATACTGTTTACTTTTTCTATAAAGCAGAGTAAATAATAAAAGAGCAAGATTCCAGGGTAGATTGTGCTGCAGCAGGGAACAGGCACTTGAAAAATGTGACTTATAGCAGGGATTAGTCCTAGATTGGTCATGCTTCCTACACAGGTTTCAGGTATTTCATTGTCAACAGACTCCAGTCCAGTGCTAGAAAGTGAGAAATGGCACTAACAGTTGGAGTTAGCTTTAGATTGGTGTTGTATGACGCCCGGTATAGATTGGCATCGTATGATGCCCAGAGGACAATATGAGAAGTATGGACCTCCCTGTTCCTGTAGATATTCCCGGAAAGATGTCTTCTTTAATACGGTGAAAGTATTCCCTAGACGCACTTGAGTCTCTGACCCCGATACTAGAGTTATAGACATACAACAACTATTCAGACACACATCTTCAAAGTATAAAGACAGAGTGTAATATAATACATTATTCAGGCATAGTTAGATATACACCCAAACAAGGTAAAGGCGAGATTTATAACTGACACATCACAGGACAAGTAGGGGAGCTGAGTGGTCTCGAGGTATGGTGTCCGCCTCGAGTGCTGGAGGTCCCGGGTTCAAGCCCCGGTAAGGGCCGGGATTTTTTCACGTGGACTTCTAGTAACAAAATTTCCCCTGATCTCTGGGTAGTGAGATCGGACGCCCATGTGTATTGTTGCGCACTTAAAAAATCCCTTGGCAAGAGTAGCCTAATGGTGCTGCCCGGGAAAAAATTTTGAGTTAAAAATCTACCCAAAGTTTTTCAGGATCCTCGCCGGTGCTACGGAGTTTGTGCACTAAGCTGAAATTCTCCAGACTCAGGATTGAGTCAGGAGTAGAATGGAGCACTTGGGGTATACCCGTGTGCCGTGATGTTGATCCATCGACTAAACTGAACTAAACACAGGACAAGCACCACACTCGCTCAGTAAAGTGACAAGACTGTTTTCAAATTATAACAAAGAAACTGTAATTAAGAACTGTCAGCAGAAAGATTGCAAGAGAAGATGTGAGAGTCCTGGCGAAGAACACAGAGAATGTTACTGAAGATACTCTCTTACTCCAGATGATTCAGTCTAGTCGTGGATAACATCATGAGGAATATTTCAGAGTTGAATGTAAACAGTAGACTTCTGTAAGTGTAATGAACAATGAACACAAACTGGGTAACCAGTCACATCGTGTCCTATCTTTCCTGGTTTGTTGAAGCACATACAACAGATATAGTTGACTTTCTCACTGTCCTAAAATCACTCTTTCATTTAACAACTTGAAATACCAATAATTACACAGCATAGTGAAACACAGGATGATCTTCTTGCAGGCCCATATCAGACATTCAGTGGACGCCTTCAATGTCCTTTTTATTTATTGAGTAAACCACCCCACAATTTATCAAGTAAACGGGGATCCTGAAACAAAAACAAACATGGGTGAATATCTCCAGCCGTACGTTAGACATACATATTTGCATACATATTTATTATGAAGATTATTTTAAATGCTTTGTCAAGTGAAGTGCTCCTGAGATAAATATTAGTTTTCATAGTTTGAAGTCTGACATGATGCAGGTGAGTGTGATATTTCATATAATTTTCTGCATATAAAATACTTCTCTATGGCATAGCTGCTTCCTTCTTGCCTGTACTTTTCATCTCTCAGTGGAACTCAGGCGCTCAGCCAACTCACTCCAAGACTGTAAAATGTTTCCTGTTTGGTGGATCTTGCAGCTAAGTTCTCTATACAACATGCATAGTAGCATCATGCTACTGTTTGTTGCTTTCCTAATGGACCTGGTAACACACTGAATCTGCTGCTGAACCATTTTGCATTAATATTTTATATGTAATTGAAATAAACAGTAAAGATTAAGATATTTTTTCTGGCAGTTGCTGCTAAAGTCTCCATATTTTTCTAGGTTATATTAGAGTTGATGTGCCCAGATACCTTCCTGTCACTTTTTCTGTCCCCAATTAAAACAATCTTAGTTTACAACTGCTTAGATGAATTTTGGTGAGCTGGTTTCAAATTAGGTTGTGTAAATTAAACGACAAACATATATGTAACCTTGATATATTGGTGTTTATTTAAATATTTTCTTTACACAAAAATTCCGTACTAAGACGAGATAATGTTTTTCTCCAGATGTAACTGTTTATTATAGAGATGGGCTTCCTGTTGTGACCTTACCATTGCCTTCACGGAAAGAAACTTGTGAATTCACATTGAAACCTCTGTCTCAAACTGTGGGAGATTTTGTGAAGTTTATTAAAGATGAGGATGGTGGTATTGACACAGTCTCGTTCTTCACTAAAGGTATTAGAAAATACATTTGCTTGTTTGAGATGTATGTTAGAACTTTGTGGTTAGAGTCTATGAGTTGACTTATTACACAGACTTCTGTTAATAAAAGTCTTATTTGGTGGACATATCTGTAAAATCGGCGCTATGGATTAAGGGATAATGAATCTGCAATTAATAATTCTCTGTCAAACTGAGACAAGAGTTCAAAATCAGCTGCGGGAAATTTAAAATCATATCGCTTTGCGTTGATCTTAGTGAGATGAGGCGTCAGCTGTTCAGAAAGTAATACCAAACTACTGAACTACGCATTGTGTGATAAATCACAAACGGCCAAAAAAGGCTGAGATTGATTACAGTGTTCTGTAAAACTTGAATGACGTGAAGAAATAATTAATGGTGATATGTAAGAATCAGAGAACCCCTAAATGTACAATTAACCGTCAGTGGTACTGATTAGAGGCAACCTCAGATATTCATATATTACCCATAAAGGCAGATGTGTAAAACTGGCATGAACTCCCAGGTCGGTACAGCCTAAATTGGTATCATAAAATGTTCTGGGAAGTAAAGGTGATCCAGATGATATTGATCGCATCAGTCATCACATGCCAGATGATATTGATCACATCAGTAATCACGTGCCAGATGATATTGATCACATCAGTAATCACGTGCCAGATGATATTGATCACATCAGTAATCACGTGCCAGATGATATTGATCACATCAGTAATCACGTGCCAGATGATATTGATCGCATCAGTAATCACGTGCCAGATGATATTGATCGCATCAGTAATCATGTGCCAGATGATATTGATCACATCAGTCATCACATGCCAGACGATATTGATCGCATCAGTCTTCATGTGCCAGATGATATTGATCGCATCAGTCTTCATGTGCCAGATGATATTGATCGCATCAGTCATCACATGCCAGATGATATTGATCACATCAGTCATCACATGCCAGATGATATTGATCACATCAGTCATCACATGCCAGATGATATTGATCGCATCAGTCATCACATGCCAGATGATATTGATCGCATCAGTCATCACATGCCAGATGATATTGATCGCATCAGTCATCACGTGCCAGATGATATTGATCGCATCAGTCATCACATGCCAGATGATATTGATCGCATCAGTCATCACATGCCAGATGATATTGATCGCATCAGTCTTCATGTGCCAGATGATATTGATCGCATCAGTCATCACATGCCAGATGATATTGATCGCATCAGTCATCACATGCCAGATGATATTGATCGCATCAGTCTTCATGTGCCAGATGATATTGATCGCATCAGTCATCACATGCCAGATGATATTGATCGCATCAGTCATCACATGCCAGATGATATTGATCGCATCAGTCATCACATGCCAGATGATATTGATCGCATCAGTCATCACATGCCAGATGATATTGATCGCATCAGTCATCACATGCCAGATGATATTGATCGCATCAGTCATCACATGCCAGATGTTGATCGCATCAGTCATCACATGCCAGACGATATTGATCGCATCAGTCATCACATGCCAGATGATATTGATCGCATCAGTCATCATGTGCCAATTGGTCTATACAAATATGAGGCTAGCACCATACACCCATTATGTCTCAAGGCTTGTTAAGGGGTTCTTTACCTTTACTTACAGAAATTACAAACATACAGTTAGAACAGGCCAAGTACAAACTTTATTTTATAACATTAAGGTTCAATAAATCCTTATCTTTCAAAGTCAGAAATAGTTTCTGTATGTGTTACATATTTTAACTCATTTAATCAACTCATTGGACAAATGACACCAATACTAAAGATGTATCATATTTCTGTAAATCATAAAAAAGCACGCTACAGCACAGTCTTCCTACCAACTCTATTCTACCAATGCCAGACATTGACAGAAAAAGATAAAAGAAAAATTACAACAACAGAGATGAGATTCCTGAGAAGAATACTCAAAGTATCAAGAAGAGAGAAAATCAGAAATTGAGAAATTAGCACTAAAGTGGGGGTCATGGCAGCACTAGATTTCATTAAAGGGCAGCAGGTGAAATAATTTGGCCACAAAACTAGGCTATCAGTTGACAGTATACCACAACAAGCAATGATGTACAGACCAAATGGAATCAGAAGAAGAGGCCAACCACATAAAGAATGGACAGAGAGAATAAGAGTCCATGAGAATCTTCATATATGAAGCCCATAAACGGGCACCCTAAAGCTGTTTATGCTTCACCTCATCACCACAAGATACAAGAGAAATGAGATGAGACATATTTTAACAGAAATGAATAATATATGTAGGGCATGGACGGAGCACATTGGATTACTAGGGACAGAGTGACTTGGAGTGAGTTAGTTGAGGGCTGATTCCCCACTCAGGGAGGGGGGAGGGGTACAAAGCAAAAGAAGAAGAAGACATTTTAACAAATACCTATACATCATTAACAGTGCAAAGCAAGGATGTATCAGTTTTACAGAACAATGTCCAAAGTATCATTGACAGCCAAAACGGTGTAGGGAGACACAATAAAATACAAGCCATAGAAAGATAATATTTGGATTGCTAAATAACAGTAGTGGGTTTTGTGTAGAGTTTAAATAGCAGAAAGTAAGGATACAGTACAGCACAAGGCTGGTGGGGGGGTGGGGGGGGGGGTGTGTGTGTGTGTGTGTGTGTCACTCATTCACTCACTCACTCACTCACTCACTCACTCACTCACTCACTCACTCACTCACTCACTCTTATTTCTGTCATTGTTTTCAGATGGCAGCAGGATTGCTAAATCCACACCAATTGATGTTCTCATGGGATCTGATTTCCAGGTCAACATCAATGATGAGAAGTATCAAGTCAGCCCACCTCCCATTTGTGAGTGTGCCTTGTATTTTTCAGCTGCTTGTTTTAGTTTATTTAATTAAAGCCATATTTGTCACATTCAGTTTTGTTGATAATAAGCTGCTGCTGATTTTATTTATAATTGCACAATAATATGCCTTTTCCCTGTTTAAGTAAAGTAATGGACTCTCTTAAAGAGACACCTCAAGTATTGAGTATGTGGTTCCAGCACCCATATTTGTATACTCATTGTGACTTAAAAGTGATGTGGTCAGTATATTGCCTGCCACTGTTACTTCCTAAAACACTTCCTGGTACCCGTTTTAGACTGGGTCAACCTGGGAGCACAGATCAGTTTAAAAAATCTGTTGATGATATGATAATAAATAGATGAACATATGTTTTTTTTCGCATATCCTTTACAGGACATTGCTGTCAACATCAGCACCTTTCAGCTGATTGTTGATTACTTGGCAAGATTATGCTCAGTTTTTCGTGCAGGTTACGTCCGTCACGTGCTGTCTCTATCAGCTCCTGCATGCCCTCCCTATATTCTTCATCTCTGCCTCTAATTTTCTTCTCCATGTATTTTTAAGTCTTTCTCTATTTCATTGGCCCTGTTGGTTATAGACAAGGGACCTGTCAGGTTTTCTCAGTGTGTATCCAACCCAGTGCCAGTGTCTTTTCCTCACCTCCTGATTCACTGGCATTTGTTTAGTTTCCACAAGCTCCACATTGGTGATATAATCATACCATTTTAGTCCTTCTGTTTGCGCAGATAGCATTGGCTGTAGTTTATTAGTAATTGTGTTAGTCGTTTTCCACAAAAGCTAAGTTACCTGGAGAATATTTTCCCACATTGGGTAGTGATTATTCTGAGTATGTACTGGCGTCTTGCCGTCTTGACAGATGATAATTATTGTGCTTTAAAAACAGGCATAATAACCTCTCTATAGCACAAAGCCTGGACTGAATCGTAGAGACCATTTGTTGCCTATGCAGCATGATCCCTCTTTCAGCCTGCCCAGTTTACTCCTGAGGCAAGGTAACACCAATACGCCTGGAACAAGACAAGCTGCAGAAGCTGCAGGATCAGCAAACTGTCCCCCTGTCGGAGCTTCAATCCTAGACCAGTTGCTGACCAAGACTTAGGGTCTTGTCTGCCCTGCCATGACATTTAGTCTTTAAGATGCATTTCCTCGCACCAGGATAAGACTTGTACCCTCTCGATTACCTCCTCTGCCAAAAACTTTAGCACAATGTGGGGTGTCGGGTTTGGTGAGCGCTGTCCAACATTCAGTGCTAACAGAAAGCAGGTAGTACCGTTTACTGTCATATGGTTACTTAGTCATCATCATAAAGTGCCCTGCCAGCTGGCATAGGCGTTCATGGCTCTTCATAGATCTCGGTCTTTGGTGTTCTGGATCAATTCTGCTGATGATATTCCTCCATGCCACCGTCTCAATCCATCCAGCATCATTTCTCTTGGTCTGCCTCTGCCTCTTTTACCCTTGATCTTTCCAGTTGTCATGATGTTCTCTAATGCCTCTCTTCACATCACATGACCGAAGAAAGCTGTTTGTCTCTTTCTTATTGTTTTTATATAATGTTCTTGTTTCATTAGCCTGTTTCAGGCAATCATTGTTAGTTACTTTGGCAGTCCAAGGAATTTGCAACATTCTTCTCAGGAATCACATCTCTGTTGCTTCTAATTTCTTCTTTGTTTATTTACATTCCAAGATTCACTGCCATGCAGTCATATCTGATTAAAACCTGACTAACATTCAGAGTATGTTATAATAACTCTACAGGTCCAATTTCAAGTGAGGATGCTCAGACCATGAATGATGTTAAATTGTTAATCGGTCAGCTATATTCAACCCTAAATGTGGAGAATTTTCAGTTAGAGCGAGAACGAGAACTGCAGAAGAAGCTTGAGGATTTAAAGCAGCAGATTTTCCCTTTAGAGCAAGTAAGTGAATATGCTTTGAAAGTTTGGAACAGTTAGAAAACAGGGTACTTTGGTAAATATTCTCACCAGTCACATATAGCAACGTCTGAGTAGAAGGGAAGAAGTTTGGAACAGTTAGAAAACAGGGTACTTTGGTAAATATTCTGACCAGTCACATATAGTAACATCTGAGTAGTGGGGAAGAAGCATCAGCTCTGAGGAGACTACAAACATTCATCAGTGTATAAGGGGCATTCATTTGAAATCCGTTCGTGCCGCAAAGCGCATAATTGCGTACGTTGAACATGATCATGTCATAGTCATGTGATAAGTACTGACCAATGAATAAAAGAGCACGTGCTTATCGTCCCTTGATGCATAGGTTCTGTTTCTGACCATTGAGAAAATGGCCAGATTGATCCAAAATCCGCCCAAAGAAGCTCAAAGAATGGTGATTCAGTTTCTTTAATTTGAAGGATGTCGACCAGTGGACATTCATCGAAGAATGTAGGCAGCGAATGGTAACAAATGTGTGTCGAAGACAATAGTGACAGACTGGGCACGAATGTTTCGGAAAGGACGTCAGTTCACGACAGATCTTCGACGGCCGGGTCAAGCACATATTGTTGCAACAGAAAAAAAAACATCGCCAAAATTGATGCAGCAGTACAGCTGAACTGTTGTTGAAGCATACATTTGCTAGCGAAAGAATTTGATGTGTCAATTGGGACAATTCAAAAGGTCATTCGTAAGAAACTGCAATATCGGAAAGTGCTCACAGTGGGTACCACGGATGTTGACCTACCACCAAAAAGAGGAACGCATGGGATGGTGTTTGAACCACTTGCTGCATTACAGAGTGGCGGGTGATGCGTTTTTCTTCCACATAGTGGCAGGCAATGAATCATGGTGTCACCACTTTGAGCCGAGCAGCAAAAGAGAGAGCATGCAATGGAAGCATGCTGGATCACCAAAAGCCAAAAAAATTCAAGTTACAGGTTTCCGCTGGTAAGGTTATGTTTTTTTACCATGAAAGGCTATTGTTGGCCGACTTTAAAGAACCTGGTGTCAACATCAACTCTACCCACTACTTGCAAACACTAGACAAGCTGCAAAAAGCCATCAGGAATAAACGACCCAGCATGCTTTATCACGGTGTGATTTTGTTGCACGATAATGCTCGTCCGCATGTCGCAAAGATTGTGCAGGAAGCATTAGCAAGGAAGAAGTGGGAAATTCTGCAACATCCAGCCTATAGTCCTGATTTGTCACCATGTGATTTTCATATGTTCGGACCTCTTAAAAAAAAGCTCTCAAGGGGCAATGATTTCACACAGATGCAGACGTAATGAGCGCGGTAAACATTTGGTTCAGTGAGCCACCACAATCCTTTTTTGTGGACAGCATTCGCCACCTACCTAAGCAATGGATTGCTTGCCTGAATGCCTATGGCAACTTCTTCTGGCCAACCCATGGTGCATAATTCATTCAAAATGAATGCTTTGTTTAATTCTACACACCTGTTAATGTTTCTTTCATGCTTTTGTAATAGAGCCATTGGAACGAGTTTCAAATGAACGTCCCTAATAACATCCAATAGACTGAGTTGATTTAACCAAATTTAGTGCATTGATTCAAGCAGAGAGACAAAGGAAGCATATATTGAGCAAATCTTAGATACAGTATTGAGTCCTGTTTTTTTTTCTTCTATATAAAGTTTGAGCTATCCCAGAGTAAAGATAAAATTAGCTTTAGGCACATTTGAATCTAATATGTTGCCTCCAAGTTGATGTTGTCACTCACCTCAATGAGGAAACACCAATTGGTTGTGAACTTTCTGGAAGACAGTGAGTGTTGGCTCCTTCTTCCAGTGCATTCACTTCAGGGTATCTGAGCCCTAAGAAGGGCTTGCATCTATCAGAATGAGGTTGGTATTCAGACTTTTCTCTCGACCAGGCACCAAAGTACCATCTTCACTGGGAGCACCAAAGTACCATTTTCACTGGGAGAGCAGAGTTCTCCTTCCCTTCTCCAAGTTCAGAAGCCAGCGGGGCATGGAAAACTAGTACTGAAACTTCATATCTATGGAGAGGCACATTAGAAACAACTAATACCTTGGCTTCATAATCAACAACAATAGGGGGGGGGGGGGGGAAGAGAGAGAGAGAAGACTGTTTAAAAAAAATCCTATGCAGACTTGTCATATCAATGTAGAGGTTAGACAGTATTAAGATTCTATGACGCAACACCAGAAAACAAGTTCAATCAGGAGTCCTTGTGCAGTCAAAAGGCTATAAAATGCCATCATTGTCAATTTCTCAACATCTAATAAAATATGGTCATGGCGTGAACAAAGAAAAAGCATTTAGTATACTGTATTCGACGAACAATAAATCATTGCTCAAATATAGTGAAGCATTAGCAATCAGGCGGTAACAGTCGGTTTTGTGTAAACAGAAAGAGTTTGTTCTAAATTTGAAATTATTGTGGGGAAATTCCACATTCGAACAATACCTGTGACTATGTGTTTTAATTGTTTCAGCGCAAGTATTATTCACTTCACACGATATATAACTGCAGTATGCACCGGATGAGATATCATGCAACATATCGTTTGTGGCTTCTGTGTTTACATTCACTGAGGGAATACATTGTTGTAAACAAGTTCAAGTAACATTTCTGAGAACATGGGTGTGAGTCATGAACTATTTTGCAAAATCACTAAAGAAGAAAATTGGGGCTTTTGAGCTCAAATGTTACAAACAAATTATTAGAACATTGTGGACCAAGAAAAAGAAAACAAAACTGACATTCTTCACAACTTGACTTTGAAGAAAACTGGCTCATAAATTGTATCATGTCTCAGAAACTGAAATACTTTGGCCACATTAAATGTCACAGTGGCTTGGAGAGAACAGTGATGGAAGGCCTGGTTCCTGGAGAAGAAGAAACAGGGTCAACCAGCACAAAGATGAACACAGGACATTGCAGACACCTTGGGCATAAGGGTGCATGAGGCAGGAGAAATGGCCAGAGATCAAGAGGCTTTTTGGCATGCCATTATCAGAGCGATGTTCTGTAAGGAACCTGCTACATGATGATGACATGGTGTCCATTGTTGAATTAGCGTGTTCTGTCCACCCACCTTTAGGATATAACAACTTGCTGGTTTTAGATTGATGATACGGTGAACCTGACACTTCGTAACTGAGTATCATATCATATTATAGACATCAGTGACTGCATGCCAACCATACAGACTTGTAGTCACAAGGTTGTAATTTGTTTCATTGTTCCTTAAAACAAATGACGTATGAAAACTCAAATTACATTAATCAATGCATCTGTTTTGACTAAGTCATGCATATATATTCAGTAAGAACCATTTGGTAGACAGTTCACACTGCTTTGAGCTCTGTTTCCGTTTATGTTGGGATTTTTCCATCTGTGTACAGCTCAGAGTGGTCCATTCTTGTAGAATGGGCTTCAGAGGTTTCATTTAGCAAAGAGAGTCATTCATCCTACCCTGTAGTTCTATACAACCCAAGAGTTGACTCAGCCTCTTAACATGCAAACAGAGAATTCTTCTCTGAAAGGGAGCTGGACACCGTATCTTATAATTCTGAGACTATATGTGAAGAGATATATGTGAAGTTCTGGCATTTCATACACCTACAGTATCTGCAGTGCCATCACCTTTTTATTTTTATGTATTTATTATTAATGAAATACATACTTCAGTATCTGCAATGGAATGATCTTTTCCTGGTTGTAATGTGTTAACAAAATGTTATTCTTATCATTGCTTACTTTTTGACATCTGTTATCTCTAAACGTAGTCTTACTGTGTATTTTGTAAGTATAAATTATACATATGTGCATTTCTTCTTTGCAGAAAACCCAGGAGCTTTGTACAAAAGCAACTGTAAATACCAATTACCTGACTTGGCTGGGCTTGGGTCTGATGGGGCTGCAGTTTGGTGTTCTAGCCCGACTGACCTGGTGGGAGTACTCCTGGGATATCATGGAACCTGTCACTTACTTCGTAACCTATGGCACATCCATGGCTATGTTTGCCTACTTCCTTCTCACAAAACAGGTTGGTCTTCTCATCTTTAAGAAAGTGATTCTCATGTCCGGTATAAAACAATTAATGTAAAGATAATCCCATCACAAATCCTGCCTTTTTTTTAACGGCTGTTACGTAAGAGGACGTTTACATGTATCAGATTATGGCAAGTAAGGTCGGGTGACCAGCTCCCATTTTATATCACTTTTCTTCCTAGAGAAATCCGTAGTCTATGTGGTATGCAAATTATATATATATATATATATATTTTTACACACCTTAAAGCACTTTGACCATATGTTGCCCAAATACATTTTAAATAGACCAGTAGGCATTCAAGGGTGATGTGGTCATTATCATGTCATCCACTTTTGTTTCCCAAGGCATTTCCTAGTACCTATTTTCTACTGGGTCCACCTGGCAAGCCAGATCAATGAAATAAATGTGCATCCACTAGCAGCAGAGATTTACGGGTCCAGTATTCTGCCATTGCTTCAATTGATTATAGCTGCATGAAAATGTCACTCCCTCTGGGCTTTAGGTTGGAGTCTGTTGACATTGTAAAACCTTACACCTGTGGAGAAAACATCACCAGCCCAGGCTTCATCCACCAGCCTGTAGGTGCTGTGTTGAATCATGAGCTGGTTACATGGTAATATTCCCCTCTGCAGATGTGAAGCTCCGTTACCAGCCTTCCACAGCTGCTGGTTTCTGAACTTGAAGAGAGGAAGGAAGGCTCTGCAAAACTGTCCCTGTAAAGATAGTACTTTGGTACCAGGTCAGGAGGACAGTCTCGACACCAACCTCGCTTTCATAGATACAAGTCCTTTTCAGGGCTCAAATTATGCAGATGTAGTGGACATGAAAATTAAAGCCGTCTTCAAATGTCTTTGAGCTGTTGTGTTATAATTGTGACATATATCAAAACTAATAGAATTATTTCTGTTCTGAAAGGTAGACTGATTTTAGTTACAAACTGCATAGTTAAGTTACAAGCTAGAAATTAATGATTGATATACAATACCGTAAGAGCTTGAAGTTGTAAACTGGAATAGAATAATTGATTGATTGATTGATTGATTTAGGAATCAACATCACAGCAATCGGGGCATTCCCATAAGCGCTCCGTCCCCATCCTCTGAATAGAATAATTTAGGTTATCCATGATAGTCATCTGTTTCCTTCATCTCAGTCAGTTGTTAACTTCATTCCTGATAGTTATCTGTTACTTCATCTCTGATAGTCGTCAGTAATCACATCCCAGATGGTCACTTGTGAACCTCATCCCTGTTAGTCATTTGTTAAATCAGTGTTTTCTAGAGAACAGAAAGAGAACGAGAAGGAGCATCACATGTCATGCTGATAAGCTTGGCAGTCATGGTTTAGTATCTCACATGATCACCAGAGTCATGGATCAGTTCTGGGTTCTTGCCTTGATTATGCCATGTGGCCGAACCATGCAGATATCTATCTCTCTGCTTTTCCCATCAATCTAGCCAGTTGTCACTCAGTTTTCCAGTTTGTTTCTCCTCATAACATGTCAAAAAAAATGTACGGCTTATTTCTCAAATCAACTTATGGTTTTCATTTGTTTCCTGTAGGATTTGCTCATTGTTTTTTCAGTGAAGAAGCAGTAGCAGCAGTCGTAGTAGTAGTAGTAGTAGTAGTAGTAGCAGTAGTAGTAGTAGTAGTAGTAGTAGTAGTAGTTAGTAGTAGTAGTAGTAGTAGTAGTTAGTAGTAGTTAGTAGTAGTAGTAGTAGTAGTAGTTAGTAGTAGTTAGTAGTAGTAGTAGTAGTAGTAGTAGTAGTAGTTAGTAGTAGTAGTAGTAGTAGTTAGTAGTAGTAGTAGTAGTAGTAGTAGTAGTAGTAGTAGTAGTTAGTAGTAGTAGTTAGTAGTAGTAGTAGTAGTAGTAGTAGTTAGTAGTAGTAGTTAGTAGTAGTAGTAGTAGTAGTAGTAGTAGTAGTAAGTAGTAGTAGTTAGTAGTAGTAGTAGTAGTAGTAGTAGTAGTAGTAGAAGAAGAAGTAGTAGTAGTAGTAGTAGTAGTAGTAGTAGTAGTAGTAGTAGTAGTCTTACATATTTTCAGTATTTTACATTTTATTCCCAAAAATACAAGTTCACCAACAGTGGTTCTAGCACTCTTTTAAAATATTAAATAGCGCCAGTGTTTTGTTAATTTGTAATTGTTTGTAATTAACAGGAATATATTTTCCCTGATGTGAAAGATCGCCAGTTCCTTATCAAGTTTCACAAGCTGGCAAAAAGATCCAATCTGGATGTGGATAAATACAATCAGTTACGAGAAGCGATTACAGAAGCTGAGCACGATCTCCAGAGACTTCGAGACCCCTTGCAGTTACACCTACCCATTAAAGAAATGGAAAAGTTGTTAAAGAAGGAATAGGAATATCTGACTTCATTTGTATTTTATAAACCGATTTACGAAACCCTAACCATTTTCATCTGACCTCTTCAAAATATAATTCCTAATAAAGGTTAACATGAATTTTGATGTCATTTTAAAATATCATAGGTGAATTGTTAAGACTGGATTCTTTATAAACCATCTTAAATGTAACCCCAACCGTTTCTATTTGATCTGTCCAAAAATACAGTTCGTGATCAATTTTCCCGAGGGTTTTAACGTCAGCAATTTGATAAAATTGAAGGAAAATTGTTGTTATCTAGCCTTGGACACTTAGATATGTTTCTTGCCAGGTTGTGTCAGATAGAACATAACAGAAGCTGCTATTTAGATTTGCTCACAAAATATAGTGGATAATAACCGCCATCTTTCAAAGTAGTTATAGCAAACATAAAGTTTTTTTAATACTTATATGTTTATTATTTTTTTTTCAAGATAATTTCTCAAAATTTTTCTATTTTATCTTAGGTAACTTTTTACACAAATGTTTACATTTTTGTGTATGAAAATCAACTGTATACATAACGTTATTATGAGAATTAATATCTGTTATTGATATATTTGTTAATATTAATTAATCATAACTTAGATTAGACAGATTAACGATGGGTAGACAGTTTATTAATTAGTTTGTAGATGGCACTAAGAGTTGCAATTTGTGCATAATCACATAGGTAGTATTTACTAATTTTTGTTTTGTTTTGACATATATTAATCTTCCTTTCAAATGTTGATTTAATCCATAAACTCCGTGTACTTTTGATAAATGAACAATCTTGATAGCTTGAAGAGTTATTTAAATGAAAATCTTGATACTTCTTGCCCTGCTTTGACTTCTTTCACACTTTTCGAACTTTGTACTTTCTTGACTTTGTCTTGCCCGTTAATGGACTCCTGTGACGTTTGTATACCATATCAAAATAATTTGTTGTCTGCTTGTGTGATCTAACTCCAACTTTCTTATGAAGAGCATGTTTTATGTGAACTAGACTTACTATTATGTCAGGTACCAAAAAAGGAGGTGTTTTTTTTGTTATACAGTTAAAGAAATGTTCATGTTTGTTCAATTGATTACCAGCTGAGCCTTTTACATTGAACTTGTTGATTTTCATATCATGTTGTTTTCATTATCAGTTTAAATTGTTGTATATTGTTTTCTGTAAAGAAACTGTTGGTGTTATGTGTTGTTAACTAACTAAAAATGGAAGCTGAACGGAATCTGGAGACATGGTTGTCTGACACAGGACTGGTAAAGTTGCTGTGGCAGTAGTAAAAACTGACAAGACGTATTGGTTGTGCCTGGATGGCACCAGCTTAGTCATATTAAGAACCTCCACATATAGTGAATTAATACTTAGTGAATCCCATACTTAGTGAATATCATACTCAGTGAATTGCATACCTAGTGAACCCCAGTACCTAGTGAATCACTTACAGACAGAAAATTCAATAAACATGTTTGATATTAGCCAGACCCTGAGACCCTGTTTTAGGATTTATTTACAATTGTATGGTGCAATCAGTACATGATAGTCGGACTATAATCAGTTGTTATAAAGAAAGATTACATTATGATAATCTAAGAACTGTATTAACTGATATCGCAATGAAGGATGATTAATTGTCATAAGCTAATCGTGCATCTGCTGTTGGCTTATACATTTCCATACTTTTGTCATCGCATTATTCTTTGTTTTCCTCATCTGTTCCCCAATTTTAATGCTCAGTAAATATAAATTTACATTAGATAATTCCTTCACTACTATTTATCAAAAAATTACACTCAAGATGCTAGCTAAAAATTTTAAGAAATGTAGGAAATTTTGTGATTAATTTTCTGACTTCAGAAATGGTAATGCCTACTATTTCTCGATCTCATTGATGTACATCAGGTTATTGTTTGAAACAATTTTAGATGATAGTGATTCTGATTTAAAGGACTTGATGAAAAATTCTGATTCTGATAGCACTTGCAGTAATGTAGTTATTCAGATATATTATTTAGCAGGTGGTCATATGGGAAAAGAAATCGAAAGTGAAAGTTCATCATGTGATGGCACAAGTCGAATTATGTTTATTCTAAAAGACCTCTTGTACCCCTAAGTTTGCTTTGCCTATCACAAATAAACTGAACTGTATTGTAAATTTAACTAAATTAAAAAATAGTGCATATAGTGGTTCTCATTCTAATGAGTACAAATCTGCCCAATGTTTTCTTGACTTTTTCAATTTAAACAAAAAATGTACATCAAAATATGATGTTACAAGTATATTCTGATAATATTGAGTAGGAGTTCTTGTCGTAGTTGTGAAGAAAAGTGGTGTATTTAAAATTATTCACTGAATTTAATTGGATTATCACCACAAATGGAAGGAAATTTGCCTTGGAAAGTGAAAATTTTGAATAATTTTCTCCCTTTTTTGCAATATGTGTTAGATAATTTAACATTATTTGAATTATTTTTTTCAAACTATCGTTAAAGTATCAATACAGTAGTTTTCCTGTGCAACCTCCGTTAATTTGGTATATAATACAAAATGCTTGCTACTGTATTAACAACTTTTAGGTCAACTGTGACACACTCTGCTTCTCATTTTCTGCTATCCATTTTTGTTTGGTCCAAACTAACTTTAGCACTGAATGTGGAGCAAACAGTCAGGAAATTGAAATGACCAAACGTATGTCAGTGAAATAACTGTATACATGACGAGGGTTTACAGTGTGTTTGAAAAATGACCACTCAACTGTAAACACCAGAAGTGTTGCTGAATGTTTTATACATGTGTAATCTTATCTGTAGGTGTGAACTAATAGGTATAAGCCACTTTTGTTGCCAGATACAGACCTAAAGCTTTGTTGGTTGTTTTGGCTTCAAAATTGTAGGTTAAGGCTATACGATAAATGCAAACATTGTTTTAGCATTCTCAAATGTTTTGAAAAAACGAAACAACAAAATGTAGATATTATTTTACGATTATGAAATACTTGGCATAAAAACAACAATGGGTAAATGTAGATATTGTTTTATGATTCTCTGACACTGAAATAAAGTTAAGAAAAGGATTTTGTTTTAACATAAATAGATTGATGCTGGAAAGTAAATAAGATATATTGCATTAAGGTAAAAAGGGATTGGAAAAAATATACTGGTAGAGTTTGCCTGTTTTTGTTGAACAGAAACTGATGGGAGCTTTAAGGTAAATGGAAATGTCATTGTTGGGTTGTCAGACTTTGGAAAAAGTATATTAAAAGGTTTGTTGATTTTTGTTTCAATATAGTTAGTGGCTAATGGGTAAGTGTTGATATTGTTTTAATTTTAAAATAAAATATGCATTAGGGCAAATTACCCCATCATCTTACTACCATTTCCCTAAAAAGAGCAGCACGTTTTGCAGTTATCACATGATGTTTTCACCAAGTGATTATTTCATCTGTACCACTAATATTGTAAGCAATTCTCTAGGTGTAGTAGTTAGCTAAGTAGAAAAAGTTTGTGAAAACGAATACCCACAATGCATATTTCTAGGATTTTCATAACATAGCTATTTTGCCACAAATACACATGCATTCCCATCTCAGAATATTGGTTACTATAAAGTTTTCCTAGTTTGCTTATGATAATGTTTCTGTAAATTACCTTGTTGTTCATTGCCTTTTAAAATAATGAAGAAATGTAAAAATTTTGTGGATTTTTAATTGTCATTTATTTGTGTAAATTGTATTATATAGTATTTACTGTTTTATGTTGTTGTTTTTTTGGGACATATTTTGAAAAATCTTTTGAGAACATTAGACCTGGACTCTATGTTTTATTTGTTAGTAAAATTATGTTTCATAACTGTAGCAAGATTGGGTGAAATGACAAGACCGCTAACTGTAGCAAGATTGGGTGAAATGACAAGACCGTGAACTAGAAAGATCAATGCATGAGTTACCAGAACAGCCAGCATACACAGACTTAATTCACAACTGAAAGAATCTGAGCTTATGTAGATGTACCTAGAATGCAAAGAAGTCTTTTCCTAGTGTCATTATTGAAAACAAACATATGCATTCTGCCTGGTCTTGCCTTGACTTCAAAATGTATCAACAGTTTCTGTTGTTGTGTTTATTATGTGCATGCTCGACTGTAGACTTTTTCAACAAGCATTGACAGTGGCAATCATCATTCATGATCCATCATCATCATCATCATCATCATTCAGTGGCGTGTCCCTGGCAGAAGTTAGTTCCCATATCTGTCTTTTGAAATGTTGATATATCAAAAGCCTCTATTGTTGTCATGCGTATATTATCTATCACATCCTGAATCCATTTGCGTTGAGGTCACCCATTTCTCCACTTCCCCAGTACACTTCCCTCCATAATTATCTTTTCTGGATACTCATGTCTTGTTATGCACCAAAAATATTTCAATTTCCTAAATTTTATCCATCTTAATAACAAATCTTCTTCAATGTTGAGTTGTTATTCTATAGATCTATTCACTTTTTCGTTTGATGCATTTTTAATATTCTTCTTTTACACTTATATTCATAGGCACATAAGTGCTTTGCAGTTGATTTGTTAAATGTCCAAGTTTCATTTGGTATGGGTCCCCAAGAAATATGCATGCTCCTAGGCTCTGACTGTTGTTGTTCTATCTGTTCCAATTAATACAGATTTTAATTGCTTTAGTTTTTGTAGAGCAATGTTCTTGTAATTCCTGTCATGATATTTCTATCACCTGTCAGCAGTGAACTTAGATATTCATACCTGGTTACTTCCTGTAATTTCTCTCAAGTGCCAAATATTCCTGTTGACATATTGGTTTTATTGGTTGTTATTAATTTTGTTTTTGTTGCATTGAGATTTAAAGTGTGTTTTTCACTCTGCTCTTGTTATTATTTTTATAGTTTTCTCAATTTCCGTTTGTGTTGCTGATAGTAATACATGTTATGAGAAGACATAAACTAAACATCTTGTGACAGTTGGAAAGAGAGATAGAGGAAGACAGGGATAGAACATTTTTGACAGCCTTGTGCCAATGCAGCATTGAGTGTTAGCACATGAATTGATACACATTGTTGGAGATTATCAGATGTAGAGAAGTATGATCGTCCATGGCAGTCGGTAATCGTCCATGGCAGTTGGCAAGAAACTTGATAATGATGATAGTAATATTTATTGTGTTGTTAGCATTTCAAAGTTCAGGTATTTCCATTCCTTGGATTACAATTTAATCATACTGTTCATTGTCAATACTTTCTCTAATATTCTTAAGATGTTTTCAGTATATAAGTTAAACACATCAGGGGGAAAAATGCTATGTTCTATGTAAAACCAATCTGTTGTATCAACGCATATTCCCACAGCTGCTGTTTGTTCACTGTAGTGTGCTTTTATTATCAGTATTATGTGTAACAGGAAGCCTATTTCTTTCAGTATGTTCCATAGTTCATCATGTTCTACACAGCCTTTGAAGTCTATTAAGCAAGAGTAGAGATCTGTATTGTACTGTCTGCTTTCTTCTATAATTTCCCTCATGTTAAATATGTTGTCACATGTACTTATGTTTCATAAGAGAGCCAGCTTGTACTATTTTCTTCTGTTGTCTTATAAAGTCTTCCTGTTATTATTTTCAATTTAATTTTTCTTGCCAGACTTATGCACGGCAATGTTAAACCTTTAAATAATGTTTTCTAATTTTTTTGAGTTTGGAACATTGACAATTGATCGCCTGAGAGTCAGCAGCTTCTGAACACTTGAAAACTGTATGCTGCACTTTACATGCGTCATCACCCATCAAAATACCGTCCTAGATATACAGAGATTGTCTATAAGCTTTTGTACTTTAGAGTCTCAGTAGGTGGTCCTTGGGCTGCTTATTGGTGGCCTGTGGGCTGTCAGTTTGTGCTCCATGGACTTTGATTGAGCTTCACTAGCTTTTTCTTGATGGTTATGTCAACTAGTCTTCCTGGAATGTGCATTGGTAATCCAAGGGCTGCTTGTTGATGGTTCTTAGAATGTCTGTCTGTGATCCATAAGGTATGTTAGTAGTTCATAGAATTTATTGATTTTCTGGGGCCTATGTTTTAATGGTTCTCTGGCTACCTATTGGTGATCTATGATGTTTGTCTTATGGGTTGTTGTTTATTGCCTCATAGGTTGTTTGTTGGTATCTCATAGGTGGTTTGTTGGTGCCTCATAGGTGGTTTATTGTTGCCTCGTAGGTGGTTTGTTGGTGTCTCATAGGTGGTTTATTGTTGTCTCGTAGGTGGTTTGTTGGTGTCTCATGGGTTGTTTGTTGGTGACTTGTAGGTAGTTTGTTGGGACCTCATAGGTGGTTTGTTGGTGCCTCATAGGTGGTTTGTTGGTGCCTCATAGGTGGTTTGTTGGTGTCTCATAGGTGGTTTGTTGGTGTCTCATAGGTGGTTTGTTGGTGTCTCATAGGTGGTTTGTTGGTGCCTCAGAGGTGGTTTGTTGGTGCCTCATAGGTGGTTTGTTGGTGCCTCATAGGTGGTTTGTTGGTGTCTCATATGTTGTTTGTTGGTGTCTCATAGGTGGTTTGTTGGTGCCACATAGGTGGTTTGTTCGTGTCTCATAGGTGGTTTGTTGGTGCCTCATAGGTGGTTTGTTGGTGCCTCATAGGTGGTTTGTTGGTGCCTCATAGGTGGTTTGTTGGTGACTCATAGGTGGTTTGTTGGTGTCTCATAGGTGGTTTGTTGGTGTCTCATATGTTGTTTGTTGGTGTCTCATAGGTGGTTTGTTGGTGCCACATAGGTGGTTTGTTGGTGCCTCATAGGTGGTTTGTTGGTGTCTCATAGGTGGTTTGTTTGTGCCACATAGGTGATTTGTTGGTGTCTCATAGGTGGTTTGTTTGTGCCACATAGGTGGTTTGTTGGTGACTTGTAGGTGGTTGTTGGTGTCTCATAGGTTTTTTGTTTGTGCCACATAGGTTGTTTGTTGGTGACTTGTAGGTGGTTGTTGGTGTCTCATAGGTGGTTTGTTCGTGTCTCATAGGTTGTTTGTTGGTGTCTCATGAGTTATTTGTTGGTACCTCATAGGTGGTTTGTTTGTGCCACATAGGTGGTTTGTTTGTGCCACATAGGTGGTTTGTTGGTGTCTCATAGGTGGTTTGTTGGTGTCTCATAGGTGGTTTGTTGGTGCCATATATGTGGTTTGTTGGTGTCTCATAGGTGGTTTGTTGGTGTCTCATAGGTGGTTTGTTGGTGCCTCATAGGTGGTTTGTTGGTGACTCATAGGTGGTTTGTTGGTGTCTCATAGGTGGTTTGTTTGTGCCACATAGGTGGTTTGTTGGTGACTTGTAGGTGGTTGTTGGTGTCTCATAGGTTTTTTGTTTGTGCCACATAGGTTGTTTGTTGGTGCCTCATAGGTGGTTGTTGGTGTCTCATAGGTGGTTTGTTCGTGTCTCATAGGTTGTTTGTTGGTGACTCATAGGTGGTTTGTTGGTGTCTCATAGGTGGTTTGTTCGTATCTCATAGGTTGTTTGTTGGTGTCTCATAGGTGGTTTGTTGTCTCATAAGTGGTTTGTTGGTGCCTTATAGGTTGTTTTATGGTGCCTCATAGAGCTGTTTGTTGTTGCCACATAATTAGCTTTTTAGGGTGCCCCTTGAGCTGTTTGTTGGTCCCTCATAGGCTTTTCACTCTTTTCATGGGTTTATTGGGCTGTTTATTGATGCCACATAATGAGTTTTCTGTAGGTGCCTGAGGTTCTTTATTGGTGATTCATGATCTGTTTGTTGGTGCATCATGGGTTGTCTGCTAGTGCTCATGGACTGGTTATTAATGACCCTTGAGAAGTTTTGTAGCTGATGGGCTTTCATTTGCTAATTGTGTAATTAAACTTCAGTACCAAAAAGTTCACACTGTTGCATAAGAGCGAAAGAAAAGCCGCCCATGTTTAAAGTTGCCAGTTTTGATGGAATACTGATATAAACTACTGTTTATTTGATTATGTGGTTGTTTCGGGATACTGTTTATTTGTTGAAATCAAACATGTTGTTTCTGTAAACGACCCAAGGCACAGTAAGTCATAACCATCATGATAAGAAAAATCTTGACTACAGATATGAATGACATTATACAATGAAACAGAAAGATGCGTGATACGTTAAGATCACGTGGATAAATAACAAGCACACACATATTTACATATCATATTTGGATCCCAGGCTTAGTAAAATTGACTACAGTGGGAAAAATGAATAAAATTAATATAATCATGACTAAGAAACGTAGTAAATATAATAACACATGTCATAGTAGTCCAATGTGTCATTTATAATAATCTTTTTCAAGAACCCCAGAAACATTATTAAAAATAAAATGTATTATTATTTATAAGACACAGTATAATAAATAAAATAACACAAATATATATTTTGCCTTATAATTTATAATAAATTTTCTTATTAATATTATTTATGTTGATCTTGAAAATGGCTCTATAAATGAAATGTTGGATAAGAGTGGCATGTTTCAGTGTATTTATTATTACTTGTTAAAGTGATCCTGATGGACAAAAAGAAAACATAACATGACATATATCAAACACATACTGTTTTAAAGTCAAAGTAGGAAGTAGATCAATAAAGAACTCAGTCTGAAGGAAGTTAGTACTGAATTAAAGAAACAATTAAGTGAACAAAAAATGAAAGGTTTAAAGATGAGAAGATTGACTTCATTGCACTGGGTTTTGTCCCATATGGCTCGGTCTCTTTCTGCAGAGCGGCTTGTTTAAAGCATCTCACAGAGCATGAACTCTGTAGCTCCAGCAGCGACCCCTAGGAGTTTCTGAGAAAATTGCACACATAAACCTGAATGACTCGAGTCCGGAAACGAAGCTCAACCTTCAGAGCATGAAGCAGGAAGCTTCACCACGTCACAACTGAAGTGACATACCTTTCCGTAGGAGGCTGTGAAAGGTGTAATATTCAACAAATATTCGCGCATAGCTAAATATACCTTGTAAGTTTATGCCATCATCATCATCATTTAACTCAACAACTATTGCAATTAAAAAACAAACACTAACTGTGGCAGAATTAATGTGTTAATATTTTCAACTAGAAGTGTGCTTATATTTTGAGCTGTAGTTTGTCCATTTTCAGCACATTGTTTTCTTGTGATATTTGAAGCGTGTGGGTAATTTTTTTACTGACTTTTAATTCTGTAACAGATTGAAAATAACTTTGGTGCTGTTGATGACTTATGGGAGTTAATGAGTAAAGATACAATTTGGAGTTTGAAGTTGGTTTTGATTCTGTATATTTTATGTTTTCTTTTAAGTACATTCATTGTATATGTATATATTCTGTTGTATTAACATGAGGGCATTTTAGAGAACCAAATGTGCCACATAAACTTGATTATGGACATTACTATTCCTGAAGACAACCGAAAAATAGTGTGACTTGTTTTTGAGTATACCTCAGCATAGGATTATCATGTGTTCCTCCACAAGAACTTATGCTTGTTTTGAGTGGTCCTCCACAGGGATGTTTGCTGGTTTTGTGTGCTCCACCATGTGGACTTTTGCTGGTTTTGTGTGCTCCGCCATGTAGACTTTTGCTGGTTTTGTGTGCTCCACCATGTGGACTTTTGCTGGTTTTGTGTGCTCCACCATGTGGACTTTTGCAAGTTTTTGAGTGCTTCTCCACATGGACTTATGCTGGTTTTGAGTGCTCCTTAGCGTAGGCTTGACATTGTATGTTTCTTTCTGTAAGACATGTGGTTTATCATTATGTTTTTCTGTAAGATCTGTGTGGTTTATCATTATATGTGTTGTTCTGTAAGATCTGTGTGAACACATTGTGAAAGTATTTATTGATGTTCAAATGCATAACCTATCACTTGTTGATATGTGAAAATCAGACAAAAGGTATTTATGAATTAAAAAAAAAACAATTATGTTTACGTCTGTGTGAGTCACATACATTTTATTTGATATCTTTAAAAAAAATAATTAATATTTAAGTTTGTGTAACATAAATTTTATTAGAGATCTTGAAAAACACAATTATATTTAAGTCTGTAACATACATTTTATTAGAGATCTTGCAGGGAAAAAACACAGTACAGTGATTACACATGAGAATGCAAGTTGTATTTTTTATCCTGAGTAATGTAGCTTTGTTACTGTTACATAAAGGTCTTGATGTGGAACTTGCTGAACTCTTACCAAGCTGATATCCATGTGAAACTCTGTTGATTTTTGCTTCTTGATGATGTATACTTCCCAGAGTTGAGATACTTGCAGACTAATTATCTTTGTATGTACATTTGCATATTAAAGTGCTAGGTTGTGTGCCATTTTAATTCATGTTGCTAATATTCCCACCGCACGAAAGACGAAGTCATAGATTAATTTAGAAGTAATGTTTCTCATGCCCCAGAAATATAACAACTATCTAATATTAAGCCACAGCCATGTAATGTCTATTCCGGAACTGTTTATTTGGTGCACGTTTACTGGAGAGTGTTAGCAAATATAAATTATTGGATGATTGTGTAAGCAGAATATTCAGACAATACAACTGTCTATCTCTCAGGGTGATAAATAGCAGTGGGTGACTAATTCATGATACAACAGATCAAATGAAAATAGTTGGAGAAACTGTGTATGTTGTTGAAAGCAATTACTCATGCCAAGTTGAGCATGTTTTTTCTGTAGTCATGCAAATAGATAAACAAAAACAACTTGGGTTGCACATATGTATGTGCTCCTGTGTGCACATGTGTATATGTGAATGTGTGTGTGTGTGTATAGTGGGCAGGGTATCACAGAAAATATGGATTCTTTGAGTCTCAGGCAGTTGTTATTATGACTCATTTTAACAGAAGCAGTTACTTTCTTCTTCTTCTTCTTCTTCTTCTTCTTCTTCTTCTTCTTCTTCTTCTTCTTCTTCTTCTTCTTCTTCTTCTTCTTCTTCTTCTTCTTCTTCTTCTTCTTCTTCTTCTTCTTCCTCTTCCTCTTCTTCTTCTTTGTTCATCCGGAGTGTTTTTTCAGACGTAATTGTGGTGCGTCTGGTTAGACACCCTTGGGCCAAAACCCTTAGGCCAACACGTCCAACTTTAGTGTGCGATCTTTTCTTTTTGCCAGGTTAGCCTTCCACATCCCAGCTGGTCAAGTTAGAATGGTTCAAGACTTCACGATCAGCCCTCAAGGCAAGGCAGAGGCAGTCCATGAGCATTTTCCGCCATCCAAGGAGGCTTCTCTAATTGCAGAGCTGACACATCGCGCTCTAGTGCTGGGCTCACCCAAGGAATCACCACATCTTGCTCATGGCTGTTTTAATTCCTCACATCCATGTATTGGGCATTTCGTTCGCCACAGGTCACTCCCCACACAAACCAGGAACTGTCAGTCTGCAGATGACTTCCACTCAGCGAGCTTTCGGTTCGGATGTGTATGGACGTTGTGCCCAGAAGACTAGCTAATCAGAGCTGTTTCAGCTGGAAGACAAGATAGTTAGATCTGTTCCAGTCGGAAGACAAGATAGTCAGAGCTGTTTCGGGCACGAGGGACATTTTACTCAGACATTTTTGCGTTGTGCCTTGCAACCTTTAGGCCGGCACATCTGACTTCTGCAGGCGTTTTTTAAAACCACGTTAACCGTCTTGGGGGTTTTGAGGAACATTCTATTGTGGTGCCGTCCACATCTCAGCTGGTCACGGTAGAACGGCCAAGGACATCATGGTTAACCCTCAATAAAAGGCAGGGGCAGACCATGGGCATTCCCCGCCATCCAAGGAGGCTTCCATAATTGCAGAGGTGGCACATTGCGCTTTGGTACTGGGCTCACCCAAGGAATTGCCATGTCCTGCTCATGGCTGCTTTAATTCCTCACTTCAGGAACCGGCTACATGGCGCTGGTCTTTGGGTTAGAAGACCCAACAGAGGCCCTGTTCTTACGGACTGGCATCGCCAGAACCGACTGCAGTGGGGAATCAGCATTGTCAAAAAAATGTTGGTACAAGTTTGCAATTGAAACTGCAATAATGTTGCGTTTCTTGTTTTCAACAATATATATTGAACAGAAAAAGTAAAAGTAGCAATTAGGATTGAGTATGCAAATGTAACAACTGAATTGAATAAGCCACAAAGAATTAAGATAAGTATATTTTGTTAGGTGTTAGCAGTAAACGCATTGTGACTTGCTTGGTACTAATTAAGTTTCAGCTTAATATAGGAACAGTGTATGTTATTTGAATAATGAAAACACAAACAATAGATTACACATTTTATTGCCTGTCATATTTAGCTGCATCTCGTCAGGTACATACTGCACAATTCACACAATTCTGTCATCTAATGCCTATAATACCTTGCAGTGTAGGGCAGGGGGGTCTTGAGCCTGAGGAATTAAAGCCGCCTGGCTAGTGCAGTCGCTGCGCCGCAAACTGCAGGTTAGAATGTTCTTTTTGCCCCCGACAGAAAAAAATCTTCACCTTACCGAGGATTCGAACCTGAGTTTTCCAGAGGAGAATGCGGAGTTCTTAGCAATTCGGCCAGCTGCTCCCCATTCACACAACATAAAGTAAAATAACTAGATAAATCCTTCAAGCTGAAATATACACATGTTCACACAGTAATTTCAATTGTCTACCACAGTAATTTTAATCTGAATACATGTCTTTCTGTCTGCACAAAACTGGCCTATGTAGATTAATCATGATGGCTTTTTGTTTGAGATGTAATGTACATCAGATCATCATCATCATCAAGTGCCCTGCCGGCTGGCGTAGACGTTCATGGCTCTCCATAGATCTCGGTCTTTGGTGTTCTGGATCAACTCTGCTGATGATACTCCTCCATGCCACTGTTTTAATACATCCAGCATAATTTCTCTTGGTCTGCCTCTGCCTCTCTTCCCCTTGATCTTTCCAGTTGTAACGATGTTCTCCAATGCCTCTCTTCTCATCACATGACCAAAGAAAGCTGTTTGTCTCTTTCTTATTGTTGTATACGGTGTTCTAGTTTCATTAGCCTCTTTCAGGCAATCGTTGTTAGTTACTCTGGCAGTTCAAGGAATTCGCAACATTCGTCTTAAAAACCACATCTCTGTTGCTTCTAAGTTCTTCCTAATTTGTTCATTTACATTCCAAGATTCGCTGCCATACATCAAAACTGGCTCTATATAGCATTTTAGAACTCTCTTTCTTACATTCATTGATAGCGACTTATTGCATAAGACACTCTTCATTTTCTGAAATGCGGCTTTTGCCTGCCCTATTTTGCTCATTAATCTCTGTTGTACATCTTCCATCTGATATTATAAATTCCCATAGGTATTTAAAATTATCCACTTGGTTGAGAATTTCCCTTTCTATTTCTATGTCACATTTTGATGTCCCCATTTTCTTTGATATCACCCTTGTTACTGTTTTCTTGATATTCAAGGAGAGTCTTTTCTGTGCACTCTCTGTTACTACAATGTCCAACAATTGTAGGTCTGTTGCATTATCCGCCACCAATACTGTGTCATCTGCATGGCGTATATTGTTTATATTATATCCTCCGATTTGTATTCCTGGCTTCTCTTTGATCTCTCTCATTACTACTTCGCTATATAGGGAGAAGAGATCGGGTGACAAGACACACCCCTGTCGTACTCCTAGCTTTATCTGTTCGTAACTACCCTCTTTATTTCCCATTTTAATTGCTGCTACTTGGTTCCAGTATATATTCTTTATTCTTCTTAAATCTTTCCCATCAATGTTCATATCTCCCAACATTTTAATCAGCTCATCATGTTTTACTTTATCCAATGCCTTAGTATAATCTATGAAGCATAAATATATGTCTCTCTGTTTCTCTATTGACCTTTCTATTAGTGTTCATAATATATATATTACACTGTTTCTACCCTTTCCTTCCATAAAACCGTACTGTTCTTCACTAATTTAATTTTTAATTTTCTTTCTTGTTCTCATTATAATTCTGAGTAGAAACTTAGTGACATGGTTTATGAGGTTAATTATACGAAAATCTTTGCATTCAGTTGCTCCTAGTCTCTTTGGTATTGCTATAAATACAGATTTCAGCATATCGCTCGGTAAATATCCACCGTTGTAAATATCATTCAACATTTTGGTTAATATATCTACCCCAAATTCTCCCAATACTTCTAATTTTTCTACTGTGATTTCAACTGGCCCAGCTGTTTTTCCTTTCTACATATGTTTCCTAGCGTCACATCAGATGGATTACTCAAATGAGGGTGTAGGTTTTGACTTGAAATGATTTGTAACAAATGAACAAGTCCTTCAGGAAACAAATGAAGATCGTAAACTAATTAGAGTCATTAGACGTAGACAGTCAAAATTTTTTGGCATATGAGAAGAAATGATTTGGAGAACTTGGTGACAACTGGCAAAATCGAAGGGAAGAGACCAAAGGGAAGACTGAGAAGTAAATACCTGGATGGTTTGACCACGTGGCATGGTCGAGACAGGAACACAGAGCTGATCCATGACTCTGGTGATCGAGTGAGATGGCAAAACATGACCGCCCACGCTTGTTGGTATGGTACATGATGCATGGATTTGTAATTAGTTTAACTCTACCAGACCGCTGTACCAATTTTTCGGTAATTTCCGAATCTGCCGCTACACCGCTGTACTTAATTTTCGGTACTTTGCCTATACGTGAAAAAAATGTGTCACAAACTAAAAATAACCAACCAATTGTGGTCATACCTCATGGTTAGCCATTGCAAATGTCTACTCCCCATGTGTTTGAATTGACTTTGTGTGGTTTAATGTGACAAAATTCTGAAAATTCACAATGAAACGAGCGATTGATGAACCAAGCACTTCAACAAGAAAGCGAAGTAGGTCTAGGCTTGTCACAGTCCAACTTGTGATCGATACTTTGGTTGATTCAGACTCTGAGGAGTCAGAATTTCATCAAGAATACGTTTCCAGTTCAAGTGACACAGACAGTGAGAGATGAAAGGTAGACCTATTTTCTACAATATCTCCAAGTTCCATCTTATTCTAGCCACTTGTTTGCATATAACTAACATTTTTCTATATCATGTTGGTTTTTTCTCTTTAATGCTCAGGAGTCCAGGTATAGGGGACAGTTAGGTTCATGGCCTCAGGTCTGGTAGGGTTAATGTGTGAATTATGAAGTCTGTAAATGTGATTTTAGTTGTGGTTTGAGACATATTGGAATATGATTACATATTAAGTGTGACTTTAGAGAGAACATTTCCTTAAATGATAGCAGACATAAAAGTGTGAAATGTATGTGTAGTATTCATAGAATATCTTTTGTTATGTTGCTTACAGTGAACTCGAAGGATTCTTCCGTGCTATGATCTTCGCCAGACATTCCCCACAGTTGGCATTATAAATTATTTCTTATACTGATTCTGTTAAATAGATTTAACGTTGTCCTTACTTGCCCACTTGTAAGTCTTGTCTTGCCTTGTCTGTCTTTAAGTATATATAATACTTAGTGTGTACAGTTTTGTTTTTAATATATCAGCCAGTTTACTTGTTTACAGGAGCTTGTTTACAGTAACTAAAATGTTTGCAGTAACTAAAATGATTGCAGTAATTAAATTAATATCAGTGTTCAGAAATATTTATTTTATGTTATGGGGTATTATAGAATTACGTTTTTTGTTAAATTCATATAATATCTAAAACAAATCCCAAAAAATTGGTGATTAGTATACGCAATTCGGTTTTAGAATCCACATCTTTAGTAACCTGCAGTTTGAAATAATTAAATTAGGATCTAGTATTCCTATGAGATGTGATCATACCTGATTAGAAAATCAAGTTTCTGTGTTATGTTCTGAAAGTATGTTGAAAGTTGTTCACATAAGGTGACACATGTAAAACTGTCAATTACAGAACACCTATTTCAGGCCCTGAGGTGTATTGGGTATATGGTGCTGGGATGGGTGATGTCAGTACCACACCGACCACCTTAACTTATCAGAGACTGGGTCGCCTGGGGTCCAGGTCCAACCATCCATCCATCATGTGCCATGCCGATAAGTGTGGGCGGTCATGTTCTGCCATCTCACTCAATCACCAGAGTCGTGGATCAGCTCTGTGTTCCTGTCTCGACCATGCTACATGGCCAAGCCATCCAGGTATTTACTTCTCGGTCTTCCCCTTGGTCTCTTCTCTTCGATCTTGGCAGTTGTCACCAAGTTCTCCAAGTCATTTCTTCTCATAACATGCCAACAATTTTTTGACTGTCTACGTCTAATGGCTCTAATCAGTTTACGATCTTCATGGGACCAGGTCAGTGAAAAATAAATCACTGTCTGAAAGGAGATCTGATCACATGATGACTGGGCTGCAGGCAAGCATGATAGCTACCGCAGCTCTCAATAAAAATATGGGCTTAGAAGTAATTCATGAGCCAGAAAGTTTCTTATTGAAATACATGTTTATGAGGCACAGATCTATTATAAATCAGCAGGAAGAGGGGATATTGTGTGGATGTGTGTGTGTGTTTTTTTTGTTCACTCGCTCAAGCCCTTGCATAGAGGTGTGGGTGGGTGGTTTTTTTTTTGCCTCCCCCCAAAAAAAAAACAACCATGGTGTGACCTTTCTGTACATTATTTACATAAATGAGAGTAGGACACCCTTCTGACTTCTCCCCTTCGTCTCCCAGTGGAGCATAGGTCCTCAACCAGTTCGTGCCAAGCCCTTTGTAGACTTGCAGCTAAAGTTATCTACAGGATGGGGCCACAGTGTTACTATCTAAAGTAATCTACAGGATGGGGCCACAGTGTTACTATCTAAAGTAATCTACAGGATGGGGCCACAGTGTTACTATCTAAAGTTTACAGGATATCTACCAGTCACATGCCAACTGTCCTGACATCACACATGGTCACAGTGTTACTGTCTAAAGTTATCTACAGGATGGGGTCACCAGTCACTTGCCAAATATCCTTACATCACGCATGGCCACAGTATTACTATCCTTTGCTTCCGTTATGGCCCTGTTCTCACACTGCTGAAGATACCCTTACGTTACAATAGTCTCTCTCTCTTTCTCTGTCTCTGTCTGTCTGTCTTCTCTCTCTCTCTCTCTCTCTCTCTCTCTCTCTCTCTCTCTCTCTCTCTCTCTCTCTCTCTCTCTCTCTCTCTCTCTCCCTCTCTCTCTCTCTCTCCAGTGTCGAGGTGAAGTATAAACAGGAGAGTGCCCGCTTATGGGCTTCATGTATCAATATTCCCATGGACTCTATTCCCTGCATCCATCATTTACGTGGTCAGCCTCTTCCTCTGCTTCCATCTGGTCTGTACATCATTGCTTGTTGTGGTATACTGTTGGTAACCTACTTGCATGGCCAAACCATTTGACTTGCTGCCTTCTAATAAAATCTAGTGCAGCTATAACCCCCACTTTAGTCCTGATTTCTTCACTTCTGATCTGATCTCTTCTTGATACATTGAGTTTTCTTCTCAGGAATCTCATTTCTGTTGTTGTGATTTTTCTTTTCTCTGTTTCTGTCATTGTCCAGGTTTGGCATTGATAACATAGAGTTGGTAGGAAGATTGTGTTGTAAAGTGCTTTCTTAGCAGTTATTGATACATATTTGTTCTTTAGTATTGGTGTCATTTGTCCAATGAGTTGGTTTGCCTTATTGCATCTATTTTCGATCTCATCTTCTGATATACCATTTGATGATATTATACTTCATAGGTACTTGGAACTCTTTACTTGTTTCAAGGGATATTTGTTTAGGTGAATTGTTGTTGCTTTTTCTTCTTTCGTTACAGTCATTACCTCTGTTTTACTTGTGCTAATTTTCATGTTAAATTCCCTATACATTTCATTTAGACTATTCATGTGGTTTTGAACAATAGTAATACATAATAGCAGTGACAGAAGAACAAAGACGAAAGCTTCCTTCTTGCTAGCTTGAATTGGTGGGTAGCAAGTAAACAAGTAAAGGACCCTTCTTCATGCCTTATGGTCATTGGGCCTATGATGCCAGACCCATATTTGTACAGACCAGTTGACACTCAGGTGGGTGATGTGGTCAGTCTCACGTTGGCTGCCTTTATTTCCCAAGACATTTCCTGGTACTGCTTCTAGGCTAGGTCAACCAGGGAGCCCAGTCACCATTAAAAACTCGCCCTGATGAGTTGGGTAACTTGGTTGTTTGAGATTGTGATTTCACATATGGCCATTACTGATGTGTTGGGTAACTTGGTTGTTTGAGATTGTGATTTCACATATGGCCATTACTGATGAGTTGGGTAACTTAGTTTGAGATTGTGATTTCACATATGGCCATTACTGATGTGTTGGGTAACTTGGTTGTTTGAGATTGTGATTTCACATATAGCCATTACTGATGTGTTGGGTAACTTAGTTTGAGATTGTGATTTCACATATAGCCATTACTGATGTGTTGGGTAACTTAGTTTGAGATTGTGATTTCACATATGGCCATTACTGATGTGTTGGGTAACTTAGTTTGAGATTGTGATTTCACATATGGCCATTACTGATGAGTTGGGTAACTTAGTTTGAGATTGTGATTTCACATATGGCCATTACTGATGTGTTGGGTAACTTAGTTTGAGATTGTGATTTCACATATAGCCATTACTGATGTGTTGGGTAACTTAGTTTGAGATTGTGATTTCACATATGGCCATTACTGATGAGTTGGGTAACTTGATTGTTTGAGATTGTGATTTCACATATGGCCATTACTGATGTGTTGGGTAACTTAGTTTGAGATTGTGATTTCACATATGGCCATTTCTGATGAGTTGGGTAACTTGGTTGTTTTAGATTGTGATTTCACATATAGCCATTACTGATGTGTTGGGTAACTTAGTTTGAGATTGTGATTTCACATATGGCCATTACTGATGAGTTGGGTAACTTGGTTGTTTGAGATTGTGATTTCACATATGGCCATTACTGTTGTGTTGGTAATTTAGTTTGAGATTGTGATTTCACATATGGCCATTACTGATGTGTTGGGTAACTTGGTTGTTTGAGATTGTGATTTCACATATGGCCATTACTGTTGTGTTGGTAACTTAGTTTGAGATTGTGATTTCACATATGGCCATTACTGATGTGTTGGGTAACTTAGTTGTTTGAGATTGTGATTTCACATATGGCCATTACTGATGTGTTGGGTAACTTAGTTTGAGATTGTGATTTCACATATGACCATTACTGATGAGTGGGTTAACTTAGTTGTTTGAGATTGTGATTTCACATATGGCCATTACTGATGTGTTGGGTAACTTAGTTTGAGATTGTGATTTCACATATGCCCATTACTGATGTGTTGGGTAACTTAGTTTGAGATTGTGATTTCACATATGGCCATTACTGATGTGTTGGGTAACTTAGTTGTTTGATATTGTGATTTCACATATGGCCATTACTGATGTGTTGGGTAACTTAGTTTGAGATTGTGATTTCACATATGGCCATTACTGATGTGTTGGGTAACTTAGTTTGAGATTGTGATTTCACATATGGCCATTACTGATGTGTTGGGTAACTTAGTTTGAGATTGTGATTTCACATATGGCCATTACTGATGAGTTGGGTAACTTAGTTGTTTGAGATTGTGATTTCACATATGGCCATTACTGATGAGTTGGGTAACTTAGTTGTTTGAAATTGTGATTTCACATATAGCCATTACTGATGTGAATGTGAAGTGTTTTTGTACATGTTGAAAGCCACGCCTTTGTCATTCTATGTTTGTGAATTGTTTGATTTGGTTACTTTTACATAGCCGGTGATGGCACGAGTGGTTGTGGGTAGATCATCAACAAAACACAAAAACAGATCATCCTGTAAAGTAGGAGAAATAGACACGAGAAACATACCCACCTATGAAAGTAAGTCAAGGACACTGTTCAGATGCCTTATGGTGAATTTGGCATATGGTGCTAGCCCCATATTGTATAGACCAATCGGCACTTATCTGATGTGGTTAGTATCACATTAGCTGTCTTTATTTTACAAGACACTCCTTGGTACCGATAATTGGCTGGGTCAAGCTGGCAACCCAGGTCCAATTAAAAAAATCTGTCTCATTGTGAATTGAAACCCATGATCACTGGTAAGTGTTACAACTAATAGGTCTGTAATTAACATGAAAACCAAATACTTGTACTGACTGTCTTCTCCTAGCAACACATGGTTTTGTGAACATGCCGGATATGCAGTTTCTAGTAGGCACACTATAATCCTATCTAATGTGACATTCATAATGTGCTTGAAACTAAGATTCAAATATTTAACAACCAGCCTTGTACAGCCATAGCATGACTGAGTTTGGGAAGAACAGCTAGCAGTGAAGGCAGCTGGTCACTGCAGCTCATAAAGCTAGAACCTAGTTTATCCAAGGTCAGAGGCCATTATGACTGTTTTCAGTTTAGATCAGAACTTTCATTTTAAAACTTCTCTTAAAAAACCAATAATATTCATCTCCATTGTAAGTGCAGTACCTTGAAAAGAACCAATGAGGAGAAAAGTCAGTAGCATTCGGATAACAAGAACAGCAACCTCTTCCTAATGATGTCAATAACTTGTTACAGTTTATTTCTTATATCTTTATATCTGTTATCTTATTAAGCCATTGTTTTTTCCCCATATTTGTTAGTAGCTAACATAAGAAAATGCTGATCTGCTGCTACAAGTGTTGTGTGTTTGCCTGTCAGAACTCTGTTTAATTCATACTTTTATTTTATTTATTTCCTTCATATATTATTATAAATTGCTCATCAGTTGCTGTGGTTTATGCAAATTGCTTCCTAATTAAACTTGTCTCCCATATAATATAAAAAAAAAAAAAAAAAAAAAGAAGCGAAACAACTGTGGTTTATATTGTTGCATTATGTTGTATTTATTGTTCCTGTATTTTTTGTATACTTGCCCAAAAATACCAGTTTTCTGTCTTCTTAAACATTGCTTTGATCTGTGCCAGAAAGCAAATGTTCTATTGAGAAAATAACGTAGTTTTTGCTTTGTTACTTATTTCTGTAAATTATTTGTCTTTGTAATTTGAACATGCTTTCAGTGAAATGGAATTGTGAGGCATATAAATACTATTCTATCATTTTCACACATTAAACATTCAAATGTGATTTATACAGGGTAGTTAGCAGCTGTTTGTGAATATCAGATTAAGGAAAAACAGATGTAATTCTGGTGTGTTACATTGTGATTGTGCCATATAGTTCTGTCGAAGACTGCGCGTACGTTTCAGTGAGCTGCTATAAAGCTGATATTATATATAACATTGTAGTACTATGTATATGTTGTTAGCTCAACATCTTACCCATTTTACTGTAAATGTTGTCACCACCTTTCAGTGTAGGGTATTCGTGCATGAAACCATGAGTTTCTGTGTGACTCAATGAGATTCATTATGAGAATTTTTACTGGCACATTTTTTATGAGCCCCTGTTAATTTTGACTACATAATATGGGGTTTTCTAAACATGTTTACTGCTACTGTTTGATTCATTCAGATATAATTGTTCACACCTTCTGTATGATTGATTGTAAATTTGTTTTGGTATTTCAAAAATTATTTTCTTTTTTGTTTGATTTCTTAATGTAAAAATAGTAAACAATTTCTTTCTGTTCTATATATATATATATATATATATATATATATATATATATATTAATTTTAAAATTAAAATTTATCAAACAGTTATTTTTTCATGTATATTTGCAATATAATCAGCATTATGATTCTAGAACAAAGATATATAATAATTATATAATAGTTTCTTTATCTTTTATTTTGATTAAGCAAAGTGTAATATAAACCTGCCCTGCATTTTTATGAATTATATTGGCTCAAAGATACCTGGGAATTATTTGTGACCACTCTGAAAGTTGGCCAGTTCATGCCATACCTGTCATGTTACTAAGACACACACCTCTACCCTGTACCAGTCAACACTGCAACATGTGACAAGATAGCATGTTTATTATCATGAATAGATCTGTAACTATCACTGACATTGCTATTGTTAGCCACAGATTGTAATCACCCCTTGATTTGGTTTCAGTTAAAGATAATTTTAATAGCAAATGGATGGTCTCTTCCCCTAGATCTCACAAACCTCTTGATTTATGATACTAAAAATCATCTGTAGACAAAGCTCTGTCAGGTTGATAGTTTCAGCAGAAATGAACAATTTATGGCAGATCTATCTTCAAGAAGTCAAAAAAAGAAAAACGATCACAAGTTTGTATTAAATTATAACTCTGATAAAGTTGTGGTTGGTGGCCATCACTGTTTCAGCAAGGGGTGGATGTGAGCAGTGGAAAATGTGGAAGTCATTTTCATGGGAAGTGATTTTAGAAAATTAGACTGGTGTATTAATGAGGAGTTTTTATTTTAACACTCACAATATTGCTTACATAGAGTTTAATTGGGATTTTTGGCCAAAAATATATAAAACAATTGTATAAGACTGAAACATTCAGTAATTTGAAAGACTATTAGCAACAGTAATGAGCCCATATGAACTGCTTGTCCAGCCAAACACAGATAGAAATGTAAATAAATCCTGCATGGTATGGCTCTCATCTTGAGAGTGTCATGTGACTGTTCTCAGTGTTAACAAGTTCCATACATTTATGAGTGCTGACAATGTAACATGTTTTCTTCTCGATCACTTTCCTCTTTTTCTGCCATGATCACAGAAAATTAAGCCTTTTCTTAATGAATATATAATGAAGTAGACATACTTTTCTTTTCTATTTCATAAATGAGATTTAATCATATTTAAACTGTTTGTCATTCTCATTGTGATAATTACACAAATGAACCCTGTTTAACATGGCCCTATGAATATATGGAAAGTGTTTCATAATTCATGTGCTTTTTATTTCACTGGTGTCTTTGCATGATCACTGTTTTTTTTTTTTCTATTGAAACCTTAATTCAAATGATTTTACTGTGAGTTCTCCACCTATGTACATTTAGATATTTTCATTATATTTTTTCTTGTGCAAGGGTAAAATATTACAGGCATATGTCTATTCTTAGTATTAATAATTTTCAGTTGTTAAGTGTTGCTTATCACATTTACTTTGATACAGCTTCTTACATTGCTTTATATTCTGTTTTCAGCTTGTGCCATTGTTTTCCTTACGTTGTTTTATTGTTGTCAGGTTGAATTAATCTTTTGCAATGCTAACATTTTCTTGTGGGGAACATTTCTATTTGATAATTTCTTCTTGCAGCATTTTTTTTACTGCTGGTACTAACACCTACTTGACATACATTTGTTAGTAGCACATATAGTGATGGTCAGCATACACTGAGGGAGATACTAAGGAGGGGATATGAGCACTTATGGACTGAATGGTTCGATAGGCAGTGAGGATAATCTGACGACTAACTAACACAAATTACACTGCCCAAGTTTTGTTCTTTATTTTCTTTAAGCAAAACGTGAATGGAGACAGATGTATAATTTCATTTTGTTAGAGAAGAATGTACACACACTGAAAGCGGCAAGCTTCTCTGTGAGCTGTTTGCCGTGCTGGTTTTAGTTGATAGTGGATGACATGCACATCTTTGATATGCCGTTGTTACAGGAAAAGTAATCCATTAGAAAAGGTGAGAAATATTGAATCTTCATATAACTAGGTCAGACACAGTGAAGATTAACATATTTTTCTGAACTTAAAAAAAAACGTATTGTCCAGAGACAAAACTACATGTCATCCAAAAATGACCATCAACATTGAAAAAACTGAAAATCTTCCGAGTGTTTAGTAACTTGCCTCCATAATCCACTACTATGGGACCTGTTCACAGGAAGTCTGACGGAGACAGGTCACAGCAATGCACAGGTTCAACAGTATTAGGAGTCTACGGCACAAAACCAACAAACAAATGAAAGTAAATATTTTGAGAATAAGCATGTTTCCTGTTGCAATATACGAATGTGAGTCATGGACCATGTTTCACAATGACTAATGAAGAAAGTTTGAGCTTTTGAAAATATGAGGGAAACTGCAAAATGTGAGTCGTGAACCATGTTTCACAATGACTAATGAAGAAAGTTTGAGCTTTTGAAAATATGAGGGGAACTGCAAACAGATCAGGAGCTTCTACATGATCATGATATATGAGGTCACAATGTAGTGAGCTGAAATGGCCAGTTCCATTTCTCACTGCCCTTCTTTTCCATACAAATCTATGATTTTATGTGACTGAGTAGATTTCAGAGTCATATTGTTCGGGGAAGTTGCTAGGTGTCAAAGTGCGATTATGGAACGCTGAAGCAGGTTATTCACTCAGGATATTGCATTCCCCCTGAAGTGGAAGATAAATTAATTTTAAAAAAATTAATCATTAGCCTCTTCAGGTGTGTTTGGACTACAGTGTCTTCTTCAATTTGTAATCTTCATCGATTAACAGATTCAGTTTCAGGCAACACATGGTGGGTGATTGTCCCTTTATCTTGAATCCCAATCATTTAGTAATTTTTTCTCTTTTTACATTAGGCGAGAGCCTGCTTAAGAAATCTGGCTAGCCCAATGACCACTTCTACTGCGCATTAAACCTCTGTAAAAGTAATACACTCATGGTTTTTCATAATTGTTATTCCATGCCACCCTCTAAATATATGTGTGTTGTGGCTTTTTAAGCATGTATATTAAGAGTTAACATCGTGAACACTGAAGTAGTGTGAGACATGTGAGAAGCTGAACATAATGATAATTTTTTAAATGTCAGAATAAGCGGAATGTATGTTGAACCTTTGTTCAGTAAAAGTTAACACATGGGACATTTTAAAATATGTTGAATAACAAGATGCATGGAAATCAAAAAAATATATTAAATATAATGAGCAGTGTATGAAATCAGAAGTGTAAGTGGTTAGCTTTGTTTAGATTAAGTTTCTTAGCTACACAATGTTCATCAGAAAATAAATTATACAAGAATGTGGAAAGAGGGTTTAACAGCAACCAGGAGAGAAGGAAACCAGAAAATGGTCTTGGGTGTGCACCTGGGAGAGAGATCAGGATACATTAAACAAATCTTATAATTGGAACTCACCAGGAGTCGGAATGTTGAGCAGATTAGCAAGAATTTGGAGAGGAACATTTTAAGTTATTCTTAACTGTTTAAGTCTATAGTAGGTTGATTGGTCATGGAAGACTGAGTTTTAACTCTTAAGCACGATGCATTGACATTCAGGTTGCCAAAAAGACTGAGTTTTAATTCATAAGTATGATTTTTTTTTTCTCCACATATTCAGGTTGTCAAAGCCTTGAAATTTTTTTTTTTTTTTTTGGACTTCCAGCAATAAAATTTCCCCTGGTCTCTGGGTAGTGAGATCGGACGCCTGTGTGTATTGTTGCGCACATAAAAAATCCCTTGGCAGTTGGAAATCGAAAAAGAGTAGCCTAACGGCGCTGCCCGGGCAAAATTTCGAGTTAAAAATCTACACAAAGTATTTCAGGGTCCTCGCCGATGCAACGGAGTTCGTGCATTGAGCTGTGTTTCTCCAGACTCAGGTTTGAGTTAGGAGGAAAACGGAGCACTTATGGATTAAACCGTGTGCCGTGATGTTGATCCAACGACTAGACTAAACTAAACTAAAGCCTTGAAAAAGACTTGCTTCTATCAGAGTGATGTTGGTTCTCCTGACCAGGTAGCGAAGTACCAGCTCCATGGGGGACTGTGGTGCAGGGCTCTCCTTCCCACCTGCAAGCCTAGAAACCATCAGGGTTTGCAAGCCTGGTACTGGAACCTCACATTCGTGGAGAGGCATATAAGGATGTGGCCAGGACATGATTCAGCACAGCACAAGCGGACTGGCTGGGATTTGGTCTATTTTGGTGATACTCCCTGCCAGTGCCTGGGGATAGTTCAAGTCTATGTGAAGTCACATAATGCTCCTGACTTGCTGTTGTGACCGGAACTTCTCTTCACAACTTTCGTTGGCTAAATATACATGTTGTCAGTCATTCTTTTTTCAAGAGAAGCAGAATTAAGCATGTATCTGAACCGCAACCATATGTGACACATACACAGGACCTAGATGTATTTGACAGGTATTCCTTGGGTGTCTACAGGATACTGGATGTATGGCATATACTATTTATTTGTGTGCATAATAACGAACACATTCTTACACTGGCAAGTGTATGAGAAATCACAGTTTATGAAAACTCTATAATTGTTCCATAACATATGTAGAGATAATGTTATTCTATGCAATTAAAACCAAACCAGTAAATACAGCGAGTTTAGAAGAATTTTTCTACTCTCATCTCCAGGCTTTATAATTTAGATATGAACAAGAAATCCCAACCATATCAGAAAAAAAATCATAAGGACGAAAATACTGTATGTTTATTCTGTTTCCAAAATGGACTGTCTGGTGAAATGTTTTGTGTTGTGGTATTATTCTGTTTGAGATTTAATGGTTGTGTCTAAGTGTTAGGGCCTAGAGATGAGAGTTTGAAAACTTTCTAAACCTTCCTATATTATACTAATTTGATTTTATTGTGACTGCAAGGCAGCGTGGTCTCTACGTATGAGGAGTAACACTGCTCATTTGTCCTAGGTCCTGTTGTTGTTCATAACTACAGCTGTTGTGCTTATTGGTAAGTAAAAAGATACCACCACCCCCATAACTCCCTCTTTCTCTCCCCCCCTCCCCACCACCACCACCCTTACATACTTTAAAAAACACACACCTTGAGGTGTATTCAGCTTATGGTGCTAACCCCATATTGGGTATAAACTCATCAGTTTAAAAAAAAACAAAATCTGCCCTGATGCAAGATTAAACTCACGGAAACCGGGTTGGCAGGCAAAAGTGCTGGCCACTGTGCTACTGTTGAGCTAATTACCAGGTTAAAAACAGTGCACCTGCACTGTCCCTGCTGTCTTGTGCCATAGAGGGAGCTTGTTATAGCTGGAGAAGATGATAGTATCCTCTTCCTTTCTGTAGCAAGTTGTTTAGGTGCTAAGTGCATACAAACGCACACCCTCACAATCACAGAGAGAGAGAGTGGAGGGGGAAAAAACATACAGAATGAACTAAAATAAAATAAACACGTTAATCTGCATAACTGTACTGATACATATGTTTTTCTATACTATAAATTTATGAAATTATTTGTTCGTGCACATTCAGGGGAAAACTTGTGGTTGTATATTCATTTACTTAAACAAACCATAATCCACCTAATTGAAAGCTACAGCAAAGAAACATGCTACTGTTAATCTGCATGAGTTGATTCTTGTGCAACTGTTGGTATTGATAGATTGGAGTGACTGCCCTTGAGCCGAGATGACAACAAGTAAACATAAAATGTGACTGGACAGCTCCTTGTATGTGTAAACATGTATATAATCTTTTGTTTTTAATCACGTGAAAACTAACTGCCAATTATTTCCCTCCATTTTGTAATCTTCCTGTTTTCTTTTTCACTTCCCCTGTTAACTGTGCATCACTGAGTAACTATGTGATGTTGTGCTCGGATGTAATGTTTCGGTTGTCATGTTTCTTTTTATGTTCTCACCTCTCATTTTTTTGTTTATTGAACAAGACTGGTTCAGACGTTATATTTTTTAATGTCTTTTGTTTGTCGAACTCCAAAGTCTGTGTTTATTTGTGTGACTTTGTTGTTTTATTTACAACTAACACTGTGTTATTAATTAGCTAGTGAATCTACAATGGAATGCACACAATTTAACCATTTATTAAAACTGTGTGATGTACTAATAATAAGAAGGCGAGAATAACAAGCTGCATGCTTTGTTTGACATAAGCGCAACATATATTGAGAAATGTGGACCTGTTCAGTCACAATCTTCCTGAATCATTTCCTAATTCTGTACAAAGCCACTGATGGTATGTTGAATAGATGCCACCAAGCGCGCGTAGTTAGCTGAACTGTTTGTTAAAAACACCAAACATTTTGTGGTTGTGTAGAGAGCAACTAATGTATAGTCATTTGCTTGCTGTAAAATAAGTGACATGGAAATTGTTGGTGAAATTATATCCTTGTTGTTCATGATATTCATTTGATCTTATATTACTCTGCCTTCATCTCTCCATTTTTGATTGGGTGGCAGGGGTTATAGCATCATTGGATCCTGCAACTTTTACACATTGCCTACAGCTGGATTCAGACCTGGCATTTGTTGAGACAGAAGCAAACACTTAGGTCAAAGCCACACTATCAACTGAATGCAAATGATGAATTCATGTTCTACAGCAGGACTTGACAAAACCACACTACCAACTGAAAGCAAGTGATGAATGCATGTTTTACAGCAGGACTTGACAAAGCCACACTACCAACTAAAATGAGACAATGAATTATGTTCTACAGCAGGACTTGACAAAGCCACACTACCAACTGAATGCAAATGATGAATTCATGTTCTACAGCAAGGCTTGACAAAGCCACACTACCAACTAAAATGAGAAAATGAATGTGTTTTACTGCAGGACTTGACAAACAGAAATAAAGTTATAGTTTGTTAGCCAGAGACAATAATTGGAAACCACTACTGATATTTTTTTTGTATATTATTTTTACAGGACATCGCTATCAACACCAGCATTTTACTGCTGTTGTTGATGTCTTGGCAAGTTTACAGTTCAGTAGTTTGCCATTGCTTTCTGAACGACTGGCTCCCATACCAACTCATTAAAACCCAGCGCAATGCGGTTTGCTGCCAAATCGGTCGCAGCTGTGTTTTGAACGCGGGTAAGCGGGCTTACGAATTGCGTCCTCAAGCCCTTCGCCACGGAGACTGGCACCACTGGTATAATGTGATCATAATCCAGTTCAAGGATGAGAATTGTCACAACTGGTATGATTCAAGAAAACAGAACAGAGAAAAACTTAGAAAAAAATGCTAGTTACTATGAAATGCTGGCGTGAATATTTTTAGATAGTGAATAAACAACACTAGCACTGTAGACCGGCAAGCCTATTGCAGCAGCAGGCATCTGAAGAAGTGATTAAATAGGGCAATATTTCTCAATATACGTTGGAATAATTTAAAGGTTTTTGTTGATCATTGTTTTGAAGCATGCCTAACTAAAGGGCAAGAAATTACACGCTAATCAAATAATACCATCTGAATGAAAGATTTCAAAATGATTGAAAGAAATTACAGCACCTGCTGTTCATTCATTGTTGTCCTGACAATATATCGATCCTATGACTTGTTTAAAGGAATTCAGTTTACAAGAAGAATATTGTTACAGCTAGATACCAAACCACCATATAAGCAACTCAATATTTGTTTTCTTATTTTTCTTATATATAAATTATACTGTATATGTATATGTAACCACAGTAGAGTAAACTATAACTATATGGGGGCAGATTGACAAGTCTTTGTGCCTTTTTAACTCTTTCATGCACTCAAATATTTTATACTTACTGCCAACATGTTTGTCTCATTACTTCATATAATCACCACTTTTTAGAGTGTTACCAGTTGAGTACATTGTTTGACTAACTTAAGACTGTTAGTTTCTGCCTTGATAAACCACAAAGTGGCACCCTTAAGCAAGTCCACTCAATCTGCAGTGAATGTTAGCAGAAAGAAAAGAATTTGTGCTTTCTGTTTTCCAGTTTAGATAACATATGAATAAAATTATCATTGACTACCTTTCGGGTTATTTATTAGTTTGTGTGTGCAATTATTAACCAACCATAGTGGCCTAGTGATAAATGCTTTAGTAAATGATAATGCATAAGTAAACTGCACAATAGATTAGCACAGGCTTTAGGAATTGTTAAACAGAGATGCCGTTGATTTTGGTCTAATTAAAAGGGAATGTGATTATCAGTTCTGTCAGCAAGTTAGCCAGTGTTTATGTTGCAGATAAAGTATAGGACAGTGGAAAGAACACCGTCTTTGATTTCAAGTACTGATGCTTTATTCATTCCTTCACCTGTGGATGCTGCTTTATAGTCGACCTGTAACCTTTCAATAAAATTCAAAACTATGCAATACATGTGTATTGTTTTATTTGTGTTGGTACTGATCTTTTCAGTGTACGGAAGCTGTGTGCATTACTATTTCTGAGGGAGTTGTATGTGAGTGATCATTTCTAGGGAGTGGTATTGTGGGTGTGATCATTTCTGAGGGAGTAATGAAGTGTGGGTTACCATGTCTGAGAGACTGCTGTTGTGTGCGATACCATTTCTGAGAGACTGCTATTTTCAGGTTTCCATTTCCGAGGTAGTGATATTGTGTGGACTGGACTGAAATGGTATGACAGAATCACTCATGTGGAACTTAGGGAGCAGACCACACAAATTGCAGCAAATCGAGAGGTGAGAAACAGACACTGCCCCTGAATAGCATACACACTGAGCAAATCTGAGAATAGTATAACTAGAAAGGTATAGGTGCTGAGAATAGTATAACTAGAAAGGTATAGGTGCTGAGAATAGTATAACTAGAAAGGTATAGGTGCTGAGAATAGTATAACTAGAAAGGCATACACACTGAGCAAATCTGAGAATAGTATAACTAGAAAGGTATACACACTGAGCAAATCTGAGAATAGTATAACTAGAAAGGTATACACACTGAGCAAATCTGAGAATAGTATAACTAGAAAGGTATACACACTGAGAAAATCTGAGAATAGTATAACTAGAAAGGTATACACACTGAGAAAATCTGAGAATAGTATAACTAGAAAGGTATACACACTGAGCAAATCTGAGAATAGTATAACAAGAAAGGTATACACACTGAGCAAATCTGAGAATAGTATAACTAGAAAGGTATAGGTGCTGAGAATAGTATAACTAGAAAGGCATAGGTGCTGAGAAAATCTGAGAATAGTATAACTAGAAAGGTATACACACTGAGAAAATCTGAGAATAGTATAACTAGAAAGGTATACACACTGAGAAAATCTGAGAATAGTATAACTAGAAAGGTATACACACTGAGCAAATCTGAGAATAGTATAACTAGAAAGGTATAGGTGCTGAGAATAGTATAACTAGAAAGGCATAGGTGCTGAGAAAATCTGAGAATAGTATAACTAGAAAGGCCAGCCACCAGAACCCACAGGGCAAACAAAACAAGAGACCTAACAGGAGACACAGAGAAAAAAATTAGAGACAGGAATAACCTAGGGTAATATGGAGGGACTGAAGGAGATAGCGAAAGACAGGATGGCTTGAGGTAATTTGGATTGGAGTCTGTGCTCCAATGGAGGATACATGGGAGAAGAATGAGAAGGTAATATTGTGTAGGTTACCCCATTGAGACATACATATACTGTGTGGGTTACCCCATTGAGACATACAGATACTGTGTGGGTTACCCCATTGAGACATATAGATTCTGTGTGGGTTACCCCATTGAGACATATAGATACTGTGTGGGTTACCACTTGAGACATATGTTGTTTATCCATCAAGAATGATGATGACCGTTTGCCATACACCTGGATCAGGCTATGGATTATTAAGTACAGGTGGCTAAGAGTCTTCCTTCAGTTGACGTAGCTGAGTGTCCTTTGACCTAAGCTCCCTCAATTGATGTCTCCGCGTGTCCTTTGACCTTAACACCTCCAGTGTGTTGCTGGAGCCCATACAGGGGAGCAAAGAATAGTAACACTGTTGCCTACCATGCATGTCGTAGGATGCGACTAAGGAGGATATGGTTCCGTCGCCCTGCTACTGAGCGAGTGCGTGGCACAACACTGTGAGCATGTGAGTTTCGTGTGGAATGCTTTTACATCTGTCCGCTGTTGTGTGTAGCGTGAACTGCATGTTCGGAGTGATGGTGGTCGGCTGTTGCTGCATTGACTGGTTTGCCTTTTTGGCTCACGAGTGCATTTTTCAGGAGACTCCTGGGAGTCGCCGCTGGAGGTACGGAGTTCGTGCTTTGTGCGGCGCTTTCGGCAGGTCGTCCTTTGAAAGAGACAGAGTCACATGGGATAAAACCTGGGTCAATGAAGTCTTACTGGTGACTGCCATTTCCATCGACGATGAACTGTATTTTTCATGGAGGACTTTTGTGTTGGCATTCTGGCAGCAGCATTATGCACAGAGTACCTGTGCGGGCTGTTGGCTTGCCGATACTCCTGTCTGTTCCATTGTTCACTTTTGGCAGTGAGGAGCATTTTGTGTGATATTCACTGACACAGAAACGGAGCAATATGGGGATAACCCGTTGCCGTGAAGTTGGAAACACGACTATCTAACTAACTAACTAACCTCCAGTTAATGTTTCTGAGTACTGTAAATATTGGTCATAGGTTTCACAAACCTAACATTTTAATATAACAAACTCCGGGAAGGTTAACCCTGTCAACAAATGCCTGCAGAAGTCGGATGTGTCGGCCTAACGGCGCAAGAACGCAGCTCTGCTGTAAACGGCACAACGCAATCACATCTGGAAAAAAAAAACACTTCGGATGAACGCAGAAGAAGAAGATATAACAAACTGATAAAGTATTACATATCTTTATTAATTATTAGTTAAATAAAAAAAGACATACAAATATGGTTAATTTAATAACTTTCATTGTTACATACACATGTATGTATCCCCATATGGCTACCAAAAGATAAATAAATAAATAAATAAAAACACACACATGCATGCACACACGCACAAACACAAAAACAAAAAACAAAACAAAACAAAAAAATCAACTTAAAGCATGGAAGACAGTTTATTTTGTGCATGGCAGTCAAATGTCAAATGAAGCAAATATTTCAACTTGCATATTATTTATTACATAAATGTCCTGGGATGCTACATCAATACAAAGCATACAAGAGTACACCTGCCTGTGAATTATAGACCCTATGTACTGATAACAGACAGAAAGTAGGGACCATAGAGATGTAGCATCTTGGTAAAATGCTATGAATTACATGTGGCGCCTTAGTAAAGTGCTACAAATTACATAGCTAAGATGTGGTGCCTTGGTAAAGTGCCACAAATTACATAGACAGCTAACATGTGGTGCTTTGGTAAAGTGCTACACATTACACAGACAACTAAGATGTAATGCTTTGGTAAAGTGCTACAAATTACACAGACAGCTAACATGTGGTGCCTTAGTAAAGTGCTACAAATTACATAGACAGCTAACATGTGGTGCTTTGGTAAAGTGCTACACATTACACAGACAACTAAGATGTAATGCTTTGGTAAAGTGCTACACATTACACAGACAACTAAGATGTAATGCTTTGGTAAAGTGCTAACATTCCATGAACAGCTAAGATGTGGATGTCTTGGTAAAATGTAGACTTTTCATGGACAGCAAAGAAGATCAATATCCAAGTATAACAGGAGAAAAATTCACAAAGACAGATGACTGCCTACATTAGAAGTAGACATCTGATACTGCTTGACCATGAGAAGTGAAGTTCTGGAAATGTGGCAACCAGAAAGCCACTGAGTGACTGCAAATCTAGAATTCAACACCTTTTCTCCATCTTACCATAATGGCACCATGATAGCACTGTGGGTAAAAGGCTAGGTACAAGAGGTAGAAGACGACAGAGACATACATATGTATTTGGGAAACTTAAAAAGTTGGGCAATAAAAAATATTATAAGCAATACTAGCTTCCTCAAAATATCAAATGTTGGAGATTGATCACTAATGTCTACTCCAGGCCAGGAAACCTAAAGAACAGTTACAGTCGAGAGGTTCAACTTCAGTGCACCAGGTTTTACCCTATCTGGCTCAGTCTCTCTTCACAGAACTACACGCTGTCTGCCAAGATGTCACACAAAGCACAAACTCTAGCAGTGACCCTCAGGAAAAGTTACTCTCGTGGTCTGAACGGTGCAATTTGAAATGAGCCCACGACCTACAGAGTGCAAGGCTTTACCACTTTGCCACAAAGATCTCCATTTGAAAAAGACGAAGAAGACCCTTTGGCCACCTCTACTTTTCCAATTAATTTCCTAGCACCCACTTCAGGCAGAGACGTGAAAGATTGTAAAACTTATTTATATTTCAAGTTTTTTATCTGTGTTGTTCTGGGTAATTGTTGTGATCATGAATTCAGATACTGTAATAGAACGTGATCGCCTGTATGTTACCAGGACCTGCAAAGGAAGCAAAGAATAATAACACTGCGTCCTATCAGGCGTGTCGTAATTAGGCAGGCTACCCCATCATGTAAGAAACATTCAACAACAAAATCCAACCAACCATGAACAAGTCAAATAATGAAAAAAGAATTAGTCAACCAAGAGGAAAGGAAGCTCTTATAGAAGAGATATAACGCGCTGCGGAGAAAGCAGAAAGGAGTCCGGGGCACTGATTCAATTTCCTACATCGAGGAAAATCTCCAGGTTAGGCACCTGGAATGTTACAACTATGTATGAATTAGGTAAGATAGCACAGGTGGCAGCAGAAATGAAATCTAATATTAGCATTTTTGGATTATGTGAAACAAAGAGGTCTGGAGTCAGTGAACAGCACCTTAGCATAGGTGAAACAGTGTTGTATTCAGGCCATAAAGACCCACAGTAAAGGAGAGACCCTAAACAAGAAGCAACGGAAGCATTATTATGTTGCTCTAGAATAATAATGGCAAGATTTAGAACTATCAAAAAGAAAATAAACATGAATGTGATCCAGTGCCACACACCAATAAATGACAAAAAGGAATCGCTTAAGGAGGAATTTTACATGAAACTTCAAAATGTTGATGTGTGTAAATGCCAAGAAAGGATTGGATAACAGCGGGTATAAATAGGTCATGGTCAAACATGGACTAGGTGTAATGAATGAAAATAGGGAATTGTTCACCAATTTTTGTGAAGGGAATCAATATGTCATAGACGCGAGTGTTTTCCTTACAAAATAATCTATAAAGTAACATAGCCTTCACCTGACTACAAAATGAAAAACTAAACTAATCATATATGTATTAATATGAAATTTAGATCATCTCTACATTATGTCAAAATCTTTAGAAGTGCAGATGTAAATACAGGCCACTACCTGCTGACAAGCAACATTAAGTTAAGTCTCAAGCAGTATATAATATCTTATAAAGATGGAATTCAATATTCTATAGGATATCTTAAAAAAAAAACAAACAAGAAACTAAGGAACATCTTATGGTTACAGTCTCTAAGATTGCACCAGGTCTTAAAACACCTCGTAGATGAAGCGAACGTGGAGAAGAACTGGCAACAAGTTAAAAGCATTTGGAGTGACTCATGTATGGAAGTCACCGGAAGAAGTGAACATAGACATAAAGCATGGATAATGCTATGTTTTATGTGGATGTCTAGACTTGTTTTAGTATATGCTATTAAATTTACCTTCCATTTTTACGTATACTGTGTAGGGGTGGGGGGATTTTTAGATAGGACATATGAAAGGGGGGGGGGGGGGGATGACGTTCTGAAAATACGATGAAGGGGGCACGGGCCAAATTTTTTATAGGAAGGGGGGGGGGGGGAGAATGACGTTCTGAAAATATGGTGTAGGGGGACACGGGCCAAAAAAGGTTGAGAACCACTGCTCTAGAAAATAGAAGAAAGAAAAAATTAAATGGCAACTTAATAGAGCTGCTAAATCAGAGCCCAAGGAAAATATGCAGAACCTAACAAAGAAGTTAAGAAGCACATAAAGGCAGATAAAAGATAATATTTAGTATGCAGCAGTGAAGGGAAATCTCAGAGACCTTTATACAGCACCACAAGGAAATTGGTAGGAAAATATAACCAATCGAGTCAACTTACAAAAAATAGTAAAGGGAAAGTTCTCACCAACATTAAAAATCACACAAACAGATCGGTTGAATACTTTAAGGATTTTCTGAATAAACCAGTTCCAAATAACCCTCCTTATATCCAGTCAGCAGATGTGGAACTGAATGTCAACTGTGAAAAACCATCGAAAGAAGAAACTTCTGAAAGATGGAAAAACTGATGCCCCAAATGGTATCCTAACAGAAGCTATTAAATCCAATATAGAAACTTCAACTTAACTGCTGTACAAATATTTCGTAGAGTCTGGGAGACCTGAGAAATACCAGCAGACTGGAGAGAAGGATATCTGGCAACATATAAAGATATGAAGTTTAGAGTTCTTCATGAGGGAAAACTGACAGATGCATTTGAAATAAAAACAGGTGTACAACAGGAACGTATTTTGGCACCATTATTATTTTCACTGACTATAGATTTGGTTATGAAGACAGCCACAACCGCCAGAAATGAATTTCAAAAGACAACAATGCAATAAGAATACAGGTAAACTGCCAAATATAAACATTAACTTGTATACAGCTACAATCCTTAAATTTAAAAAACAAACATTAAAAACAAACAAACAGAATGTATGACAACTGGCAATGAAAGTAAAATCATAACTGGACAGAAAAGACAGTTAATGATTAAAAAGAAATGTTTTACCCTATGATTATAATCATTGATAAAACACTCATGAAACCCATACCCTCACATACTCATTACAAAATATTTATGAATATTGCAGTTCTGCTAGTTTGACTAATTAGTAAGTTTTAAAAGCAAAATGTCTTACATCTACAGAAACTTTTAAGATCTGGCAATCAGTGCAAAACCTTCCTTGTTTCAAATAACCAGAGACCAAAAGTCTTAATCGAAGTCCATAGTAACAGTTTTAACACACATGATGGTAGCAGATTTACAGAATGTTTCACAGCCCCAGTGACATGTATGTGGCAATAAATAAACCATTTACAATTCCATGTGCATGTTCTGTGATGACTCGGAGCCACATGTGCAGGCTTTCTCTTGAGCATCCTTGTAAGGTTTACACCCCAGAGCCACAGTCCCAGCATACATCATGTCAGCAGCAGAGGCACACGCTGTTCAATGAAAATAACATGAAAAATTGTTTACAGAAACAAAAGCAGTGAATTTTTTTTAAAAGGCCAGCTTTACAAGAAGATAGAGAGCTGAGGTACTGTAGTGGCTAGATGTTCACCTGCCGGCCCAGTGGTCATGGGTTGAGATCTGCATCTGGGCCGATTGTTCAAATTGAATTGGGCTCCCAGGTCGACCCGGCCTAAACTGGGTATCAGGAAATGTCTAGGGAAGTAAAGGCAGCCATCATTAATACTGACCACATCACCCATTGACTAACGATTGGTCTATACCAGTGGTTCTCAACTGGTCAACCGGTCGGGTATTCAACCCTGAGGGGAAGGGGGGGGGGGGGGGGGTTAGGGTTTCCAGGGGGAGAATTAAGATGATTTCAAGACCGCGTTAATACAAAAAGTACCGATTACTTAATATTGTTTTTCCCTCCATACTTTACGGTTCTGTACTTCTCACCATTCTGAAATTTGTTTAATAACGTAAGTAGACCCGCAACGCAAATCATGTTTTATGTAGACGTCTAGACTGTTCTAGTATGTGTTATTAAATTTAGCTTCCATTTTTACGTATACTGTGTAGGGACAGGGGGGGGGGGGGGTGTTATAAGGAGGAATATGATAGGAAAGGGGGGAGGAATGACGTTCTGAACATATGGTGAAGGGGTGCATGGGCCAAAAAAGGCTGAGAACCACTGGTCTATACAGATATGGGTCAAGCACCAGCATGTCCCATAGATCAAGCACCAGCATGTCCCATGGGCCAGAACCAGTATGTTCCATAGGTCTAGCACCAGTATGCCTCATGGGTCTAGCACCAGTATGTCCCATGGGTCTAGCACCAGTATGTCCCATGGGTCTAGCACCAGTATGTCCCATGGGTCTATCACCAGTATGTCCCATGGGTCTATCACCAGTATGTCCCATGGGTCTAGTACCAGTGTGTCCCACATGCCTACAACATGCGGCACTGATTATAAGAACATGGTCACAAATAACCAATATAACATTTACTAAATCTTCATCATCATGCTCATGTAGTAAGCCCTTCACAGAAGATCACTTTCATCACAACCTGCCAGAAAGTCTGCATCCTTCACCAGTTCTCATTGTCCTGCCTGTCATCTGCCAGCGGAGCATCAGCTCTCAACCAACTCAAGCAGTTGTAGAACTGCTCCTGAAAGGTTGTGTTGTGCAGCTAAAGTTGTCTACAGGATGAGGCAGCCTGTCTCAAGCCAACACTCCTTACTTGCTCTTATGACATGCAAGGTAGGTTACGATGTGACTATTCTCTGCGTCCCTGATGGGTCCTAGTAACACACGGTCCACCAGTTCTCCTGCCTCATGTATTTCAATGCTCAGGACATCTTTAAGTCTGGTATAATAAGATGTGTTTATGTCCCCCTGCCTCTTCTTGCTGGAACCATGCCTTCCATTCATGTCTGTCAGAAACAACTGACATGAACGTACCGTCAAAGGTTTTTTTGAACCAGTTTTCTTCAATGGTTTGTTATTGTAAAAGATCAGTATTTTTCTTCTTCTTGATCCACAGTTTTATAACAATGTTTTTCTAGCATCTAAGTTTAAAAGTCTCAATTTACCTGTTTTAGTGATTGTGAAATGGTCAATGATTCACTTGCATATTTTGCTATATGTAAGATGCATGTTCTACATTTTTTTACTTTTATTTGTTTGCTGGTGTTGTATCATTGGTTCTTAATACTGTTTAATTTCTGCACTGATAGGACCAGCCTCTTTCTGACTTCTTTAGAACAGTTTCCATTCTTATTTAAGGAGCTAAGGTATTTAAAGTGTGCTACGTTTTCAATTTCTTTATTGTTGAAGGTGATTGTTGGTTGAAATGTTGTTTGGTCTGTGGACATTATCTCTGTTTTCTTTTTAATACCTTATATTTTCTGTGTAAATGTTGAACAAGGGTGGGGGAATATGCAAATAAAAATAAAGATAAATGGCTACTAACTAATAATTGCAAGAAGCAAATAAGTCCTAGTGTTAACAATCCTTATTTTAATATTACAAATGAATATTAATATCATAGAACATCATGCATGTTTTTCATTCAACTTTTAAAAACAATAAGGGCTCACGGTTCCAAAGGGGCCTGAGCCGCCCCATGAGGTTTCATGTTACTGTGTGTCATTCAGATGGCCACCTCTACTGGTGGCCCTGGCAAGTTCAAGTGCAGATACTAAAGATCAAATACAGATGATGACTGATTTTACTTCTACTTTGATCTTACCAATGGGCCGAGAAATGTTCCTTTATCTTGAATTCAATTTGAGATCTATAGTTCAGTCTTCTAAAGGATTCACCACCCAATATCATATCACATCACCAATATTTCATATCACATCAACATTTCTGAAGATATTTATTTTTCGTTGTCTTCATTTAAAAACTTTTTTTGATATTTTCAGTCTTTTCTTTCCTTGTGAGTGCTAGCTCATCATATCAGTTAAAATAAAGATGCATGCAAGCATGTTTGTGCGCACACATATTTACAAATGTGAGAAAACTCATGTACACATAGATCTACCAACTTAAACAATGAGCTATATGACTGATTTTTTTTCAGCCTTAAGTATGACTACTTTAGAAATTATTGCAATACACCTTACCTTCATATACATCTATTGTTACAACTTTCTTAATTGACTTGCAAAGCTTCTCCAAGCATGCTTTAAATTCATGATCACAGAATTGTTTGGCCTTGTCACAAGTGTCATAGCAGCGATCGTGTTCATTGCAACACTTGGTCAGCACCCGGATTGATATGTATTTCTCAAGCTGCAACAGAAATTACATAACAAAGGTAGTTTCACAATAACTGCACTTGAATAATGATGTTTATACCTCACAAAAACCATAATTAGGGCATCTGAACTGTGGTTCATAGATTACTATGATCAGCTTGAAAAATAATCAAAGTCACCTGATGTGTCCATGTCTGGGAACTAATGAGATCAGTTCAAAGTTAATCAAACTGATTAGCGGATGTGCACATGCTGAATAGTTTATGTTTAATTTCAGGTAGAGTTCCGGGATGGTATCTTATTAAATCTTATTTTTTAAGACCGGAAAATGTTAATTAAATGATTAATCTGGAGGGAATACAGAATAGTGTCTAGTGAAAAACCAGTGCAGCTATAAGGATACACAGTTCTATTGAAACAGGGTGAATTCAATTTCTGGGAAGTTTAAATAAATGCAGGGGGTGGGGGGGGGGGGTGGGGGGGGGGGGGTGGGGTGCGTGGGGTGTGTGTGTGTGTGAGAGTGAGTGAGAGAGAGAGAGAGAGAGAGAGAGAGAAGGTTGGAGTAAACATGTATAAGGGGTAGATAACTTGGGCAAGTCAAGTAGAGACGTGTACATATTGATATAGAGAGAAAATAGAGAGAACAGTCCCTGTAGTTAGTTACTGTCGGACTAAGAGGGAGTCACACAAAACATATTATTCCTCATGAGTAAATACAATCTGTAGAAGTCAGTGTTATCTTATTCAGTGTGTACGAAAAGTTTACATCTGTACATTTTTATCCTTGGAGGGTTTTATGCTATCATCAGTGTTGGTCCTGATGTAACAATATATATATATATATATATATATATATATATATATATATATATATATATATATATATATATATATATGTATGTATATATATATATATATATATATATATATATATATATATATATATATATATATATATATATGAGTGCAAAAGTGTTATTGAGTGACCTCCAGCTGTTCATTAGTAGTCCTGCATGTCTATTGATACTAATACAGATAAACTATGAACTTACAACCATTAAGAGAAACATACCCTAGACACAATAATAACCACTCCCATATTGTCACAATTACTAACATATATGTTATCTGAAATATTTTTCAAATCCTCAGCTATCTGAGCTGACTCACAGAATCGTAAAACAAGCGATAGCTGAAATATTTTTAAAATCTCCATATCCTTAATTGTAATCAAACTTGGTTGCATAGGTTGTTATTGTACAGTAAATTAAAAACTTGGATTCTAAGTTAATTACATTATGTATTTTTTTTTGCATATCCCTTACAGGGCGTTGCAGTCAACACAGCATTTTTCAGCTAGTTTATGTACTAGGCAAGTTTTACGTTCAGTAGTTTGCCATTGCTTTCTGAACGACCAGCTCCCATACCAACACAATATAACACAACGCGACACGGTCTGCTGCACAAATCGGTCGCAGCTGAGTTTTGAACGCCTGGTAAGTGGCTCATGATCCGCATTCACAAGCCTTTGGCCACGGAGACTGGTTACATTATGTTAGAATTTTAAAATAGGCTTCAGATAGAATTAATCAAAAGAAGTGTTGTTATTTATTCCAATGCTGAGAGTTGTCCGCTCTTGCCAGCCCATTCTCATAAATGTGAAGTTCTTTGCAGCTTCATAGTGCTGAGAACAGTGTCTGCACAGGGGTGCATTGTAGGGCTACATGACTGAAACTGCCATTGACAGGTGGCATATTCTGCATGAAACTTGAAAATTAGACTGATTTGATCATGCTCAGGTCTTCAATGTTGTCAATGGCATTTGGTTGGAACAGTCTCAAGACAAACAAACATTTGGTCTGTTTGCTTTGCCCATGTTTTCAGGCAATATTCTGATGTTTTGTGTCTAAGAATCTGTTGGACTGTTCACGTGCAATTAGCTAAAAGATACAGTTCTATCATATTTTAAGGTTTTCTTATTTCCCAATAGATTGCTATGGTCTGGAACCCATTGTAAGGCTATACTGGATGTTATTAAGTTGCAGATTGGTTACTTTACTAGAAACTTAAAAATAACACTTTATTCATTAACAAGTGTTTATTCTGTCTTTCTTTTAAAGTTTGAACCTAAATTTCATTCAGTCAGACCTAAAATTCCCTAAAATTTCTTTTGCCTTCAGTTCATTGGCCATACCATATCCGCTTCTACCTTAACTCTACACCACCGAAGGTTTGACTAAAATATTTTCTGAAACTAAATCTAATTTAGGCATCAGCTAACAATTCCTTCTTCTATGTTCTACAATGGCGGACTCCTTGGTAAAGTAGGCTAGTCATCTGTCTCATGCACTGAAGGTAGTGGGTTTGTTTTTGAACTGGTCATTCAGACTCGGGTTCATCAATGTAACTATGATGTTCTTGGCAGGTGGCTTGGTCTGCCACATTAAAAGCATCAAACCACCATCTACTAGGTTATGAATAATAAGATATATTAATATGCTTATATCATCACCATTCCTTTCAGACGATTATGAAAATGATCTGGTAGCAGGTATATGAGATGGGTGAACTCAGGGCTGCACCATTCTGATAAAATAAAATCCTGCCATTCTAGAGATTGAAACCTTCACTAATGAGCTCATAAGTGACTGAACTAAGTGCTTGGAAGATATGTGACTAAAATAACTACTGCATTAGCACAGCTTGGAAGATACATGACTGATCTTACAAGTACAATATTACAGCTTTGAAGAGTGAACCAATTATTACACTGAGGTTAAATGAACTAACTACTACACTAGCACAGCTTGCAAGATAAGTGGTGATGTAACTACTACACTAGCACAGCTTGGAAGGTAAGTGATGATGTAACTACTACACTAGTACAGCTTGGAAGATAAGTGGTGATGTAACTACTACACTAGCACAGCTTGGAAGGTAAGTGATGATGTAACTACTACACTAGTACAGCTTGGAAGATAAGTGGTGATGTAACTACTACACTAGCACAGCTTGGAAGGTAAGTGATGATGTAACTACTACACTAGTACAGCTTGGAAGATAAGTGGTGATGTAAATACTACACTAGCACAGCTTGCAAGATAAGTGGTGATGTAACTACTACACTAGCACAGCTTGGAAGGTAAGTGATGATGTAACTACTACACTAGTACAGCTTGGAAGATAAGTGGTGATGTAACTACTACACTAGCACAGCTTGGAAGGTAAGTGATGATGTAACTACTACACTAGTACAGCTTGCAAGATAAGTGGTGATGTAACTACTACACTAGCACAGCTTGCAAGATAAGTGGTGATGTAACTACTACACTAGCACAGCTTGGAAGGTAAGTGATGATGTAACTACTACACTAGTACAGCTTGGAAGATAAGTGGTGATGTAACTACTACACTAGCACAGCTTGCAAGATAAGTGGTGATGTAACTACTACACTAGCACAGCTTGGAAGGTAAGTGATGATGTAACTACTACACTAGTACAGCTTGGAAGATAAGTGGTGATGTAACTACTACACTAGCACAGCTTGGAAGGTAAGTGATGATGTAACTACTACACTAGTACAGCTTGCAAGATAAGTGGTGATGTAACTACTACACTAGTACAGCTTTCAAGATAATTTATGATGTAACTACTACACTAGTACAGCTTGCAAGATAAGTGATGATGTAACTACTACACAAGTACAGCTTGGAAAACAGTTGAATGAACTAACTATTACACTAGCACAGCTTGGAAGACAGTTACTACACTACCACACTAGCACAGCTTGGAAGATAGCTGGATGAACTAACTATTACACTAGTACAGCTTGGAAGATAGCTGGATGAACTAACTATTACACTAGTACAGCTTGGAAGATAGCTGGATGAACTTACTATTACATTAGCACAGCTTGGAAGACAGTTACTACACTACCACACTAGTACAGCTTGGAAGACAGTTACTACACTACCACACTAGTACAGCTTGGAAGATAGTTACTACACTACCACACTAGTACAGCTTGGAAGATAGTTACTACACTACCACACTAGTACAGCTTGGAAGATAGCTGGATGAACTAACTATTACACTAGCACAGCTTGGAAGATAGTTACTACACTACCACACTAGTACAGCTTGGAAGATAGCTGGATGAACTAACTATTACATTAGCACAGCTTGGAAGACAGTTACTACACTACCACACTAGTACAGCTTGGAAGATAGCTGGATGAACTAACTATTACACTAGCACAGCTTGGAAGACAGTTACTACACTACCACACTAGTACAGCTTGGAAGACAGTTACTACACTACCACACTAGTACAGCTTGGAAGACAATTATTACACTACCACACTAGCACAGCTTGGAAGACAGTTACTACACTACCACACTAGCACAGCTTGGAAGACAGTTACTACACTACCACACTAGCACAGCTTGGAAGACAGTTACTACACTACCACACTAGCACAGCTTGGAAGACAGTTACTACACTACCACACTAGCACAGCTTGGAAGATAGTTACTACACTACCACACTAGTACAGCTTGGAAGACAGTTACTACACTACCACACTAGCACAGCTTGGAAGATAGTTACTACACTACCACACTAGTACAGCTTGGAAGACAGTTACTACACTACCACACTAGCACAGCTTGGAAGATAGCTGGATGAACTAACTATTACACTAGTACAGCTTGGAAGATAATTACTACACTACCACACTAGTACAGCTTGGAAGATAGCTGGATGAACTAACTATTACACTAGCACAGCTTGGAAGATAGTTACTACACTACCACACTAGTACAGCTTGGAAAACAGTTACTACACTACCACACTAGTACAGCTTGGAAGATAGCTGGATGAACTAACTATTACACTAGTACAGCTTGGAAGACAGTTACTACACTACCACACTAGTACAGCTTGGAAGATAGCTGGATGAACTAACTATTACACTAGCACAGCTTAGAAGACAGTTACTACACTACCACACTAGTACAGCTTGGAAGACAGTTACTACACTACCACACTAGCACAGCTTGGAAGATAGCTGGATGAACTAACTATTACACTAGTACAGCTTGGAAGATAGTTACTACACTACCACACTAGTACAGCTTGGAAGACAGTTACTACACTACCACACTAGTACAGCTTGGAAGACAGTTACTACACTACCACACTAGTACAGCTTGGAAGATAGCTGGATGAACTAACTATTACACTAGCACAGCTTGGAAGACAGTTACTACACTACCACACTAATACAGCTTGGGAGACAGTTACACTACCACACTAGTACAGCTTGGAAGATAGTTACTACACTACTACACTAGTACAGCTTGGAAGATAGTTACTACACTACCACACTAGTACAGCTTGGAAGACAGTTACTACACTACCACATTAGTACAGCTTGGAAGACAGTTACTACACTACCACACTAGTACAGCTTGGAAGATAGTTACTACACTACCACACTAGTACAGCTTGGAAGATAGTTACTACACTACCACACTAGTACAGCTTGGAAGACAGTTACTAAACTACCACACTAGTACAGCTTGGAAGATAGCTGGATGAACTAACTATTACACTAGCACAGCTTGGAAGACAGTTACTACACTACCACACTAGCACAGCTTGGAAGATAGCTGGATGAACTAACTATTACACTAGCACAGCTTGGAAGACAGTTACTACACTACCACACTAGTACAGCTTGGAAGACAGTTACTACACTACCACACTAGTACAGCTTGGAAGACAGTTACTACACTACCACACTAGTACAGCTTGGAAGATAGCTGGATGAACTAACTATTACACTAGCACAGCTTGGAAGATAGTTACTACACTACCACACTAGTACAGCTTGGAAGACAGTTACTACACTACCACACTAGTACAGCTTGGAAGACAGTTACTACACTACCACACTAGCACAGCTTGGAAAATAGCTGGATGAACTAACTATTACACTAGTACAGCTTGGAAGACAGTTACTACACTACCACACTAGTACAGCTTGGAAGATAGTTACTACACTACCACACTAGTACAGCTTGGAAGACAGTTACTACACTACCACACTAGTACAGCTTGGAAGATAGCTGGATGAACTAACTATTACACTAGTACAGCTTGGAAGACAGTTACTACACTACCACACTAGTACAGCTTGGAAGACAGTTACTACACTACCACACTAGTACAGCTTGGAAGACAGTTACTACACTACCACACTAGCACAGCTTGGAAGATAGCTGGATGAACTAACTATTACACTAGTACAGCTTGGAAGACAGTTACTACACTACCACACTAGTACAGCTTGGAAGACAGTTACTACACTACCACTAGTACAGCTTGGAAGATAGCTGGATGAACTAACTATTACACTAGCACAGCTTGGAAGACAGTTGAATGAACTAACAACTACACTAGCACAATTTGGAAGATAAGTGATTGATTCAACTACTACGCTATCACAGCTGAAAAGATTAAACTTACTATTACACAAACAGGGCTTGGGAGATAAGTGGATTAAAACAGTAAAATTAGTAAACATGTTGTCCACACTTCACAGTGTTCAGAATGCAATAAATAACATGCTATTATACCATGTCATCCTGTGATAATAACAGTCAGTAGTTAATTTACTTCAAATATTGTCATCTACTGCCTACAATACCTTGCAGATTAGAACAGGGGGATCTTGAGCCTGAAGAATTAAATTAAGTGCAGCCACCACAAACTGTGCAAGTTCGGGTTTCTTTTTGTTCCTGACAGAAAACAAAATTTACACCTTACTGAGGATTCGAACCCAGGTCTACTGAAGGAGAACCTGGCATTCTTTGCCAGCTGTTCTTCTTGTGGCCTTAACTCCTCATGCTCAAGACCCCCTGTCCTACACCACAAGGTACTATATAATGTAAGAAGTAGATGACAGTTGACAGTAAATTTATAATGCCAGTAATTACCTGAAAACCAAAGGATCCGCAGCCATTTGAAGATGGTTGATAATGTTTTCTAGGTCTGGGATTTGCTCCTGAAAACAAAAGACAGAAAATGCATCCTAGTTTTATTATGTTTATGTGACTTTAAAATACATATGTTTGAATAATGAAGACACAAACAATATATTGCACACTTTATTTCCTGGCATATTTCGCTGTATCTCACCAGGTGTGTACTACAGACAAATGTTCAGCATAATTGCCAACGAGCACTTGCCGACATAAACTAGGGGTATTGGGATGCTGCTGCGTTGACAATCATTGTGTGACGTACGCTGACACACAGTGAACACAACTCATTGCCTCTGAGTTACAACATGGCATCATGTATTGTTTCTCTGTGACACAACCACTGTTCGATTCAATGTTCCGTTTACATCCAATATCCTCTACACACTTATCGTAGTACGGCCTGCTATCCAGGCTAACTGTTCATATACAATGGTACACACACAACTCTTTAAACCCTACTTACACCAGTCTTGTTAGACATGGCCGCAGGCGCTTACATTCACAGGCCGGCAACTTCTGCACACGACACAACTGGACCTCGTGCTGTAGAATGAACGTGTCCAACCGCCTGATCGCGGTAATACATTTCTCAGCCCTGGGTACGCGCTTAAGATATCTAGCACACATTCAGTTGCTTGCCGTTGATGTCTCTCGACGTTTCATTATGACAGTGGAGACTAACTTCTCGGCTCCCTGCCTGGTCATTTGATGTGTACCCAATGGTCTCCAGCTCTCTGATTGCCGTCTTTGTTTCCTTCCCTTTCTCGACCTTTCTGGTCACATGGCCTAAGCCACGTGATTTCATTGGCCCTATGAATAACCGCTTCCCGGTGTATTTCTTTCCTCTGAGCACCCATGACAATTCATCCTACTGTTGTTCTACAGACCAGACTCATGGCAATAATGAAGTAACATAATGAATTCTTTCAGTTGAAATACACAACCAAAACTACACTTTCATATGCCTCACTATCACCCTGGAAGTTTTAAAGAGACTTTCATATCTGTTTGTTTACATAATTGTGGGTTATCTGCATGTATAGCAGACACTACTTTATTATTTGTTGAACTTTTTTCTGAAGTATGCACCTGATGAGATACAGCAAAATAACCCAGGCAATATATTGTGCAATATAGTTTGTGCCTTGATGATTCAAATTCACAACAGGAAAACATTGTTTTGAACATATGTATTCATATAAAGCAAAGAATTTACATCAGCCATCTAAATCTGTGTATTACTTGTGCAACCATCTGCCCACAAAAAAGAAATAACGTATTTATGTGAGCTTGCATGTGTACATGTATAGCTATGTGTATATATAATTGTCAGCAAGATCTTCTATATAGATCCCTTGGTTGTGTAACTTGGATATTCTGGATATTTCTGATACCTTCTGTCTCCTTGTGGAGTATTTTCAATTCAATTCACGTCAAGCACTTTGTAGACTTATTCATGATTGGATGGGTTTTGTCTCAAGTCAACCCTCCTTAGTCGCCTCTTATGACATGCATGGTAGGTTACAGTGTTACTATTCCTTGCTACCCTTATAGGCACCTGTAACAAATGGGTGACTCTCAGTATTTGCATTCTGTGTATTCCTCTCAATAAATCTTTGCTGTCAACATTTAATTTGTCTACTAAATTTGTGGATTTCATCTGCTTCTTGCAGGACTTCATCAAATGTTGTTCTCTCTGCTCATGGTTTTCTCTGCATTATTCTCAGAAGACACATTTCTCCTGCCATTGGATGTTTCTCAGCTTGTCTGTTCACTGTTTAGGTCTCATCAAGGAGAACCCTGGCTACAAGGTTATGGTGTCCACTTCAAGCCCTGAAGGTTCAGGGTTCAATCTCATCAAAGGGTTGGGAATTGTCCCTAGAATCATTAGTACCTAATGATATCACACATCCCCTTGATATCTTGGACAGTGATACTGGATACAGAGGCTTCTCAGATAAGGTTGAAATATGGGAGTCCTGTGTACAAGCGGTCTATGTTAACTATCGCATGGCAATTGGAAATTACAGAGTGGATCATAAGACGATTTCTCTAGCAACATTGTTAGAAAAGCAAACCTACCCATGGTGAAGGGGTTACGGGCACAGATGGTAATCTCACATACCTCGTCCGAAACACAGCTGCGGGCGATTTGGCAGCAGACTGCCTTGCATTGGTTTTTCACGAAATGGTATGGGTGCCGGTTGTTCAGAAAGCAATATCAAATTACTGAACGTAAACTTGCCAAGAAATCACGAACAGCTAAAAAATGCTGGGGTTGACTGCAACATCCTGTAAAAGGATATGCAACTAACTTAACCCACGAGTAGTCAGATGGAATCTATCTGAAGGAAGAAAAGCAGACACAAATAAATGCCAAAGTCAGGCACAATGGCCTGTGAGGTGTATAACTAAGTCTGACACACTTTCCTCAAAAGAGGAACAAAGAAAAGGTATATGAGTACAACATATTAGGCTCTACATAGCACCTAAACAATTGTTCTCACTGCAACAGACGTTTTATTGGTAAGTTATGTTTTCCCTGTGGCAAATGCAGGGGCCAACTAGCACGGTGATGGACACAGAACATTGCAGACGTTGGGCATGACAATGCATAAGACAGGAGAACTGGCACAAGATGAAGAAACATTTTGGTGAGCCATGTAATTTTGTCTGCGGATATTTGATTTTTAAAGTTCAGAAACAGATTTAGATTTTCACGTGTCTCTTGACAGACAGGATAAAAAGAATATAGACATAAAAATGGTTAATCTGTAACTTCTCACAGTTGACTATTCTTGCAAATTACATGACTTACCATTACGACAAGTGTATTTGCAACCGTTCTGCTCCCCAACATATTTCTGAATATGGCCTATTGTGTCTTGCACAAAGCTGAGAATATTGCTAACTCCATCAGAAAACTCCTGACTTCCAGAAACAACAGGGGTAAAGCATGGGCTGTAAACCAAGGATGCTATCACAAGGTGCAGCAGTACAGGAGAAATAATCCTGTACATCACCTCAACACCAGCACTGAGTCCCCAAGCCCTTCAGATAGTGATGTGTCTGTTAATTAAAACATATACTGTTATTTACAGGGCAGGCATGTGTAAACACATTAAATTCTTAAGAGAATATCTTCTTTCAGTTTCACGTAATAAACGCCCAGAATTTGAACTCTCGGACCCTAGGATGGGGTTTCTACAGCTTCCTCTCAATCCCGGATCAGATCAGTAGCCAGGTACACAATAAAGGTCCGCTGCTATGTAATTATCAGCAGTGCTTATATGAAGTGTTATAGTGCAGTTTGACAAATTGCTTGACACTTATGTTTGATCTTCCACTGAAATGTGTGTCTTCTTCTTGCATGTTTGCCTTTTACTTTATTGTGGTTTTCAAATGTTTTTTTCCTCTCACAATACCAACAACTCTTTGAGTAATTTTACTTCTTTATTGGTTATCTTGTTTTTCCACATTATTTGCCCTAGTTTTCTACATATATACCCACATTTTGGTGGTGTTTACACTCTCTGCCCCAAACAGTTATTATCTAAACTCTTTATATTGCAGGCAGTTGCTACTTAACCTCTTTATACCCAGCAGTTGTTATTATTTAAACCCAGCAGTTGTTATTATTTAAACTCAGCAGTTGTTACTTAAACTCTGTATACATGAAGCAAACGTTACTTAAACTCTTAATGTACCAAGCATTTGCTTCTTAAACTCTATATTCTCAGCATTTGTTACTTAACTACTTTATTTATGAATCATTAGTTATTTAAATGCTTCATGCCCCTTGTATTTTTACTTAAATTCTTTATATCCCAAGCATCTGTTACTGAAACACTTTATATCTCAAGCACTCTTAATTTGAGCTCATAATATCCCAAATATTTGTTACTTAAACTCATGATATCCTCTGCATCTGTTTCTTAAGGTCTTTATATCCCAAGCAGTTTATACTTAAAACTCTATATCCCCAGCAGTTGTTAGTTTATACCAATGTTAGCGGAACAGTAAAAACATGGGTAGTGAAGATCAGTAAAAAGAAACCAATATTGTACTCTCTTTTAAATATGACACAGCAATCTAAACTATTACTGAATGGAAAAATACTGCATCAGGACGAAAATCAAAACTATTTAGGTGTCATCTTTGATGGTTGTCTGACATGTAAGACAAAGGGTATAATCTTTGATGGTTGTCTGACATGTAAGACACAAGTTGTCATCTTTAATGGCTATCTGACATGTAAGATGCAAGGTGTCATCTCTGATCGCTATCTGACATGTAAGACACAAGGTGTCATCTTTGATGGTTGTCTGATATGTAAGACACAAGGTATCATCTTTGATGGTTGTCTGACATGTAAGACACAAGGTGTCATCTTTGAAGGTTGTCTGACATATAAGACACAGGTTGTCATCTTTAATGGCTATCTGACATGTAAGATGCAAGGTGTCATCTCTGATCGCTATCTGACATGTAAGACACAAGGTGTCATCTTTGATGGTTGTCTGATATGTAAGACACAAGGTATCATCTTTGATGGTTGTCTGACATGTAAGACACAAGGTGTCATCTTTGATGGTTTTCTGACATGTAAGACAAAGGGTACAATCTTTGAAGGTTGTCTGACATGTAAGACACAAGGTATCATCTTTAATGGTTGTCTGACATGTAAGACACAAGGTGTCATCTTTGATGGTTGTCTGACATGTAAGACACAGGTTACCCGGGAAGGTTAACCCGGTCAACGAATTCTAGAAAATCAATGTAGGCTTGTCTCAACATCCTGCAAAGGATATGCAACATTAGTTAGTAAACAAACACATTGGCATCTTGCCGTCTTGACAGATGATAGTTTGTGCTTCAAAAAGGCATAATAACTTTTACCCATGGTGGTAGCGAATGTGACTGATAAGGCCAATTCGCGCTGTAAATGTCCATTCACAGTGGGTGCATGTGAACACGTGGTCATTTCCGCCATCATGTACCATCTTACGTCTCACACGCTCAGTGTGTGACTTATCTGCAATAATTTTCTCCTTTGTCTTTATTCCATTTCTGATGTTTGCCCTCCATGCAACACGTTCAGAGGCGACTTGCTCCCAATAGTAAACATACACAGCTGATATATTACTGGGGCTTGTAATGGAAGCAGAGAATAGTATCTAAAGAAGAGATCAGTAAAACTATCAAATTTCTGAAGGGTGGGAAAGCTGCTGGTCCAGATAGTATCTAGAAGAACCTGCTAAAACTAATATAAATATCTCAAATGAATTACTGCACAAATTATTAAGCATAATGTGACATTTGTAGACTATGAAAAGACTTTTGACAGTATTGATAGGGAATATCTTTGTAAATGAAGAGTCAACTATGGGATCCCATTGAAAGTCATTAACTTAATAAAGCCAACATGTAAAGACATAATGCAGAGTTCTTCTTGAGGGAAAATTACTGTATATTTGAAGTAAAAACAGGAGTGCAACAAGGATGCCTTTTGTCATCTTTATTATTCTTACTGATTATAGAGTGGACTATGAAGACAACAATAACAATCTTTTTTCCCTCTACAGTGAAAATATTTTCAGAAATGTAGAAGATATAAATGGAATCAGCATTGGAGGACGAAACATCAATAACTTTAGATATGCAGATGATACAGTATTGATTGCAGACAATGCGCAGGATCTGCAACAATTAGTAAATGCGGTTGTTGTACACAGTGAGGGTTAGAATTATAAAAAGACACAGGTTATGGTAGTCACTAGGAAATACGAAATACCACAATGTAATATACAAGTAAATGGGAATATTCTTCAAAAAGTTAATCGGTACAATTATCTCGGAACAGTCATAACATCTGATGGGAGATACCTTGAAGAGATTAGAACAAGAATCGCTATGGCCAAAGTAGCCTTTAGCAAGATGAAAAACATTCTGACCAATAAAAAGATGTCAATTGAAATGAGAAACAAAGAGCCTGTTCTTTTGTATGGATGTGATTGATTGGTTGATTGATTGATTTAGGAACCGACATCACAGCATTCGGGGCATTCCCATAAGCGCTCCGTCCCCATCCTCAGCAGCCAGCGAAGAGTTCCAACACTAATAGTACCAATAGCAATCTGATTATATGTCCATCTCGCCTTTCCTCTGAGCGTCGATCGTCAGCCAGATCCCCTCGCTGTCGCATTCTTGCCAAACCATGGTGATCCATTTGCTCCTCCGAGGTGTACACGTGCTCCCACAAGGCCACAACCACGTCTTCCTTATCATGCATCAATACTCCACCAAGTTTTGCAGAGCCAGCCAATCTGTCCGCCTGTTCATTCCCCAGCACACCAGCATGCCCCGGAGAAAAGATCCAGACGATGCTTGTCACCCGTGACTTCCGAAGCGATGCAAGCCACTCTGCACGAAGCTGAAAAACATCTGATGGCTGCAGAAATGTGGTTTCTGAGGAAAATGCAAAGAATACCATGGACAGACAGAAAATCCAATGACCAAGTACTACAGGAGACAAATGACAATTGTAAATTGATTAGAGAAATTAGATGTAGACAGTCAAAATTTTTTGGACATGTTATGAGAAGAAATGGATTGGAGAACTTAGTGACAACTGGCAAGATCAAAGGGAACAGACCAAGAGGAAGACCGAGAGGAAAATACCTGGATGGCTTGGCCACATGGCATGGATGAGACAGGAATACTGAGCTGATACACGACTCCGGTGATCGAGTGAAATGGCGAGTCATGACCGCCCACGCTTTCCGGCATGGCACATGATTGATTGACATAAAAGAACTAAAATGGTGTGACAGTCATCAATGTGGACCTCATGGAGATAGCAGTGAATCAAGAGGTGAGGGAAAGATCCTGACACTGGACACGACATGCATTCAGACAACTATATATATATATATATAAATAACTAGAAACCTGGAACCCATATCAAAATAGAAGACGTCAAACACACGGAGAATAGGATTAGAAACAGATGAATGATAGAATGGCGAGGACATGGATTGAATTGAGCTGTATGAGACAGCAAGGGATAGAACAGCTTGAAGTGAGTTAGTTGGGGTTGAGGGCTTAATAATAATATTTTAATAATGCTATGCTTCAAACTAAATAAATTCATAGAAGGATCAAGGGCAGCAGCAGCAGAAGAAGGAGCAGAAGAAGAAATTCACTCTTGTCCTTAACTAAACAAACACACTTTAAATATAAATAATATATATCCATAGTCCAACATCTGTACCTCAACTTGGACTGTTATTTTCATAAGTGAAATTAAATGTAAATAACAGATTTCTTAGAAAGCCAAAAATAGAAATGGAGGCTTTAATTCAAAACATTGCAGACATATAATATATCCTTTACTTGAACATTGTGTAATGCCGCTGGAGAAATAGAAGCATAACTGTTGTCTCCTGCTGCTAGTATAAATTTATGAACCACGACTTCCAAAATACAATTACAATCAATGTCGGTGGCTGCTTGCGAGCATGACATGGGAGATAATAATGCAAATGTTACCAATAATGAAAGTAAAGTCCATGCATTGGGAATTCCCTTGAACCTTGAACATCACAATAAATACAGGTTAAAGGTTAAAGGTAATCACACGTGTCACATACTAAAGTTTCCACATCAGTGCAGTCAACCTGTAGAATACACATGAGAAACTGCTGGGAAAATAGTGGCTACGAAAATGATGCCTGTATGGTATAGTTAAAATTTGACAGATATAGTGAATATAGAATGAGTGGGCACTGAGCATAGGATCTTCTCTCGTACACGTACAAGGGGTTACACAAATTTAGATTATAATACAGTGGTGTTCTGTCTGGGCCGGCGGGCTCCGTGACGAAGGCGTTACGGACGCGGTTTGTCATACCACGGACGCGGACGCTTACATGCGTTCGAAACACAGCTGCGACCGATTTGGCAGCAGGCCGTGTTGCGCTGGGTTTTAACGTGTTGGTATGGGAGCCCGCTGTTCAGAAGGCAATGGCAAACTACTGAAAGTAAACTTGTCAAGATATCAACAACAGCAGTAAAATGCCGGTGTTGACAGCGATGTCCTGTAAATAGGATATGCACAGCACGAGACAACAAGCGAGGGAATCTGGCTGATTCAAGAACACGAGTAGTTGCAACACTTACAAGGGACATATTCATAACAATATTTTGGAAGGTGCACTAACAGATAGCCGGTCTCCCTGGCCGAGGTGTTAGCAGCTTTCTCCGTAACCCCGAATACTATCGTGGTTGACGTGAGCGCACGAGAATTGGAAGCGGTTCGAGTTGCGCCAGTGACTTTATGAGAGTATGGAGCCGGTCGCTCAGAAAGTCGTGGCGTGCTGATGAGTGTAATCTAGCTTAGGAATCATCATACAGCTGAAAGATGCTGATGTTGACCGCAATATCCTGAAACAGAATGGAAATGCGGAAACACTAACAGATGAAAGAACACATTTTGTAGGGGTGCTTGAGTTTGGATGTCAGTGAAGTTCCAGGTAGAACGTAGGCCTACGTACGAGGGAGGGGTGGGGTGGATGATCCGACGTGTTTACAACCAGTGTGGTATAGTGTTATACAAACGATCAAACTACATTCTCTAACCGAGCATCTATGGATTTGATGTGACGTTGATTATGCTAATTAAAAAATCAAAACATCAATTATCGACATGTTTATTACCCGTTAACAACAACAATCATTTAAATCAAATCCCCACTGGTCGCATCCGTCAGTCCTGACATTCGACAAATATTGAATACTGCCTATAAGTATACGCGTTTTAAGAATTGTGGAGAATATTGAACAGAATTTTGACCAGTAACAGTACGCCATTAAGCTCCTAACAAAAATATCAGAATCGTGGTTTCATACTAGTCAATATCCTACAGACTGCAATCTATATCTGTTTCTAATACATTCGATCTACTTGGTTGTCAGAATCTCCCCCAGACTCTCTGTCTTATACCATGACCAAGATATTGATGACTGTATTGCCCTGATGTGTGTTTAGATGTCTGTATAAGTTTGTCTGGCAATATTTGGGCATCACTCGTATTCAATCAATCAAACAGGTGCCATCTCCGCAATGAAGGTTGGCTGCAATGAATCTTCAACACTGTCTGTCTCTTGCCCTGACTGTACATTATGTCAGGCTGATGCGCGTCCATCTCTTGATGTTATCCTCCCACTTGTATCGTTGTCTACCTCTTGCTCGCTTGCCCTCAACCTTGCCTTCCAGTATGGTTTTTATAAGAGTATCATGTCTTTTAACGTATTAGGGAGCCACAGTAGCCTTGTGGCTGGACGCTCGCCCGCCGACCCGTTGGTCATCGGGTCAATCCGCATCGGGGCGGATTCAGATGGTAAAAATGGACCTGGGCTCCCAGGTCGACCCAGCCTTAAATGTGTATCAGGAAATGTTTTGGGAAGTAAAGGCAACGGTGGGGTAATGCCTACATTATCCACCAGCCGAGTGTCGATTGGTCTGTACAACTATAAATCTAACACTATATCCAAATGCGCCTTAAAGCGCGTAAATGGTCCTTAACTTTCTTACTTTTTTACTATGTATGTGGGTAACGTGAAAGACATAATTTGTGTATTCCATATATGTGGGTAAAGTGTCAGATAGAATTGGTGCATTCCGTGCATGTGGGTAACGTGTCAGATAAAATTGGTGCATTCCGTGTATGTGGGTAACGCGTCACATAGAATTGGTGCATTCCGTGTATGTGGGTAACGTGTCAGATAAAATTGGTGCATTCCGTGTACGTGGGTAACGCGTCACATAGAATTGGTGCATTCCGTGTATGTGGGTAACGTGTCAGATAGAATTGGTGCATTCCATGTATGTGTGTAAGATGTCAGATATAATTGGTGCATTCCGTGTATGTGGGTAACGTGTCAGATAGAATTGGTGCATTCCGTGTATGTGAGTAACTTGTCAGATAGAATTGGTGCATTCCGTGTATGTGGGTAACTTGTCAGATAGAATTGGTGCATTCCGTGTATGTGGGTAACGCGTCACATAGAATTGGTGCATTCCGTGTATGTTGGTAACGTGTCAGATAAAATTGGTGCATTCCGTGTATGTGGGTAACGTGTCAGATAGAATTGATGCATTCCATGTATGTGTGTAAGGTGTCAGATAGAATTGGTGCATTCCGTGTATGTGAGTAACTTGTCAGATAGAATTGGTGCATTCCGTGTATGTGGGTAACGCGTCACATAGAATTGGTGCATTCCGTGTATGTGGGTAACGCGTTACATAGAATTGGTGCATTCCGTGTATGTGGGTAACGTGTCAGATAGAATTGGTGCATTCCGTGTATGTGGGTAACGTGTCAGATAGAATTGGTGCATTCCGTATATGTGGGTAACGTGTCAGATAGAATTGGTGCATTCCGTGTATGTGGGTAACGTGTCAGATAGAATTGGTGCATTCCGTGTATGTGGGTAACGTGTCAGATAGAATTGGTGCATTCCGTGTATGTGGGTAACGTGTCAGATAGAATTAGTGCATTCCATGTATGTGGGTAACGTGTCGTTTACCCTTCCTACGCTGGTGTGTTTCAGCAATATTTTGACGGAGATCTACTTGTTATCAATTGTCGTAATAAGTGTCGTCCCTGGGGTGAGGGAAATCAACACCCACATTCTTTTAACCCCATATCATTATCTTGAGGATCTTCTGGATTTCTGTCCACAACACCCCGTCAGTCCTTGGATCACTCTCTCTCTCTCTCTCTCTCTCTCTCTCTCTCTCTCTCTCTCTCTCTCTCTCTCTCTCTCTTTCTTTCTTTCTTACCACTGGACCATGCCCCCTCTCATTCTTTTCCAAAACATACTACACAACTCTAGCGTCTAAAAAAAATGACAAATTAATTTAATAAAGAAAAGTGTCAGGTATGTGCAAAGTGTATGTGTAGAATGTCTGTCCTATAATCTAGTGTGTCTGCAGAATCAGACCGAACAGCTCAGGAGCAAAGTCTGCTTCATCACAGTACTAACCACACAACAGCACCATAGATCAAGTACAGACGGACCTCACCAAATGATGCGTTTCTCCGGCCAGATGTCGACTTCCTCCAGTGACTCTTGGATAGTCAGGATGCCTGGTCACCAATAGTGGATATAGTCCACTACTGACCATGAATATGACACACACAGCGTAACTAATATGTCACTAAAAGTTCTGTGCTCTGATAACACTTGTACAGTAAAATAATGTTCACTGTCAATTTGAAACTAAAAGTTAGTAGTTAAGTTCTCACCGGAATTCACCAATTGGAAAACACAATGTTAATTTTCAAGTTCTCTATATAACTACTATTGTTCCTGTTACTGGTGGTATTGCAATTATCTCCACTCTATTATGATGAGAACTACCACTGAGGAATCACTCTTATGTGATCATCGGTTCCCGCTCAGCAGAGGCCAGGTTTTTGCAGACTCTCTGGATTATGGGCCCAATGCAAAAGCCCGCTGAGTAAAAACTTCCTTCAATGATCGAGCCATAATCATCTTCTATGACTTTGTTGCTAGCTTTCTGGAAAACATAGTGGAACCTGTTGAAGAGAGAACACACCTGGTGAGAGCAACCCGATTCCGAGATTTATTAGGTAAGTGTAGACCGACGGCCGTACTCATATATTTAACAGAGAACTAAACTCTGGCATAAGGCAGAGGAGCTCATCACATCGGTCTGAGTCATGGTAAGACAAGGAAAGACTAAAGGAAAAGTGCAGAAACCCAGTAGATACCCTACTGCAAGATCCTACCACTTTACATTTCCTCCATCCACCCAACCATCCTCAATCTCCCTAAATATCATCCCACTACATTGTTCTTAACTCACTGAGTTAATTGATATCTCACACTAGCTAGTTTAAGCAACGCGATAGCCTACTGCTGCCGAGCTCTTATAATACGTTCTCACAACGCACACTACTACACTCGATTCCTAAGAATCATCTAATTTAGGTCTATTTAATTAAATACCATATATTTATTCCTGTTTGAAATCGAGACTACTAAATCACACAATGGATAAATGTCCGCCGATGTAAATCAACATAAGACACTGTAGTCTCTCTCCATAATCAAACAAGGAACATCACAAACGTCCTTGTTGCCTCACAACATTTGGTCGACTCTCGCCAAAGTTGTTTGTCCAGACTGTTTTAATACTGTGTCTGAATGACGTCACAAATCTGACTAGACACTAGACGCCGAAAAGCTATTTTTTTCTCTCCTTTTTTGACTCGATGTAAACAACTGGCTGGCTGTCCCGCTTTCATCTGGGGAATTGTTTCCGGTACTTCAAAAAGTCTTGCCGGCCTGTGATCTAGAGCAATTTTCCCCCACAACAAAAGATCTGCCGACTTTCCTCAGGACAGCCTGTCCCCAACATCAAAGGATGGCGGCCGCCTGTAGACGAATGGCGCGACAGTCTTTCATCGATCGACAACTCCAAGAATTTCCGCGATATCAATATATTTCTGTGTGTTCACTCTTCTCAGCACGATCTGTGAATCCATTACAATCACGACATGTGTATGTTGTTTGTGCTTCAACCAGCGGTACGCCTTAGTGAATGCCTTTGTTATGCTAACATAACAACGTCTGAGATTGGAGAGTTCATCGAGCATAGATAAACTTTGATAACTGCCAGCGTGGTAGACAGCAGCAAGCATGTAATATCATCTACACAACACAAAGCATCTAAACTCATCAACACAGCACACCGCATCTAACATTATCTACACAGCACGCGCATCTAAGATCATCTACACAACGCAAAGCATTTAACATCATTGACACAGCACAACACATCGCAATCAAAAATAAAAAGATTTAGTCGAGTAAAGATAGACTTCGTTAAACAAATGCTAATGGCGTAATTGTTAGAACGCTACGATGACAATAGCATGAGAGTAGTAGGCCAAGGTTTGGATGTCAGCTCTCGTCGTTCGCTACGGAAGGGAAAAACTGGCGACCTATTTCTCCGTGCACTCAGACTTTAAGAAAGGTGGTGGCCCTAACACTTTATATACCTTAACCTATGTTCGTATTACGAATCTTTTGTTTATTTTTAACTAGCTGCCAGGTCTAACATCATCTGCACAACACGGACATGTTCAATACTGTCCAGAGGAGTTAAAAGAATGCAACGCAGCAAGTAAAGTCTTCAATAACTAACTGCCATAGTTTTAGCATCTAACACCATCTACACAGACCAGACACGTAAGCAAAGAGGTTAACATTGTTAGTTGCATATCCATTACAGGACGTCGAAGTCAGCCCCATCATTTTTATTTGTTATCCATTGGCAAGTCTACGTTCAGTAGTTTGCCATTGCTTTCTGAACGACCTGCACCCATACAATTTTATTTTAAAAAAACCAACGCAAGGCGGTCTGCAATAAAGAGGTAAGTAAAAAAAAATTCCCTTTCCATACTCAGATTCGTGTCGGGTATATGTTCCTAGCCCTATAGTTTTATAGACATTCGGTACTCGATGGATTATGTGGCCATACCACGCCGGTAGCCTTTTACTTCCCACAACATTTAATAATACCCGCTTTAGATTGTGTCGACCCCGCAGCCCAGAACAATGATAAGCACGCCTCTATTTGGATTCAAATACAAGCCCACTGGGCCTACAGACAATCGTGCCAGCCACCACACTTCCGCGGCTCTCTGCGGATCTATTGAAATACTATAGAACTCAGGCACCAAAGTTAAGTATGACCTCATGACCTGACATTTGTCGTTTTGACGGGGTCAATTGCTACTAGGCACATATCGAGTGACAGTAATTGAGTAGACAGCCGCTTGTCGCTCCCACACACAGTATGTAGCACTGGCTGTGACAACATGTGACGGCAAGAATGCTACGTAGAGGTATTCATAGCACACATTCCGCCTGGACACTGGTGTGGAGTCTTGTGACAATGGCAGCTAAAACCTGAATAGAAAACGTCACTACACTAGGTCTACTCTCAGCCTGTCTGTATGTTTAATAGGGATTAAGCAGACAAGAGGATCGACTTCATTGCACCGGGTTTTACCCAATATTGCTCGGTCTGTTTCCGCAGAACGACCTGCCGAAAGCGTCACACAAAGTCTGAACACCGTAGCTCAGCCACTACACTCCCCCCACCCCACTCCCCGAGTCTCCGAGAAAATTGCATTAGTAGATCGGAATCAAACCCACATCCTTCGGAGCGCGAGACTGGCTGTGTAAACACTTTGCCACGGAGTCTGCAAGTGTTATGGTGAATAATGATCTGGGTGCATTCTGACGTGTCTCTCCGCTGACACGAACCCCCAGCACTGGTCTGGCACGTTCCCCTGGTTACTGAGCTTGGAGAGGGATAGAAGAGCTCAACAACACAGCTCCCGTGTAAGATGGTACTTTAACGTTTCTTACAATTGTCACTCTATATTGGTAAAACGTGTTAGAAACATTACACATCATAGTTGTACATTATTATTTACTATCAATGTATATGTAGTATATCGTTTTCAGAACCTTCTTAACCACGCTGAGGTCTTCTTGATGGAGCTAGAGATCTGCAAACACTTGTATCCTGCTGCTGACTTTATAGAAAGATTGGAATCAACCAAGCGAGAATGACCATCTTCGTTGACGCTCAACTTATACGGCAAATTCTGCTGGATATAGTAAACAGCAAACGAACAAATAAGTCCCATGACATTTTCTAGGCAATAAAAGCAACCGACATGATATCCCTGGATAACCGGATCGTCAAGACAGATGTCCCAGGTATTATGTTGAATGGATGTCCTCTTAGTCGAGAGAGTAAATTGAAGTACTTAGGTATCACCGTTGACAGGTGTTTGTCTTTTAAGGATCATGTGGAGGCTTTGGTGGTGAAGGCTAGCAGGGGACTTAATGCATTGAGGGCTATGGCAGCAACCGGGGTAGATCATAGGATGCTGTACAGGCTCTTTCAGCTGTTAATAATTTCTGTCATTGAGTATGGTTTGAGGCTGCTGACAGTATCAAAGAGCCAGCTTGAAAGGTTGGAGCGCATACAGAATGTTGCCATGCGGTTAATCCTGGGGTGCACAAAAGACACACCAATTATATGCATGAGGCATATCCTGGCGCTACCAACAATGATGTATAGGCATAGGGTCCTTCGGGCCAAATGGTACCTGAGAGTTGCCGCAGACAGGGATCACCCGCTGCATGCAGCACTGTATATGGTCAAGGGTCATAGACTAAGGCGAGGTCCTGGATGGCACAGGCAGAACTTTCTATAAGTCAGGTGTGTGATCTAGAGACCATCAATCGTCAAAGAGAGTATGTTGAAGTTCCGGAAGACATGACAGACTGGCACAATGTAATAATAACACTGGGTTGTGAATGCAGAGAATGGGCAGCGGGCCGCACTGAGTTTGAAGTGCAACAGCTGATCCAAAGCAGCACACATCAAGGTGACATAGTCATCTACACCGATGGGTCAGTGGTGAGAAACAGACGTAGTGGCTGGGGCTTTATTGCAAAGGCTAATGAACGAGTCTTGAAAAAGGAGAGTCTGGCATATGAGACTACGACAACATTTTGTGCATGAAAATGGAGGTGGAGGCAGCAACAGCGGTATTCCGGTGGCTAGATGAGACTACGATAACACACTTGTATTCATTACGGATTCAAAAAATGTGCTTAGCAACGGGGAGGAAGGAATGTTTCGTGTGGAATGGCTCTCGTCGCTTCAGAGGTCACAGATTGTGAGAATTGTATGGATATTTTGCCCTGGCCATGCGGGGGAATGAACAGGCTGATAGGCTAGCAGGGAGGGCACCTCTTGGTGGTAGCTTGCCTATGGACAAGGGGGAGGTGGTCGAGCGCTTGTGGGGCCAGGTGGAGAAGGCGGAGGAATGGATTGAGAACCCATATGTGGGGAGATTGCGGGGGATCGGCAGGGGTTCTGGATGAATCTCAAAACTGAGAGGGAAGACCAGGAGAAAGTTTAATCAGATAGCGGTGGGAACGATTAATAGCATGACTCTTCGCTGGCTGTTGAACGAGGGGACAGAGCACGTATGGGAATGTCCTGAGTGCAGTGATGTCGGTTCTTAACTCAACAACTCATTGATCACACCTGCCACAAAATTCCGCTCAAGCACCATATACCAAACGCTCCTCGTGGAATAAGAGAGGTCCTTTACTTGACTTACAAACGTTAATTGCATATTCTTTACAGGGCGTTGCAGTCAACTCCAGCATATTTTAATTTTGCTGTTCGTGATCTCTTGGCAAATTTACGTCCAGTAGTTGGCTATTGCTGTCTGAACGACCGGCACTTATATCATTGTATGGGAAACCAAAGCAAGGCTGCCTGCTTTCAAAATGCACACAGTTGTCTTTACAACTCGGGATTACGAATTTTGTTCGTAAACCCTTCGCCACGGAGCTGGCTTCATTTTACTTATTTACTTGTGTGTGTGTGTGTGTGTGTGTGTGTGCGCGCGCGCGAGTGTGTGTGTGTGTGTATCATCTCATCTCATCATGTTCCTCTTGTACCTTGCGGCGTCGAGGTGAAGTATAAACATCGTGAGAGTACTCGATTATGGGCTTCATATATCGATATTCCCATAGACTCTGCTTTTCCTTCCGTCCAACGTTTACGTGGTCGGCCTCTTCCTCTGTTTCCATCTGGCCTGTACATCACTGCTTGTTGTGGTATTCTGTTGACTGGTAACCTACTTGCATGGCCAAACCATTTGACTTGCTGCTTTCTAATAAAATCTAGTGCTGCTATAGTCCTAACTAGTCCACTTTAGTCCTAATTTCTTCATTTCTGATCTTATCTCTTCTTGATACGTTGAGTATTCCTCTCAGGAATCTAATTTCTGTTATTGTGATTTTTCTTTTCTCTTTTTCTGTCATTGTCCAGGTTTGGCATTGGTAACATAGAGTTGGTAGGAAGATTGTGTTGTAAAGTACTTTCTTAGTAGTTATTGATACATGTTTGTTCTTTAGTAATGGTGCCATTTGTCCAATCAGTTGAATTGCCTTATTGCATCTATTTTTAATCTCGTCTTCTGATCTGCCATTTCATGATATTATACTTCCTAGGTATTTGAAACTCTTTACTTGTTTCAAGGGATGTTCGTTTAGGTGAATTGTTGTTGTTTGTTCTTCTTTAGTTATAGTCTGTACCTCTGTTTTGCTTGTGCTAATTTTCATGTTATGTTCCCTACACATTTCGTTTAGACTATTCATGTATTCTTGTAATTCAGCTTCTGATTATGCTATTAGTGCTTGGTCGTCCGCAAACAGGAGTTCTGAAATGATTAGATTTGCAGATGGTTCTTCTTCTGTGTTCTCGTCATGTGGTGTTCTTGCGGTCCCTGTTTGGCTGGTTTCTTTACATATGTTGTCTATATATGTTATGAACAAGACAGGAGACAGGACATAACCTTGTCGTACTCCAGATCTTATGGTGAAGGGATCTGAGCGTCCTCCAATTGCTCTCACTAGGCATTCATTGTTGTTGTATAAGCTTCTAAATAGGTTCATTAGATGTGTACTCACTCCATATTGTTTAATGATTTCCCACAGCTTGTTTCTATCTACTCTATCAAATGCCTTTTCTTGGTCGACAAAGGCTAAGTCCGTCCATCATGTGCCATGCCGATAAGCGTGGGCGGTCATGTTTTGCCATCTCACTCGATCACCAGAATCGTGGATCAGATCCGTGTTCCTGTCTCGACCATGCCATGTGACCAAGCCATCCAGGTATTTGCTTCTAGGTCTTCCTCTTGGTCTGTTCCCTTCGATCTTGCCAGTTGTCACCAAGTTCTCCAATCCATTTCTTCTCATAACATGCCCAAAACATTTTGACTGTCTGTGTCTAATGTCTCTAATCAGTTTACGATCTTCGTTTGTTTCTTGAAGGACCTGTTCATTGGTCTTTCTGGCTGTCCATGGTATTCTTTGCATTTTCCTCAGAAACCACATTTCTACAGCCATCATATATTTTTCAGCTTGACTGCTCATTGTCCAAGCTTCACATCCATATAAAAGTACAGGTTCTATGTAGCACCTCAACACTCTTTTTCGCATTTCAATTGACATCTTTTTATTGGTCAGTATGTTTTTAATCTTGCTAAAGGCTACCTTAGACATGGCGATTCTTGTTCTAATCTCTTCAAGGCATCTCCCATCAGATGTTATTACTGTTCCGAGATAATTGCACCTATTCTTCAAGCATCCTTATCATATCGACATGTCTCACTTTATCGAAAGCCTTTGTGTAGTCAATAAAGCAAAGGTGTAGATCTTTGTTTACTTCTATAGATCGTTCAATTACGGTTCTCAGAACATACACAGCATTTACTGTACCCTTTCTTTCTACAAACCCACATTGTTCTTCTCCTATTTCAGGTTGTATTTTCCTCCTAATTATTTGCATGATAATTCTTAGCAAAATCTTCGTGACGTGACTCATTATACTAATTGTTCGATGTTGATCACATTCCAATGCTCCTGATTTCTTTAGGATTGCAATAAATTCATTGGCACCTTTCCGTCTTGACAGACGATAGTTTGGTACATTGTGCTTCAAAAAGGCTTAATAACTGTCATATGGCAATAACTACGATCCATGGCGGTGGCGATTGTGGCTGGTAAGGCCAATTCTTGCTGCAAATGTTTGCCCACAGTAGGTGCATGTGAAAACATGGTCATTTCCACCATTTTGCACCATCTTACGTCTCTCACGCTCTGTGTGTGCTTTATCTGCAATCATTTTCTTCTTTGTCTTTATTCCATTTCTGATAGTTGCCCTCCATGCAACACGTTCAGCGGCGACGTGCTCCCATTGTGCATTATCAATGCCTGTATCAATCATGTCCCGCTTACACACATCTTTGTATCGTAGTAGAGGCCGACCTTGAGATCTCCTACCCGTCTGTAATTCACCAAAAAAGATGTCCTTTGGTATTCTACCATCATCCATCCTCCTAACGTGTCCTATCCATCTAAGTCTACGAAGACTGAGCATGGAATACACCGTCACACAACCTGATCTTTCCAATACTTCAGTATTTGTGATTTTGTCTTGCCAATTAATACCAAGTATTCTTCGCAGACACCGCATATGAAAGCTGTTTAAACGTTTCTCTTGGCGTGAGTAAGTTGTCCAGGTTTCACTGCCATAAAGAAGAGTACTAAGGACACAGGCTTGGTAGACGAGGACTTTTGTTTTGGCAGTAAGCTTCCTGTTCTCCCAGACTCTTTTTGCTAACATGTTCATTGTTGTTGCTGCCTTGCCAATCCTGATGTTGATTTCCTGATCGAGGGATAATTTGCTATTTACCTCTGATCCTAGATATGTAAAATGGTCTACTATCTCCAGTTCGGCGTCGTCAATAAAGATTGATGGTACACCATGTGCACCTTGTGACATAATCTGTGTCTTCTTTTTGTTAATTGTTAAACCAAATTCAGAACAAGCATTGGAGAATGCAGATAGTAGATGTTGTAATTCTTCCTCAGAGTGGGTCGTAATCGCAGCATCATCCGCAAAAAGCAACTCTCTGATTAGTACCCTCCTAATTTTGGTCTTGGCCTTCAATCTCTGAGCATTATAGAGGCCACCATCTGAGCGTGAGTGAATGTATATACCGTCATACTGATCACGAAAGGCATATTTCAGTAGAAGTGAAAAGTATATCCCAAAGAGGGTGGGGGCTAGTACACAACCTTGCTTAACTCCACTCTTGATTTCAAACTCTTCTGAAGTTGAGCCATCAAACTTGATTATACCCTTCATGCCTGTGTGGAACGATTCCACAATGGACAGAAGAGTTGGTGGACAGCCAATCTTCTTTAGTGCTTTGAACAGACCCTCACGACTGACCAAATCGAATGCCTTTGTGAGGTCGATGAAGGCAATAAACAGTGGCTGATTTTGTTCCCGGCATTTTTCTTGCATCTGTCGCAATGAGAATATCATATCAATGGTAGACCGGTTCTGACGGAAGCCGCACTGTGATTCGGGGTAGACTTGATCTCCCAGGACTTGAAGTCTGCGCAGGACAATTCTGGCAAATACTTTCCCAACAATACACAGAAGTGAGATACCCCTATAGTTGTTGCAGTCGCTCCGATCTCCCTTGTTCTTGTACAGCGTTATGATGTTTGAATCTTTGAAATCCTGTGGGACTTGTCCTTCTCGCCAGCATAGCTCTATTAGCTGGTGGATCTGTAGAGCGAGGGTGTCTTGCCCACTCCTGATTACCTCTATTGGAATCCCATCCTTACCTGGAGCCTTGCCAGATGCAAGCTCACTTATAGCACACTTAACTTCTGTTATAATAGGAAATGTGTCCAGGTGGTCAAGAGTTGGCAGGGCCTCTATGGCGTCGAGGGCATCATCCGCCAGCTTGGTCTCACTTGAGTAAAGCTCTAAATAGTGCTCGACCCATCTATCCATCTGCTGTTTCTTATACCGAGACCGGTTAAGACCAGGGATGGAGTTATTGCCTCTCCATAGCACAAAGCCTGGGCTAAAATAAAGAAACCATGTGTTGCCCATGCAGCATGATCCCTCTCTCGGCTTGCCTAGTTCACTCCAGAGGAAAGTTAACACCTATACATCTGGAACAAGACAAGCTGCAGAAGCTGCCGGATCAGCAAAGCAATGCTCTAACTGTCCGCCTGTCGGAGCTTCGATCCTAGACCAGCTGCCAACCAAGGCTTAGGGCCTAGTCTGCCCTGCCATGACTTATTTTGTCTTTGGGTTGCATTTCCTCGCACCAGGATAAGGCTAGTATCCTCCCAATTGCGCTCTTCCGCCCGAAGCCGTTGGCACAATGTGGGGTGTCGGGTTTGGTAAGCGCCACCCAACATTCGGCGCTGACAGAAAGCAGGTAGTACCATCTACTGTCATACGGTAGCTCAGTCATATCTGACTAAGACCTGACTTACATTGCAATAAATACAGAATTACATGCTTGCTTGCTTGTGTTCGCTGGCTGTGAACTCCAGCGTGAAGTCCTGTATGTCGGATGAAGGCATCCTGGTGTCCAACATCAGTGTGATGTCATACAGGACCTGAGGTTTGCGTGAGTATCCGTTGTCCCATGTCTGGCTTATTGCTGTGCAGACTGGTGGTTCCTCGCCGTACAGGCAGACACTCTCCGACTTCGGAGGAATCAACGATCCTACTGACTTTAGCCAGGACCCCGAAGGGACATGTTGCTCAGGACGCTCGACGAGGACGCGTCAATAGGTCTTGGCCAGTATATAACCCGGCCCTGGTGCCTTGGAAACACCTCTGCGTCCACAGAATTACATAATTCATGAGGTATATTTCCAGTATCATATATTGTATTAAGCAGACTGGTAACTTTATCTATTCCATATTCTTTTAAAGCATTAATCATTTCTGTTGTGACACTGTCTGAACGGGGGTCTTGCCAGATTTCACATGGTTAAGAGCATTCTGAACCTCCATCTTCAAAATTGCTGGTCCTTCATTATTATTTTGAACATCGTAGTGTTCGTCTCTGTTGTCGTCATAAAGGTTTTTCACGTAATCTGACCATACATGTAAGATCTGATCTTTTTCTATTATGACTCTTCCATCTTTTGTCTTTAGGCAGTGTCATAAGTCGGGGTGCCCCACCGGCTAGATTAAAATCTTATTCACTGGCGAGCAACCCCAGATAGTCAGAAACTGACTAGGGACAAAATCTATATGGCTGAACTACAGATTAAGCCCTGAATATCCAACGTACAGCTCTAAGTGGCTCGTTACAAAATTGAAATGAACTGAGCTGAATATTCGCCAAGGTATAGGAAAGAGAAGGTTAGCTTAAGATAGATGTTTTAAGTCTAAATATATTAGTATAGACGACTATCTCAGTACAGGTTTTCTCCCTGACTGCTCCTTTCCTTGGTGTGTAAGTGAACCCCCACCAATGTACACAACAATACGTATGCACAATTGGAACAAATATAATGACAGAACTATGAGTTACAATACTACAACATTTATTTGCTAATCATAGACATCTGATGGTTTTTAATATGAGGATGATGAAATCATATAACATATTGTGATGAGAAACATTACGTAACTTTACTTGTTACTTCATCTATCTGGAACTGTGGTCCAGATCCCCACTCTCCAGTAGACAACAAAAGAACAGCTTGCCGGTATTCTAACGATCCTGTCAGTCCTGACACTCCTAGTCAGTAGTCTCTAGTCTTGAGATCTATAACATAGGTGCTCCTTGTGAGAGCTTGAAAGAAAGTCGAGAATGTGTTATATCAGTTCTACATCAGCGCAATCCTAATTAAAACATATCATAACACAAACATATACAATGACCAGTCTGGCCAAGTTTATCTTCCAACTCTACTATGTTCACCATCCTCCTTCTCCCTACTGTCTTTAGTCTGGGACGGGCTTTTCAATTGTCTCACACGCCTGTAATGATTACATTTCTGCCGCCCCATGTCCATATCGCTAATACAGAAATTCTGTGTCGTACAGCCGCTCCGTCCAATGTTAGTTTAGCAGCTCACAGGGTCGGTAAGTGTATTATAACAATGCCAGGTCATCCGGGCTTACAAGCCGTGACCAATAGCTGTGCCAGGTTTCCATGCATTACCGGGGACGCACGCCCACAATACACTGAGGAAGTTTAGCACCATATACCCCATAACACTTGTGGGTACTGTCTGTGCCATTACAGCTCTGCTACAAATGCAATCGATGGTTAGTGTGCCAATGCGCACACCATAATATAACACGTCATATTGATAGGCTTGCATATGACAAATCAATATACCAAACATGAAATACACATAAAACATTAATTAAACTAGACATATTATGATACTTTAACATAATAGCATAATGCACTAGTTAGTTTGTAGGTATACGAAATGAGATGTATATACACAAAAAGAATATGTACGAAGCATATTCCTAGCATCGTATATTCATATGAAATTACACATACATACATCCAACATATCCGTAAACATTATATTACTTCAAGATAGACATCTAATGATACTCACATAATAGCATCAGGCATTATTAATGAGTACTAATATTGTATAGCTACAAAATGAGATATACAACAAGTCTAATTGAAGTGACCAAACAGACCAGCTATATTTGCTGAGCTGCCCGGTTTAATCACACTTAGTTACTGCTGTTGTAAGAATTAAATAAATAGTCAGTTGACTATATTCTGTACAACAAATGCACATACCAAAAAGGACTAGTCTAGTTTAGAAAGAGATGGCAAGCATCTGCTACGACACCTCAAGTATATCTAGACAAGACCTGCCTTCAATAAGTTTCTACTTCTCAGAAGAGTAGCACTTACAGCACCATGATATTGAACGCAGAACTTAGAAAGAACACTCAAGTAATCTATGACAATGATAGTTCTTGCAATAACCTAGATCAGATATAGACTGGAATTCAGTACATACACCTAAAATACTTAGTTACTAAGAAATCTACATTTACTCTCTCTTCTCACCTGTTCTGAAGTCAAACTTAATCTAACCTAAACTAGGCTAGGGACCCTTATTTAAGCTGAGTCAAGCAGACAGTGTCTGAGACACTATTATCTCTTTGGCATTCCCGTCATAAATTCTTCTTATCTCCCGCTGACGGTAATTGCAATTATCCCCGCAACCTGGCCATCACACCTTGCTCCTCTCTGTCTGGTACAGTCTACAGTGGTAATTGTCTTATCAGACCTGGTTCACACCTCCCTGAGTCTGCCAGTCAGAGTGGGCGGGGCTTAGTTTACAGCCCTGGGGCTATTATCTCTCCCTCTGTCAATGTTGTTCACACCTGGCGATTTCCTACCTGTGCTTATCAGGTGTCATGCCTGGTCAGTTTTAATTACACAGTCCATGGCCCCTTCATTGTTGATTCAGCATGTCTGGGTCAGCAGTTTCCCAAGGTGTATACTAATTATCTAGTTCCCATTTTACTTGCCATCTGCAAGCTTACGTCATGGCTAGAGGCTTTTTGTGAATAATCTTACCTCACGACTAGATAATTTTGGAGTAGTGTGATTAATTCATTCTTTCTCAATTTGGCCTCTCAAATTTGGAGACCGAGAAAAATATTCTGGGATGTTAAGGCGGCCAATTCGTGACAGGCAGCCTGCTGATGTACGTGTTCTTTGATTAGTAAGCTCCTGGATTCTTTTGTGCGTTATTTTCACATTTTTACTGTTGTGTTGTTTTTCAATTTCTTCGCAGTTTTCCTCAAACCATGTTTCTTTTGCCTCCCTACACAAGGTTCTGACTTTTCTGTGAATTTCTTCATATTTGGCCGGATTATTTTTGTTCTGTCTTCTTGTTTCCATTAGTTGTAAAATTTCTTCAGTCATCCATGTCTTACGGCCCACTTTCTTTACCTTTGGACAAGTTTTTTCTGCTGCACAACTGATTGAATTCTTCAGCATTTCCCATTGATCATCTACATCTTGAAATAGGATCTCTAGATCAGACATTAAATCAAATTTGTTCTTTAATTCTATGTTAACATTATCTTTGTATTTCTCTGTCAGTTTTTAATTTGCACAAGTCATATTTAGGGTTTCCTGCTATATACTTGACTTTCTTTAACTTTACCCTCAATGTGCCTGTAATTAATCTCTGATCACTGTAACAGTCTGCATTTGGAACTGTTTTTACGACTGTTAACGCATTTCGAAACCTTCTGTTAATTAGGATGTAATCTATCTGGTTTATAATCCTGCTGTCTGGAATCCTCCATGTCCATAATCTTCTAGGATGCTGTTTAAACCAGGTGTTTCCTACCTACAACCATTTCTTGTTCTTTTGCCCATTCTACAAGTCTGTATCCTCTTTCATTTCTTTCTCCCAAACCATGGTTGCCTACACTGCATCCATCGCCTTGCTTTCCTATTTTTGCGTTGAAATAACCCATTATGATATTTATTTCGGATTTTGTTTTGCAGTTCTTCAAAGCAGACTCCATGGCTAAGTAGAGTGTTTCATTTAATTCGATTGATTTTTCTATAAGTTGTCTAAAAAGCAAAAATGGCGTCTGTGCATCCTTTGTTTTTCCTAAATCCAAGTTGTGTTTCGTTTAGCTGGGGTTCTAAAATAGGTGTAATCTTTTCTCAAGAATTTTGCAAAATATTTTCCCAGTGTGAATCAACAGTGAAATGCCTCTGTATTGTGTGCAACCGCTTATGCTGCCTTTGTTTTTCCAAATTGGGAATAATTATGGCGTTTCCCCAGTCCCGTGGTGTTTGTTGTTCTACCCAAACATGGTTGAATAGTCTATGTAGCCATGCTGTTCCTACTTCTCTTGCTGCTTTATTTATTTCATATGGTATTTCATCTTGTCCCGGTGATTTGTTCTTTGGGGCTAATCTGATGGCTTCTATAATCTCTTCTTTTAGTATGTCTGGTTATAGTTCTTCGGTGGCATCTGTGTAGGTTTCTTGAATTCCTGTGGCATCTGATGGGATGTTGAGAAGTTGTTCGAAATACAGCTTCCATCTTATTAGGATTTGTTTTTGTTCACTTACTGGTTCTCCATTTTCGCTGTTAATTATTTCAGTTGGGTCAAAGGGTTCTCCTCTGGTTCGCATTGCACTTATCTTTTTGTAGAAGTTTCTAGTTGCCTCCTTGTAGTTTTTATTTAGGGTTTCTCCATACTCTTCCCAGTCTTTTTGTTTTTCCATCTTTACTATTCTATTCACATTTCTTCTCGCTATTCTATACTCTAATAACATTCCTGTTTGTTCTTCAAACCACTTTTTATATTTTGCCTTTTTGTCTTTTACCGCTTTCTTTACCTCTGTGTTCCACCAACTTGTTATTTTCTTTATCCATGTTTTGCGTTTTTTCGTGGTTCCACGTGTTATTTTTTCAGTATTTAAAATGCTTGATTTGAACATCTCCCATTCTTCTTCCACTGTCTTTCTTCCTAAAGATATATATATATATATATATATATATATATATATATATATATATATATATATATATATATATATATATATATATATATATATATATATTCTCCGCACCTTACTATGTGTTTGTGTGTGTATGCACACCTTTCCAATACAAATCACACAAATATGCCTATGTTACTCTATCAGCATCCGTTATTATGATGGAATCTCAATACTACTTTGGTAACGGCCACCTATTAGCAAATGTTCGCTAGGACAATGTTCACAGCCGTCAATTAGGAAATGTTCGCTAGAATAATGTTCACAGCCATATGTTAGGAGATTTTTGCTTTCACATTGTTCAGAGCCATCTGTTGAGTAAGGTTCTCCAGTACCAGCTTCAGAGCCATCTGTTTGGAAATGTTCGCTAGTAGTAGTAGTAACCGAAACCGTGAACCTGCTTCCCTCAGTGCATGTGCTGTTTCTTTGTCTAGTGCTCCGTACAAGATCACAATGTGAACTTCCGCCAGTCAGAAAGTGTTCGTCCCATTTACTATCCCGCCCTACAATTTGAAGATAACGCCAAAGTAGAGAAGGTTGAAGGTCAGGGAACCAGGCGTGGCTCGCTGGCAGTCACTTCACAAAAAAGTGAGTTAGCCAACCTTATCCTTCGGTTCGACGAGTAAACTTTAGGTGTATGCAGAAAATATGGCGAGTACCGGGTACGTAAATTCTCTATATTTAGTTGTTTTTCGTAAATTGTTTACATCTCATTACTACTTGCATATATGTAATAAGTAGATTACCTTTAAATTACATTTAAATAAAGTAAATTACCTTTTACAGGCTTTGAGGCTTATTGGGTATTTGGTGTAAGTTGGCACTCTGTGGGAGGTGAAGTCAAAATCACGCTGGCAGCCTTTACTTTCTGGGACACTTCCTGGTACCAAATGTAGACTGGATCGGCATGGCAGCCCCGGTCAACTAAATAAAGATACCCTCACTGAAGGATTCGAACACATGGCCAGGGGTTGGCAGGCATGCGCGCTAGCCTCTTCCTTACGTGTGGGTGTATGATATTACCAACAAATGTTGAACTGTGTTGAGATCAGTTGTCATTTCCCTTCCTCATTAAATAATTTATAAACAGTTAGTTGTTTACAGGACGTAGCAGTCAACTCCAGATTTTTTTTTTTGGCTGTTCCTGATCCCTGGGCAATTTTACATTCAGTAGTTTGCCATTGCTTTCTGAACGCTAGGCACCCATACCATTTCATAAAAAACCAACGCAAGGCGGTCTGCTGCCAAATCGCCCGCAGCGGGATTACGAAGTGCGCCCGTAACCCCTTCATAACAGTTGGTATAAATATGTTATATTATTATTAATGATGGTATCGAGATTGGTAAATCTGATGGATTTATAGCTGGCCAAACATCGATGTAATCTTGCTCTTTCAGCGATGTGGTAGCGTCGTGTTACAGGTAATGGGTTCTAGTCAGAATTGCCTTTGGCTTTCATTTGTTCTGTTGTCTGGTGTTTCATGGGTGTTTTGACATGTCTCGGAAACTAAAATACTTTTGGCAATATTAAACACCACATTGGCTTGGACATAACAGGGATAAAGGCATGATTTATGGAAGGAGAGGTAGTGGTCGACCAAAAGATGGACACAAGACACTGCAGACACCTCGGACATCAGGGTGCATGAGCAACGGCAAGAGATCGAGAGGCATTTCGGAGGAACGTGATGAGATCAAAGGACTTGATATTTGATGATGATGAGTGTGTGTCATAGCTATCAAATCCTTTCCCCGTGTATGATTAACTAAAAGTCTGGCAAATGAAAGATAGTGAACCCCTATGGATGCAATTTACGTGCAAGAAGCGGAAACCTCGGTTGCTGAAGCAAACAAAGCAGCCAGGCGGTGTTGATCAAAGAAACATAGGGAAAGAAAAGATATCATGATAATCATCAGGTGCAATGCCGGTCACCAGAGTCATGGATCATCATCATCACGTGCTATGCCGGTCACTAGAGTCGTGGATCATTAGGTGTCATGCCGGTCACCAGAGTCGTGGATCATCATCACGTGCCATGCCGGTCACCAGAGTCGTTTATCATCACGTGATCACCAGAGTCGTGGATCATCATCAGGTGCCATGCCGGTCACCAGAGTCGTGGATCATCATCACGTGCCATGCCGGTCACCAGAGTCGTGGATCATCATCAGGTGCCATGTCGGTCACCAGAGTCGTGGATCATCATTACGTGCCATGCCGGTCACCAGAGTCGTGGATCATCATCAGGTGCCATGCCGGTCACCAGAGTCGTGGATCATCATCACGTGCCATGCCGGTCACCAGAGTCGTGGATCATCATCACGTGCCATGCCGGTCACCAGAGTCGTGGATCATCATCACGTGCCATGCCGGTCACCAGAGTCGTTTATCATCACGTGATCACCAGAGTCGTGGATCATCATCACGTGCAATGCCGGTCACCAGAATCGTGGTTGAGGTCTGTGTTCTTCTCCTGATTATGCCATGTGGCCTAGTTATCCATGTAGTTACCTCTTTGCCTCCCCCCCCCACCGCCTTGTTCTATGGTTATCAATTGTGCGAGTAGTTACCGAGTTCTCAGGTTAATTTCTCATCATGTGTACCATTAAAATCTTGACTGTGTACGTCTAATTTCTCTAACCTTCTTGCTCTCAGGGCTATAAAATATGACGGCTCTATCACAGCACAGACTCATACCAGTAAATTGCTTGACCACATATTTTACTTTGATTTGAAAACAATATATATGTTGCCAGCAAAAAGCACTGTTAATTGGCAGTTACACCACTGACGGACAGTCCACTGACAGACATCTAAATATATTCATACCAACTGCATCGACATCTTTCATGTGACTTACTCAGTATTTGTCTTTCCTGCAGAGATTCCCTAATGTGTTGTAAATCGGCGGTATTTGAAATCATCGCTGTCACTGCATAATCGAGTCACATAAATATATTCTGCGTCTGTGGCCTACAAGACTAAAAAAAAATGAAATTCGGGAACAACGGCGTTTGCTTCCTTCGGATGATATTATCCTGGTATGTGATTTACACATCGTCGTCGTCATCTTCCAGAGGGCAGACATTGGTCCTGGGATCAGAAACTATAGACGATGATAAGAACATATGCAAACCTGTTGAGGTTAAACTGTGCTCCAAAATGTACACTTCAACGATGTTCCCACACGCATACGGGCGCACTTCTTGGGAAGACACTAGCAGACAAGTCAACACTATTTTAAACAGTTTTTCTCACAACAGCAGCGTCATCATCGCGTTTGTCTGCACATTGTACTTCCCTCCTTGTTTACGCAACAATAGTGACCTTCTTGGTGTTGAAGGCAGCATGGCCAGAACACCGCCTCTACCATGTCCACAAATGTGTCAACTGGCCACAGATGAAGGTCAACGGTTTCTCATACCTGGAGGACAGATGTGGCAGACGAAGTGCCAGACACTCCCAACAGAAAACTGCATTAATCTGACTGGTAAGTCATAGTATCCAAACACAGTCGTGTAAGGTAAATAAATAACGTTAGCGATTCCTTGCCACCGTGGCATACTGGGGTTAGATAGTTGGCTGTGAACCCCCAATGGAAGACTGAGTTTTTAATCCGTTATGGCGGATGCATTGACATTCGGGTTGCTTAGACCACGAGAAAAGCTTGTATCTATCACAGTGAGATTCGTGCAGAGACTGCTCTCCCCACCCAATCACAGTGATGGTGATGTAAAGATTGTTCTCTGCCCCATCCCTCCCCCGCATCACAGTGAGGTTGATGTAAAGACTCTCTTCCCCCCCCCCTCCCGCATCACAGTGGGATTGATGTAAAGGCTGTTCTCCCACCCAATTACAGTGAGGTTTATGTAAAGACTGTCTCCCCCCCCCCTCCCCCCCCAATCACAGTGATTGGGTTTTCCATACCCAATGAGAGTGAGGTTCATATAGAGACTGTTCTCAACACCCAGTCGCAGTAAAGTTAATGTAGAGACTGTTCTCCCAACCCAATCACATTGAAGTTGATGTAGAGACTGTTCTCCCAACCCAATCACATTGAAGTTGATGTAGAGACTGTTCTCCCCACCCAATCACAGTGAGGTTGATGTAAAGACTGTTCTTCCCACCCAATCACATTGAAGTTGATGTAGAGACTGTTATCCTCACCCAATAATAGTGAGGTTGATGTAAAGACTGTTCTCCCAACCCAATCATAGTGAGGCTGATGTAAAGACTGTTCTCCTCCACCCCACCCCGCCCAATAACAGTGAGATTGATGTAAAGACTGTTCTCCTCCACCCCACCCTGCCCAATCACAGTGAGATTGATGTAAAGACTGTTCTCCTCCACCCCACCCCGCGCAATCACAGTGAGATTGATGTAAAGACTGTTCTCCTCCACCCCACCCCGCCCAATCACAGTGAGATTGATGTAAAGACTGTTCTCCCCACCCAATCACAGAGAGGTTGATGTAAAGACTGTTCTCCCCACCCAATCACAGTGAGGTTGATGTAAAGACTGTTCTTCCCACCCAATCACATTGAAGTTGATGTAGAGACTGTTATCCTCACCCAATAATAGTGAGGTTGATGTAAAGACTGTTCTCCCAACCCAATCATAGTGAGGTTGATGTAAAGACTGTTCTCCTCCACCCCACCCCGCCCAATAACAGTGAGATTGATGTAAAGACTGTTCTCCTCCACCCCACCCTGCCCAATCACAGTGAGATTGATGAAAAGACTGTTCTCCTCCACCCCACCCCGCGCAATCACAGTGAGATTGATGTAAAGACTGTTCTCCTCCACACCACCCCGCCCAATCACAGTGAGATTGATGTAAAGACTGTTGTCCCCCCACCCCGCCCCCCAATCAAAGTAAGATTGATGTAAAGACTGTTGTCCCCCCACACCACCCCGCCCAATCACAGTGAGATTGATGTAAAGACTGTTCTCCTCCACCCCACCCCGCCCAATCACAGTGAGATTAATGTAAAGACTGTTGTCCCCCTCACCCCGCCCCCACCCCAATCAAAGTGAGATTGATGTAAAGACTGTTGTTCCCCCCCCCCCACCCCTCCCCCCCAAATCACAGTGAGGTTGATGCAAAAACTATTCTACCCACCCAATCAGAGTGAGGCTGATATAGAGGCTGTTCTTCCCCACCCACCAGTCACAGTGAGGTTGATGCAGAAACTGTTCTCCCAACCCAATCACGGTAAGGTTGATGTAGAGACTGTTCTCCTCGCCCAATCACAGTGAGATTGATGTAAAGATTGTTCTTCCCTCCCCCACCCCCAATCGCAGTGAGGTTGACGTAGAGACTTTACTCCCAACCTAATCACGGTGAGGTTGATGTAACGACTGTTGTCCCCACCCTCCAACCCGGTACTGTGTGTTGGATGTGTATCAGAGTTCACCATCCCTGTGTGTGGATTGTATCAGAGTTCACCTTCTCTGTGTGTTGGATGTGTATCAGAGTTCACCTTCCCTGTGTGTGGGCTGTATCAGAGTTCACCTTCCCTGTGTGTGGACTGTATCAGAGTTCACCTTCCCTGTGTGTGGGCTGTATCAGAGTTCACCTTCCCTGTGTGTGGGCTGTGTATCAGAGTTCACCTTCTTTGTGTGTGGGCTGTATCAGAGTTCACCTTCTCTGTGTGTGGACTGTATCAGAGTTCACCTTCCCTGTGTGTGGGCTGTATCAGAGTTCACTGTCCCTGTGAGTGGGCTGTGTATCAGAGTTCACCTTCCCTGTGAGTGGGCTGTGTATCAGAGTTTACCTTCCCTGTGAGTGGGCTGTATATGAGAGTTTACCTTCCCTGTGAGTGGGCTGTGTATCAGAGTTCACCTTCCCTGTGTGTGGGCTGTGTATCAGAGTTCACCTTCCCTGTGTGTGGATTGTATCAGAGTTCACCTTCCCTGTGTGTGGGCTGTGTATCAGAGTTCACCTTCCCTGTGAGTGGGCTGTGTATCAGAGTTCACCTTCCCTATGAGTGGGTTATGTATCAGAGTTCACCTTCCCTGTGTGTGGGCTGTGTATCAGAGTTCACCTTCCCTGTGTGTGGGCTGTGTATCAGAGTTCACCTTCCCTGTGTGTTGGATGTGTATTAGAGTTCACCTTCCCTGTGTGTTGGCTGTGTATCAGAGTTCACCTTCCCTGTGTGTGGATTGTATCAGAGTTCACCTTCCCTGTGTGTGGGCTGTGTATCAGAGTTCACCTTCCCTGTGTGTGGGCTGTATCAGAGTTCAGCTTCCCTGTGTGTGGACTGTGTATCAGAGTTCACCTTCCCTGTGTGTGGGCTGTATCAGAGTTCACCTTCCCTGTGTGTGGGCTGTGTATCAGAGTTCACCTTCTTTGTGTGTGGGCTGTATCAGAGTTCACCTTCTCTGAGTGGACTGTATCAGAGTTCACCTTCCCTGTGTGTGGGCTGTGTATCAGAGTTCACCTTCCCTGTGTGTGGGCTGTATCAGAGTTCACCTTCCCTGTGTGTGGGCTGTATCAGAGTTCACTTTCCCTGTGTGTGGGCTGTATCAGAGTTCACCTTCCCTGTGTGTGGGCTGTATCAGAGTTCACCTTCCCTGTGTGTGGATTGTATCAGAGTTCACCTTCTCTGTGTGTGGGCTGTGTATCAGAGTTCACCTTCCCTTTGTGTGGGCTGTGTATCAGAGTTCACCTTCCTTGTGTGTGGGCTGTGTATCAGAGTTCACCTTACCTGTGTGTGGGCTGTATCAGAGTTCACTTTCCCTGTGTGTGGGCTGTATCAGAGTTCACCTTCCTTGTGTGTGGGTTGTATCAGAGTTCACCTTCCATGTGTGTGGGTTGTATCAGAGTTCACCTTCCCTGTGTGTGGGCTGTGTATCAGAGTTCACCTTCCCTTTGTGTGGATTGTATCAGAGTGCACCTTTCCCGTGTTTGGGCTGTGTATCAGAGTTCACCTTCCCTGTGTGTGGGCTGTATATGAGAGTTCACCTTCCATGTGAGTGGGCTGTGTATCAGAGTTCACCTTCCCTGTGAGTGGGCTGTGTATCAGAGTTCACCTTCCCTGTGAGTGGGCTGTGTATCAGAGTTTACCTTCCCTGTGAGTGGGCTGTATATGAGAGTATACCTTCCCTGTGAGTGGGCTGTGTATCAGAGTTCACCTTCCCTGTGTGTGGGCTGTGTATCAGAGTTCACCTTCCCTGTGTGTGGATTGTATCAGAGTTCACCTTCCCTGTGTGTGGGCTGTGTATCAGAGTTCACCTTCCCTGTGAGTGGGCTGTGTATCAGAGTTCACCTTCCCTGCGAGTGGGCTGTGTATCAGAGTTCACCTTCCCTGTGTGTGGGCTGTGTATCAGAGTTCACCTTCCCTGTGTGTGCGCTGTGTATCAGAGTTCACCTTCCCTGTGTGTTGGATGTGTATTAGAGTTCACCTTCCCTGTGTGTTGGCTGTGTATCAGAGTTCACCTTCCCTGTGTGTGGATTGTATCAGAGTTCACCTTCCCTGTGTGTGGGCTGTGTATCAGAGTTCACCTTCCCTGTGTGTGGGCTGTATCAGAGTTCACCTTCCCTGTGTGTGGACTGTGTATCAGAGTTCACCTTCCCTGTGTGTGGATTGTATCAGAGTTCACCGTCTCTGTGTGTGGGCTGTGTATCAGAGTTCACCTTCCCTGTGAGTGGGCTGTGTATCAGAGTTCACCTTCCCTGTGAGTGGGCTGTGTATCAGAGTTCACCTTCCCTGTGAGTGGGCTGTGTATCAGAGTTCACCTTCCCTGTGTGTGGGCTGTGTATCAGAGTTCACCTTCCCTGTGTGTGGGCTGTGTATCAGAGTTCACATTCCCTGTGTGTGAATTGTATCAGAGTTCACCTTCCCTGTGTGTGGATTGTATCAGAGTTCACCTTCCCTGTGTGTGGATTGTATCAGAGTTCACCTTCCCTGTGTGTGGGCTGTGTTTTAGAGTTCACCTTCCCTGTGTGTGGATTGTATCAGAGTTCACCTTCCCTGTGTGTGGATTGTATCAGAGTTCACCTTCCCTGTGTGTGGGCTGTGTTTCAGAGTTCACCTTCCCTGTGTGTGGATTGTATCAGAGTTCACCTTCCCTGTGTGTGGATTGTATCAGAGTTCACCTTCCCTGTGTGTGGATTGTATCAGAGTTCACCTTCCCTGTGTGTGGGCTGTGTATCAGAGTTCACCTTCCCTGTGTGTGGGCTGTGTATCAGAGTTCACCTTCCCTGTGTGTGGATTGTATCAGAGTTCACCTTCCCTGTGTGTGGGCTGTGTTTCAGAGTTCACCTTCCCTGTGTGTGGATTGTATCAGAGTTCACCTTCCCTGTGTGTGGATTGTATCAGAGTTCACCTTCTCTACGTGTGGACTGTATATGAGAGTTCACCTTCCCTGTGAGTGGGATGTGTATCAGAGTTCACCTTCCCTGTGTGTGGGCTGTGTATCAGAGCTCACCTTCCCTGTGTGTGGGCTGTGTATCAGAGTTCACCTTCCCTGCGTGTTGAATGTGTATCAGAGTTCACCTTCTCTGTGTGTTGGATGTGTATCAGAGTTCACCTTCTCTGTGTGTGGGCTGTGTATCAGAGTTCACCTTCCCTGTGAGTGGGCTGTGTATCAGAGTTCACCTTCCCTGTGTGTGGGCTGTGTATCAGAGTTCACCTTCCCTGTGTGTGGGCTGTGTATCAGAGTTCACCTTCTCTGTGTGTTGGATGTGTATCAGAGTTCACCTTCCTTGTGTGTGGGCTGTGTATCAGAGTTCACTTTCTCTGTGTGTGGGCTGTGTATCAGAGTTCACCTTCTCTGTGTGTGGGCTGTGTATCAGAGTTCACCTTCCCTGTGAGTGGGCTGTGTATCAGAGTTCACCTTCCCTGTGTGTGGGCTGTGTATCAGAGTTCACCTTCTCTGTGTGTTGGATGTGTATCAGAGTTCACCTTCCCTGTGAGTGGGCTGTGTATCAGAGTTCACCTTCTCTGTGTGTTGGATGTGTATCAGAGTTCACCTTCCATGTGTGTGGGCTGTGTATTAGAGTTCACCTTCTCTGTGTGTTGGATGTGTATCAGAGTTCACCTTCTCTGTGTGTGGGCTGTGTATCAGAGTTCACCTTCTCTGTGTGTTGGATGTGTATCAGAGTTCACCTTCCCTGTGAGTGGACTGTGTATCAGAGTTCACCTTCCCTGTGTGTGGGCTGTGTATCAGAGTTCACCTTCCCTGTGAGTGGGCTGTGTATCAGAGTTCACCTTCCCTGTGTGTTGGATGTGTATCAGAGTTCACCTTCTCCGTGTGTGGGCTGTGTATCAGAGTTCACCTTCCCTGTGTGTGGGCTGTATATGAGAGTTCACCTTCCCTGTGAGTGGGCTGTGTATCAGAGTTCACCTTCTCTGTGTGTTGGATGTGTATCAGAGTTCACCTTCCCTGTGTGTGGATTGTATCAGAGTTCACCTTCCCTGTGTGTGGATTGTTTCAGAGTTCACCTTCTCTACGTGTGGACTGTATATGAGAGTTCACCTTCCCTGTGAGTGGGATGTGTATCAGAGTTCACCTTCCCTGTGTGTGGGCTGTGTATCAGAGCTCACCTTCCCTGTGTGTGGGCTGTGTATCAGAGTTCACCTTCCCTGTGTGTTTAATGTGTATCAGAGTTCACCTTCTCTGTGTGTTGGATGTGTATCAGAGTTCACCTTCTCTGTGTGTGGGCTGTGTATCAGAGTTCACCTTCCCTGTGAGTGGGCTGTGTATCAGAGTTCACCTTCCCTGTGTGTGGGCTGTGTATCAGAGTTCACCTTCCCTGTGAGTGGGCTGTGTATCAGAGTTCACCTTCCCTGTGAGTGGGCTGTGTATCAGAGTTCACCTTCCCTGTGTGTGGGCTGTGTATCAGAGTTCACCTTCCCTGTGTGTGGGCTGTGTATCAGAGTTCACATTCCCTGTGTGTGAATTGTATCAGAGTTCACCTTCCCTGTGTGTGGATTGTATCAGAGTTCACCTTCCCTGTGTGTGGATTGTATCAGAGTTCACCTTCCCTGTGTGTGGGCTGTGTTTCAGAGTTCACCTTCCCTGTGTGTGGATTGTATCAGAGTTCACCTTCCCTGTGTGTGGATTGTATCAGAGTTCACCTTCCCTGTGTGTGGGCTGTGTTTCAGAGTTCACCTTCCCTGTGTGTGGATTGTATCAGAGTTCACCTTCCCTGTGTGTGGATTGTATCAGAGTTCACCTTCCCTGTGTGTGGATTGTATCAGAGTTCACCTTCCCTGTGTGTGGGCTGTGTATCAGAGTTCACCTTCCCTGTGTGTGGGCTGTGTATCAGAGTTCACCTTCCCTGTGTGTGGATTGTATCAGAGTTCACCTTCCCTGTGTGTGGGCTGTGTTTCAGAGTTCACCTTCCCTGTGTGTGGATTGTATCAGAGTTCACCTTCCCTGTGTGTGGATTGTATCAGAGTTCACCTTCTCTACGTGTGGACTGTATATGAGAGTTCACCTTCCCTGTGAGTGGGATGTGTATCAGAGTTCACCTTCCCTGTGTGTGGGCTGTGTATCAGAGCTCACCTTCCCTGTGTGTGGGCTGTGTATCAGAGTTCACCTTCCCTGCGTGTTGAATGTGTATCAGAGTTCACCTTCTCTGTGTGTTGGATGTGTATCAGAGTTCACCTTCTCTGTGTGTGGGCTGTGTATCAGAGTTCACCTTCCCTGTGAGTGGGCTGTGTATCAGAGTTCACCTTCCCTGTGTGTGGGCTGTGTATCAGAGTTCACCTTCCCTGTGTGTGGGCTGTGTATCAGAGTTCACCTTCTCTGTGTGTTGGATGTGTATCAGAGTTCACCTTCCTTGTGTGTGGGCTGTGTATCAGAGTTCACTTTCTCTGTGTGTGGGCTGTGTATCAGAGTTCACCTTCTCTGTGTGTGGGCTGTGTATCAGAGTTCACCTTCCCTGTGAGTGGGCTGTGTATCAGAGTTCACCTTCCCTGTGTGTGGGCTGTGTATCAGAGTTCACCTTCTCTGTGTGTTGGATGTGTATCAGAGTTCACCTTCCCTGTGAGTGGGCTGTGTATCAGAGTTCACCTTCTCTGTGTGTTGGATGTGTATCAGAGTTCACCTTCCATGTGTGTGGGCTGTGTATTAGAGTTCACCTTCTCTGTGTGTTGGATGTGTATCAGAGTTCACCTTCTCTGTGTGTGGGCTGTGTATCAGAGTTCACCTTCTCTGTGTGTTGGATGTGTATCAGAGTTCACCTTCCCTGTGAGTGGACTGTGTATCAGAGTTCACCTTCCCTGTGTGTGGGCTGTGTATCAGAGTTCACCTTCCCTGTGAGTGGGCTGTGTATCAGAGTTCACCTTCCCTGTGTGTTGGATGTGTATCAGAGTTCACCTTCTCCGTGTGTGGGCTGTGTATCAGAGTTCACCTTCCCTGTGTGTGGGCTGTATATGAGAGTTCACCTTCCCTGTGAGTGGGCTGTGTATCAGAGTTCACCTTCTCTGTGTGTTGGATGTGTATCAGAGTTCACCTTCCCTGTGTGTGGATTGTATCAGAGTTCACCTTCCCTGTGTGTGGATTGTTTCAGAGTTCACCTTCTCTACGTGTGGACTGTATATGAGAGTTCACCTTCCCTGTGAGTGGGATGTGTATCAGAGTTCACCTTCCCTGTGTGTGGGCTGTGTATCAGAGCTCACCTTCCCTGTGTGTGGGCTGTGTATCAGAGTTCACCTTCCCTGTGTGTTTAATGTGTATCAGAGTTCACCTTCTCTGTGTGTTGGATGTGTATCAGAGTTCACCTTCTCTGTGTGTGGGCTGTGTATCAGAGTTCACCTTCCCTGTGAGTGGGCTGTGTATCAGAGTTCACCTTCCCTGTGTGTGGGCTGTGTATCAGAGTTCACCTTCCCTGTGTGTGGGCTGTGTATCAGAGTTCACATTCTCTGTGTGTTGGATGTGTATCAGAGTTCACCTTCCTTGTGTGTGGGCTGTGTATCAGAGTTCACTTTCTCTGTGTGTGGGCTGTGTATCAGAGTTCACCTTCTCTGTGTGTGGGCTGTGTATCAGAGTTCACCTTCCCTGTGTGTGGGATGTGTATCAGAGTTCACCTTCCCTGTGAGTGGGATGTGTATCAGAGTTCACCTTCCCTGTGAGTGGGATGTGTATCAGAGTTCAACTTCCCTGTGAGTGGGATGTGTAAGAGAGTTCACCTTCCCTGTGAGTGGGATGTGTATCAGAGTTCACCTTCTCTGTGTGTGGACTGTATATGAGAGTTCACCTTCCCTGTGAGTGGGATGTGTATCAGAGTTCACCTTCCCTGTGTGTGGGCTGTGTATCAGAGCTCACCTTCCCTGTGTGTGGGCTGTGTATCAGAGTTCACCTTCCCTGTGTGTTTAATGTGTATCAGAGTTCACCTTCTCTGTGTGTTGGATGTGTATCAGAGTTCACCTTCTCTGTGTGTGGGCTGTGTATCAGAGTTCACCTTCCCTGTGAGTGGGCTGTGTATCAGAGTTCACCTTCCCTGTGTGTGGGCTGTGTATCAGAGTTCACCTTCCCTGTGTGTGGGCTGTGTATCAGAATTCACATTCTCTGTGTGTTGGATGTGTATCAGAGTTCACCTTCCTTGTGTGTGGGCTGTGTATCAGAGTTCACTTTCTCTGTGTGTGGGCTGTGTATCAGAGTTCACCTTCTCTGTGTGTGGGCTGTGTATCAGAGTTCACCTTCCCTGTGAGTGGGCTGTGTATCAGAGTTCACCTTCCCTGTGTGTGGGCTGTGTATCAGAGTTCACCTTCTCTGTGTGTTGGATGTGTATCAGAGTTCACCTTCCCTGTGAGTGGGCTGTGTATCAGAGTTCACCTTCTCTGTGTGTTGGATGTGTATCAGAGTTCACCTTCCATGTGTGTGGGCTGTGTATCAGAGTTCACCTTCTCTGTGTGTTGGATGTGTATCAGAGTTCACCTTCTCTGTGTGTGGGCTGTGTATCAGAGTTCACCTTCTCTGTGTGTTGGATGTGTATCAGAGTTCACCTTCCCTGTGAGTGGACTGTGTATCAGAGTTCACCTTCCCTGTGTGTGGGCTGTGTATCAGAGTTCACCTTCCCTGTGAATGGGCTGTGTATCAGAGTTCACCTTCCCTGTGTGTTGGATGTGTATCAGAGTTCACCTTCTCTGTGTGTGGGCTGTGTATCAGAGTTCACCTTCCCTGTGTGTGGGCTGTATATGAGAGTTCACCTTCCCTGTGAGTGGGCTGTGTATCAGAGTTCAGCTTCTCTGTGTGTTGGATGTGTATCAGAGTTCACCTTCCCCGTGAGTGGGCTGTGTATCAGAGTTCACCTTCCCTGTGTGTGGGCTGTGTATCAGAATTCACCTTCCCTGTGAGTGGGCTGTGTATCAGAGTTCACCTTCCCTGTGTGTGGGCTGTGTATCAGAGTTCACCTTCTCTGCGTGTGGACTGTATATGAGAGTTCACCTTCCCTGTGAGTGGGATGTGTATCAGAGTTCACCTTCTCTGTGTGTGGACTGTATATGAGAGTTCACCTTCCCTGTGAGTGGGATGTGTATCAGAGTTCACCTTCCCTGTGAGTGGGATGTGTATCAGAATTCACCTTCTCTGTGTGTGGACTGTATATGAGAGTTCACCTTCCCTGTGTGTGGGATGTGTATCAGAGTTCACCTTCCCTGTGAGTGGGATGTGTATCAGAGTTCACCTTCCCTGTGAGTGGGATGTGTATCAGAGTTCAACTTCCCTGTGAGTGGGATGTGTAAGAGAGTTCACCTTCCCTGTGAGTGGGATGTGTATCAGAGTTCACCTTCTCTGTGTGTGGACTGTATATGAGAGTTCACCTTCCCTGTGAGTGGGATGTGTATCAGAGTTCACCTTCCCTGTGAGTGGGATGTGTATCAGAGTTCACCTTCTCTGTGTGTGGACTGTATATGAGAGTTCACCTTCTCTGTGTGTTGGATGTGTATCAGAGTTCACCTTCCTTGTGTGTGGGCTGTATATGAGAGTTCACCTTCCCTGTGAGTGGGATGTGTATCAGAGTTCACCTTCTCTGTGTGTTGGATGTGTATCAGAGTTCACCTTCCCTGTGAGTGGGCTGTGTATCAGAGTTCACCTTCCCTGTGTGTGGGCTGTGTATCAGAGTTCACCTTCTCTGTGTGTTGGATGTGTATCAGAGTTCACCTTCCATGTGAGTGGGCTGTGTATCAGAGTTCACCTTCTCTGTGTGTTGGATGTGTATCAGAGTTCACCTTCCCTGTGTGTGTTCTGTGTATCAGAGTTCACCTTCTCTGTGTGTTGGATGTGTATCAGAGTTCACCTTCTCTGTGTGTGGGCTGTGTATCAGAGTTCACCTTTTCTGTGTGTTGGATGTGTATCAGAGTTCACCTTCCCTGTGAGTGGACTGTGTATCAGAGTTCACCTTCCCTGTGTGTGGGCTGTGTATCAGAGTTCACCTTCCCTGTGAGTGGGCTGTGTATCAGAGTTCACCTTCCCTGTGTGTTGGATGTGTATCAGAGTTCACCTTCTCTGTGTGTGGGCTGTTTATCAGAGTTCTTCTTCCCTGTGTGTGGGCTGTATATGAGAGTTCACCTTCCCTGTGAGTGGGCTGTGTATCAGAGTTCACCTTCTCTGTGTGTTGGATGTGTATCAGAGTTCACCTTCCCCGTGAGTGGGCTGTGTATCAGAGTTCACCTTCCCTGTGTGTGGGCTGTGTATCAGAATTCACCTTCCCTGTGAGTGGGCTGTGTATCAGAGTTCACCTTCCCTGTGTGTGGGCTGTGTATCAGAGTTCACCTTCTCTGCGTGTGGACTGTATATGAGAGTTTACCTTCCCTGTGAGTGGGATGTGTATCAGAGTTCACCTTCTCTGTGTGTGGAGTGTATATGAGAGTTCACCTTCCCTGTGAGTGGGATGTGTATCAGAGTTCACCTTCCCTGTGAGTGGGATGTGTATCAGAGTTCACCTTCTCTGTGTGTGGACTGTATATGAGAGTTCACCTTCCCTGTGTGTGGGATGTGTATCAGAGTTCACCTTCCCTGTGAGTGGGATGTGTATCAGAGTTCACCTTCCCTGTGAGTGGGATGTGTATCAGAGTTCACCTTCCCTGTGAGTGGGATGTGTATCAGAGTTCACCTTCCCTGTGAGTGGGATGTGTATCAGAGTTCACCTTCTCTGTGTGTGGACTGTATATGAGAGTTCACCTTCCCTGTGAGTGGGATGTGTATCAGAGTTCACCTTCCCTGTGAGTGGGATGTGTATCAGAGTTCACCTTCTCTGTGTGTGGACTGTATATGAGAGTTCACCTTCCCTGTGTGTGGGCTGTGTATTAGAGTTCACCTTCTCTGTGTGTGGGCTGTATATGAGAGTTCACCTTCCCTGTGAGTGGGATGTGTATCAGAGTTCACCTTCTCTGTGTGTTGGATGTGTATCAGAGTTCACCTTCCCTGTGAGTGGGCTGTGTATCAGAGTTCACCTTCCCTGTGTGTGGGCTGTGTATCAGAGTTCACCTTCCCTGTGAGTGGGCTGTGTATCAGAGTTCACCTTCCCTGTGTGTGGGCTGTGTATCAGAGTTCACCTTCTCTGTGTGTGGACTGTATCAGAGTTCACCTTCCCTGTGTGTGGGCTGTGTTTCAGAGTTCACCTTCCCTGTGTGTGGATTGTATCAGAGTTCACCTTCCCTGTGTGTGGATTGTATCAGAGTTCACCTTCCCTGTGTGTGGATTGTATCAGAGTTCACCTTCCCTGTGTGTGGGCTGTGTATCAGAGTTCACCTTCCCTGTGTGTGGGCTGTGTATCAGAGTTCACCTTCCCTGTGTGTGGATTGTATCAGAGTTCACCTTCCCTGTGTGTGGGCTGTGTTTCAGAGTTCACCTTCCCTGTGTGTGGATTGTATCAGAGTTCACCTTCCCTGTGTGTGGATTGTATCAGAGTTCACCTTCTCTACGTGTGGACTGTATATGAGAGTTCACCTTCCCTGTGAGTGGGATGTGTATCAGAGTTCACCTTCCCTGTGTGTGGGCTGTGTATCAGAGCTCACCTTCCCTGTGTGTGGGCTGTGTATCAGAGTTCACCTTCCCTGCGTGTTGAATGTGTATCAGAGTTCACCTTCTCTGTGTGTTGGATGTGTATCAGAGTTCACCTTCTCTGTGTGTGGGCTGTGTATCAGAGTTCACCTTCCCTGTGAGTGGGCTGTGTATCAGAGTTCACCTTCCCTGTGTGTGGGCTGTGTATCAGAGTTCACCTTCCCTGTGTGTGGGCTGTGTATCAGAGTTCACCTTCTCTGTGTGTTGGATGTGTATCAGAGTTCACCTTCCTTGTGTGTGGGCTGTGTATCAGAGTTCACTTTCTCTGTGTGTGGGCTGTGTATCAGAGTTCACCTTCTCTGTGTGTGGGCTGTGTATCAGAGTTCACCTTCCCTGTGAGTGGGCTGTGTATCAGAGTTCACCTTCCCTGTGTGTGGGCTGTGTATCAGAGTTCACCTTCCCTGTGTGTGGATTGTATCAGAGTTCACCTTCCCTGTGTGTGGATTGTATCAGAGTTCACCTTCCCTGTGTGTGGATTGTATCAGAGTTCACCTTCCCTGTGTGTGGGCTGTGTATCAGAGTTCACCTTCCCTGTGTGTGGGCTGTGTATCAGAGTTCACCTTCCCTGTGTGTGGATTGTATCAGAGTTCACCTTCCCTGTGTGTGGGCTGTGTTTCAGAGTTCACCTTCCCTGTGTGTGGATTGTATCAGAGTTCACCTTCCCTGTGTGTGGATTGTATCAGAGTTCACCTTCTCTACGTGTGGACTGTATATGAGAGTTCACCTTCCCTGTGAGTGGGATGTGTATCAGAGTTCACCTTCCCTGTGTGTGGGCTGTGTATCAGAGCTCACCTTCCCTGTGTGTGGGCTGTGTATCAGAGTTCACCTTCCCTGCGTGTTGAATGTGTATCAGAGTTCACCTTCTCTGTGTGTTGGATGTGTATCAGAGTTCACCTTCTCTGTGTGTGGGCTGTGTATCAGAGTTCACCTTCCCTGTGAGTGGGCTGTGTATCAGAGTTCACCTTCCCTGTGTGTGGGCTGTGTATCAGAGTTCACCTTCCCTGTGTGTGGGCTGTGTATCAGAGTTCACCTTCTCTGTGTGTTGGATGTGTATCAGAGTTCACCTTCCTTGTGTGTGGGCTGTGTATCAGAGTTCACTTTCTCTGTGTGTGGGCTGTGTATCAGAGTTCACCTTCTCTGTGTGTGGGCTGTGTATCAGAGTTCACCTTCCCTGTGAGTGGGCTGTGTATCAGAGTTCACCTTCCCTGTGTGTGGGCTGTGTATCAGAGTTCACCTTCTCTGTGTGTTGGATGTGTATCAGAGTTCACCTTCCCTGTGAGTGGGCTGTGTATCAGAGTTCACCTTCTCTGTGTGTTGGATGTGTATCAGAGTTCACCTTCCATGTGTGTGGGCTGTGTATTAGAGTTCACCTTCTCTGTGTGTTGGATGTGTATCAGAGTTCACCTTCTCTGTGTGTGGGCTGTGTATCAGAGTTCACCTTCTCTGTGTGTTGGATGTGTATCAGAGTTCACCTTCCCTGTGAGTGGACTGTGTATCAGAGTTCACCTTCCCTGTGTGTGGGCTGTGTATCAGAGTTCACCTTCCCTGTGAGTGGGCTGTGTATCAGAGTTCACCTTCCCTGTGTGTTGGATGTGTATCAGAGTTCACCTTCTCTGTGTGTGGGCTGTGTATCAGAGTTCACCTTCCCTGTGTGTGGGCTGTATATGAGAGTTCACCTTCCCTGTGAGTGGGCTGTGTATCAGAGTTCACCTTCTCTGTGTGTTGGATGTGTATCAGAGTTCACCTTCCCTGTGTGTGGATTGTATCAGAGTTCACCTTCCCTGTGTGTGGATTGTATCAGAGTTCACCTTCTCTACGTGTGGACTGTATATGAGAGTTCACCTTCCCTGTGAGTGGGATGTGTATCAGAGTTCACCTTCCCTGTGTGTGGGCTGTGTATCAGAGCTCACCTTCCCTGTGTGTGGGCTGTGTATCAGAGTTCACCTTCCCTGTGTGTTTAATGTGTATCAGAGTTCACCTTCTCTGTGTGTTGGATGTGTATCAGAGTTCACCTTCTCTGTGTGTGGGCTGTGTATCAGAGTTCACCTTCCCTGTGAGTGGGCTGTGTATCAGAGTTCACCTTCCCTGTGTGTGGGCTGTGTATCAGAGTTCACCTTCCCTGTGTGTGGGCTGTGTATCAGAGTTCACATTCTCTGTGTGTTGGATGTGTATCAGAGTTCACCTTCCTTGTGTGTGGGCTGTGTATCAGAGTTCACTTTCTCTGTGTGTGGGCTGTGTATCAGAGTTCACCTTCTCTGTGTGTGGGCTGTGTATCAGAGTTCACCTTCCCTGTGTGTGGGATGTGTATCAGAGTTCACCTTCCCTGTGAGTGGGATGTGTATCAGAGTTCACCTTCCCTGTGAGTGGGATGTGTATCAGAGTTCAACTTCCCTGTGAGTGGGATGTGTAAGAGAGTTCACCTTCCCTGTGAGTGGGATGTGTATCAGAGTTCACCTTCTCTGTGTGTGGACTGTATATGAGAGTTCACCTTCCCTGTGAGTGGGATGTGTATCAGAGTTCACCTTCCCTGTGTGTGGGCTGTGTATCAGAGCTCACCTTCCCTGTGTGTGGGCTGTGTATCAGAGTTCACCTTCCCTGTGTGTTTAATGTGTATCAGAGTTCACCTTCTCTGTGTGTTGGATGTGTATCAGAGTTCACCTTCTCTGTGTGTGGGCTGTGTATCAGAGTTCACCTTCCCTGTGAGTGGGCTGTGTATCAGAGTTCACCTTCCCTGTGTGTGGGCTGTGTATCAGAGTTCACCTTCCCTGTGTGTGGGCTGTGTATCAGAATTCACATTCTCTGTGTGTTGGATGTGTATCAGAGTTCACCTTCCTTGTGTGTGGGCTGTGTATCAGAGTTCACTTTCTCTGTGTGTGGGCTGTGTATCAGAGTTCACCTTCTCTGTGTGTGGGCTGTGTATCAGAGTTCACCTTCCCTGTGAGTGGGCTGTGTATCAGAGTTCACCTTCCCTGTGTGTGGGCTGTGTATCAGAGTTCACCTTCTCTGTGTGTTGGATGTGTATCAGAGTTCACCTTCCCTGTGAGTGGGCTGTGTATCAGAGTTCACCTTCTCTGTGTGTTGGATGTGTATCAGAGTTCACCTTCCATGTGTGTGGGCTGTGTATCAGAGTTCACCTTCTCTGTGTGTTGGATGTGTATCAGAGTTCACCTTCTCTGTGTGTGGGCTGTGTATCAGAGTTCACCTTCTCTGTGTGTTGGATGTGTATCAGAGTTCACCTTCCCTGTGAGTGGACTGTGTATCAGAGTTCACCTTCCCTGTGTGTGGGCTGTGTATCAGAGTTCACCTTCCCTGTGAATGGGCTGTGTATCAGAGTTCACCTTCCCTGTGTGTTGGATGTGTATCAGAGTTCACCTTCTCTGTGTGTGGGCTGTGTATCAGAGTTCACCTTCCCTGTGTGTGGGCTGTATATGAGAGTTCACCTTCCCTGTGAGTGGGCTGTGTATCAGAGTTCAGCTTCTCTGTGTGTTGGATGTGTATCAGAGTTCACCTTCCCCGTGAGTGGGCTGTGTATCAGAGTTCACCTTCCCTGTGTGTGGGCTGTGTATCAGAATTCACCTTCCCTGTGAGTGGGCTGTGTATCAGAGTTCACCTTCCCTGTGTGTGGGCTGTGTATCAGAGTTCACCTTCTCTGCGTGTGGACTGTATATGAGAGTTCACCTTCCCTGTGAGTGGGATGTGTATCAGAGTTCACCTTCTCTGTGTGTGGACTGTATATGAGAGTTCACCTTCCCTGTGAGTGGGATGTGTATCAGAGTTCACCTTCCCTGTGAGTGGGATGTGTATCAGAATTCACCTTCTCTGTGTGTGGACTGTATATGAGAGTTCACCTTCCCTGTGTGTGGGATGTGTATCAGAGTTCACCTTCCCTGTGAGTGGGATGTGTATCAGAGTTCACCTTCCCTGTGAGTGGGATGTGTATCAGAGTTCAACTTCCCTGTGAGTGGGATGTGTAAGAGAGTTCACCTTCCCTGTGAGTGGGATGTGTATCAGAGTTCACCTTCTCTGTGTGTGGACTGTATATGAGAGTTCACCTTCCCTGTGAGTGGGATGTGTATCAGAGTTCACCTTCCCTGTGAGTGGGATGTGTATCAGAGTTCACCTTCTCTGTGTGTGGACTGTATATGAGAGTTCACCTTCTCTGTGTGTTGGATGTGTATCAGAGTTCACCTTCCTTGTGTGTGGGCTGTATATGAGAGTTCACCTTCCCTGTGAGTGGGATGTGTATCAGAGTTCACCTTCTCTGTGTGTTGGATGTGTATCAGAGTTCACCTTCCCTGTGAGTGGGCTGTGTATCAGAGTTCACCTTCCCTGTGTGTGGGCTGTGTATCAGAGTTCACCTTCTCTGTGTGTTGGATGTGTATCAGAGTTCACCTTCCATGTGAGTGGGCTGTGTATCAGAGTTCACCTTCTCTGTGTGTTGGATGTGTATCAGAGTTCACCTTCCCTGTGTGTGTTCTGTGTATCAGAGTTCACCTTCTCTGTGTGTTGGATGTGTATCAGAGTTCACCTTCTCTGTGTGTGGGCTGTGTATCAGAGTTCACCTTCTCTGTGTGTTGGATGTGTATCAGAGTTCACCTTCCCTGTGAGTGGACTGTGTATCAGAGTTCACCTTCCCTGTGTGTGGGCTGTGTATCAGAGTTCACCTTCCCTGTGAGTGGGCTGTGTATCAGAGTTCACCTTCCCTGTGTGTTGGATGTGTATCAGAGTTCACCTTCTCTGTGTGTGGGCTGTTTATCAGAGTTCTTCTTCCCTGTGTGTGGGCTGTATATGAGAGTTCACCTTCCCTGTGAGTGGGCTGTGTATCAGAGTTCACCTTCTCTGTGTGTTGGATGTGTATCAGAGTTCACCTTCCCCGTGAGTGGGCTGTGTATCAGAGTTCACCTTCCCTGTGTGTGGGCTGTGTATCAGAATTCACCTTCCCTGTGAGTGGGCTGTGTATCAGAGTTCACCTTCCCTGTGTGTGGGCTGTGTATCAGAGTTCACCTTCTCTGCGTGTGGACTGTATATGAGAGTTTACCTTCCCTGTGAGTGGGATGTGTATCAGAGTTCACCTTCTCTGTGTGTGGAGTGTATATGAGAGTTCACCTTCCCTGTGAGTGGGATGTGTATCAGAGTTCACCTTCCCTGTGAGTGGGATGTGTATCAGAGTTCACCTTCTCTGTGTGTGGACTGTATATGAGAGTTCACCTTCCCTGTGTGTGGGATGTGTATCAGAGTTCACCTTCCCTGTGAGTGGGATGTGTATCAGAGTTCACCTTCCCTGTGAGTGGGATGTGTATCAGAGTTCACCTTCCCTGTGAGTGGGATGTGTATCAGAGTTCACCTTCCCTGTGAGTGGGATGTGTATCAGAGTTCACCTTCTCTGTGTGTGGACTGTATATGAGAGTTCACCTTCCCTGTGAGTGGGATGTGTATCAGAGTTCACCTTCCCTGTGAGTGGGATGTGTATCAGAGTTCACCTTCTCTGTGTGTGGACTGTATATGAGAGTTCACCTTCCCTGTGTGTGGGCTGTGTATTAGAGTTCACCTTCTCTGTGTGTGGGCTGTATATGAGAGTTCACCTTCCCTGTGAGTGGGATGTGTATCAGAGTTCACCTTCTCTGTGTGTTGGATGTGTATCAGAGTTCACCTTCCCTGTGAGTGGGCTGTGTATCAGAGTTCACCTTCCCTGTGTGTTGGCTGTGTATCAGAGTTCACCTTCCCTGTGAGTGGGCTGTGTATCAGAGTTCACCTTCCCTGTGTGTGGGCTGTGTATCAGAGTTCACCTTCTCTGTGTGTGGACTGTATCAGAGTTCACCTTCCCTGTGTGTGGGCTGTGTTTCAGAGTTCACCTTCTCTGTGTGTGGACTGTATCAGAGTTCACCTTCTCTGTGTGTGGACTGTATTAGAGTTCACCTTCTCTGTGTGTGGACTGTATCAGTGTTCACCTTCTCTGTGTGTGGACTGTATCAGAGTTCACTTTCCCTGTGTGTGGGCTGTGTATCAGAGTTCACCTTCCTTGTGTGTGGGCTGTGTATCAGAGTTCACCTTCTCTGTGTGTGGACTGTATCAGAGTTCACCTTCCCTGTGTGTGGACTGTATCAGAGTTTACCTTCTCTGTGTGTGGACTGTATCAGAGTTCATCTTCCCTGTGTATGGACTGTATCAGAGTTCACCTTCCTTGTGTGTGGGCTGTGTATCAGAGTTCACCTTCCCTGTGTGTGGACTATCAGAGTTCACCTTCTCTGTATGTGGACTGTATCAGAGTTCACATTCTCTGTGTGTGGACTGTATCAGAGTTCCTTTTCCCTGTGTGTGGACTATCAGAGTTCACCTTCCCTGTGTGTGGACTATCAGAGTTCACCTTCCCTGTGTGTGGGATGTGTATGAGAGTTCACCTTCCCTGTATGTGGGTTGTATATCAGAGTTCACCTTCCCTGTGTGTGGACTATCAGAGTTCACCTTCCCTGTATGTGGGTTGTATATCAGAGTTCACCTTCCCTGTATGTGGGCTGTATATCAGAGTTCACCTTCTCTGTGTGTTGGATGTGTATCAGAGTTCACCTTCCCCGTGAGTGGGCTGTGTATCAGAGTTCACCTTCCCTGTGTGTGGGCTGTGTATCAGAATTCACCTTCCCTGTGAGTGGGCTGTGTATCAGAGTTCACCTTCCCTGTGTGTGGGCTGTGTATCAGAGTTCACCTTCTCTGCGTGTGGACTGTATATGAGAGTTTACCTTCCCTGTGAGTGGGATGTGTATCAGAGTTCACCTTCTCTGTGTGTGGAGTGTATATGAGAGTTCACCTTCCCTGTGAGTGGGATGTGTATCAGAGTTCACCTTCCCTGTGAGTGGGATGTGTATCAGAGTTCACCTTCTCTGTGTGTGGACTGTATATGAGAGTTCACCTTCCCTGTGTGTGGGATGTGTATCAGAGTTCACCTTCCCTGTGAGTGGGATGTGTATCAGAGTTCACCTTCCCTGTGAGTGGGATGTGTATCAGAGTTCACCTTCCCTGTGAGTGGGATGTGTATCAGAGTTCACCTTCCCTGTGAGTGGGATGTGTATCAGAGTTCACCTTCTCTGTGTGTGGACTGTATATGAGAGTTCACCTTCCCTGTGAGTGGGATGTGTATCAGAGTTCACCTTCCCTGTGAGTGGGATGTGTATCAGAGTTCACCTTCTCTGTGTGTGGACTGTATATGAGAGTTCACCTTCCCTGTGTGTGGGCTGTGTATTAGAGTTCACTTTCTCTGTGTGTGGGCTGTATATGAGAGTTCACCTTCCCTGTGAGTGGGATGTGTATCAGAGTTCACTTTCCCTGTGTGTGGACTATCAGAGTTCACCTTCCCTGTGAGTGGACTATCAGAGTTCACCTTCCCTGTGTGTGGGATGTGTATGAGAGTTCACCTTCCCTGTATGTGGGTTGTATATCAGAGTTCACCTTCCCTGTGTGTGGACTATCAGAGTTCACCTTCCCTGTATGTGGGTTGTATATCAGAGTTCACCTTCCCTGTATGTGGGTTGTATATCAGAGTTCACCTTCCCTGTGTCAAGCTCAGACACCGGCGGGGGGTATCAGACCGGTACTGAAGTTCCACATCTGCAGAGAGGTGTGTTAGAATGTGACCAGGCCATGACTCAGCACATGATATATGTGCTGGCTGGAGTTAGAACTGTTTCTACCACAGGTTTTAGACAGTTCACTGTTAAGAAACTCCAACCAATACCCAGGGGCAATGTTGGTGGTATGGTGCTTTTTTTTTTCTTTCTTGAATAATAATCATTTTATAGGTGATGTGGTCAGTAGCACTTTGCCTCACACTTCTTGAATAAACAGCACTTGAATTGTGGTGCGGCCAGTAACAAACATGTCACTTTTCCTCTATTTTTGTGTGTGTGTGTGGTAAACATCACTTTTAATGTATACAATAGTGAGTAAACAGACATACTGATAATTTTAAGCGTTGAATAAGCTGTGTGAGCATCTAGTAACAAAGTACATGTTAACGGAATACTGGTGAAATGTATGACGAACAAGTGCAAACATTGCATCCTCTCTACATACCCGCTTTAATCACACGTGATTTATTCTGTACAGAAAACGCGCAGTCACACTCCATGCTAGCCAGGGATCATCCAGTGGCCTCCAGTTTCTGAGTCTATTTACTACAATGACATATCTCACTCACCTGACCCCTTGTAAATCAAACCTGAGGTACATGCGCCGTAACCTTGGCTCGCAGATTACTGCAAGCACCTCTAGCGGTGATATTTCGTCATGCCTTCTGTCTGGCCTGGTGATTTACTTGTTTAAAGTTAGTTGCATATCCTTTACGGAGTAGAAATCAAACCCAACATATTTAGCTGTTCGTGATTCCTGGACAAGATTACGTTCAGTAGTTTGCCATTGCTTTCTGAACGACCGGCACCCATACCATATTATAAAAACCAATTACGAACTGCGTACGTAACACTTTCGCAACGTATTAACTCATTACAATACTGTCCCCCATTAGTATTAGCATGTAAATTTTAATAACCTAATAATGTATAACCTAGACTGCGACACCTCTCCCCGCCTCTAAATGATTCTCTGGCTACAGATGAATATCATTGTTTAAAAAAAGTTAGTTGCATATCCTTTACAGGACGTTGCAGCCAACCCCATAATTTTTTTTAGCTGTTTGTGATCTCTTGGTAAGTTTACGTTTAGTAGCTTTCTGAACGACTAGAACCTATACCATTTCGTAAAATAACCACCGCATGGTGGTCTGCTGCCAAATCGCCCGCAGCTGTGATCCAAAAGCGGGTATGCGAGATTACGAACTACGCCCTGAACCTCTTCGTAATGATACTTAAATAACATATCTTGCATGCATTATCGCAGGCTGGATATGGGGGTGGCTTCAACAGAAATCTACGAACTTAATTACAACAATACTTTAAATAATATCCGGTTTGTTTTATTAATGCCTTTCATCTCGTCCATTAAACTGTGAAGCCCGTATAATGAATGTCGAAGAGAGTTCTCTGATAATTTCACTATAACATTTTGTTTTTCATGTTTCACAAAAATTGTTACATTTCGTGTTATTTAATGATGCATATAATCGGCCCTACTACGTTCAATCAACAGATCAGAATAAATGCATTGCAGTCCAACTATTATGAATTATCTTTGACTCGAATATTGCACTTCACGGACATCAACCTACTGAAGGTCTATTGGTCTTCCGAAAACTAATCAAGCCTTTGTTCTGACATCTCTCTGCCGCCTTGGAGATGCAACAATAGTGTCAAATAATTATCGTAATTCTGTCTATTAGTATATATTCCCATCTGACGACCCGTGAGTGGATCTGTTTGATTACTTTGTTCGTCGTCAGCATCTTGAGACAATATTTGTTTCTGGATAAACGTTTTCCTTTCATTCCTGTGCAACTTTCTGTCATAGTTTTTTAGTTTTTTTTTTCCGGCTACTTACTTACTAAAATTTAATATTTCATTTTTCATTATAATTTCTATATAGCAAGGGGACTTAACTCTAGAAAAGTTATTTCAAGGGGCATAACTTTTAATAACATTTCTATATACTTTATAGTCATATTGGCGCATCGTTTTCAAAGATTTATAAACCCTTTGTCTATAGTTATTTACAGGCATATGAGTTATAATAAATAATGATATAATCTTTAAGGTATTTTCAAAGTTTTCATAATAATAATGCATAATGCATAACATTGTAACTCATCTTTTTATGCTTACAGAAGTTATCTACAATCATGTAGGTGATTAAAAACAGTTTTCATTAAAAATAATGGATGGTGTGTAGAAGGACATTCTTTTAAGTTACTGTGTGAATTTAATGAGACGCTCCCCGCCAGGAGCTGGGCGAAGCCACGCCGGGTCAGATAGATAGACAGACAGATAGTCGGGAACGGGAGCTTATATGACTACTTATATGAAATGTGATGCTCCCCAGAGCACGTGAGCTTAAATAACTTTTTTTTTTTTTTTTTTTTTTTGCATATCCTTTACAGGACATCGCTGTCAACAGCAGCATCTTTCAGCTGTCTGTTGATTTCTTGGCTCAGTAGTTTGCCATTGCTTTCTAAGCGGCCGGCTGAGTTATCCCGCAAGTCACCAGCGGGGGTCGAACCGCTCCCAGCTCTCGCCCGCTACGAGACTCTGAGTGATAAACGGGATTACGGAGAAAGTGTTGTAACCCCTCGGCCAGAGAGACCGGCCCCTAACCATTAGCGTTGTTAAATAACACCACAAGACCCTGCCCTGCCCAGGATTCACCGCTGAATTGGTCTCGGATCATGTATGACCTGTTCGAACCAGTCCGATACAGTAATACCTCGTCTGGAAACTTCAAGGCTCGTTCTGGTCTTAGCGCGTTGTTTTGTGGCCATGTTTGCTGCATATATGTGAAACAATATTGGCGATAATGGAGAGTCCTGAGGTAGACTATGGCATATATGCAGCGGTTGACATGTCCACATTTCCAAAGGGAACGCCACTGCTCTTCGACAGTGCAGCTGCAATTCACTTTATCAGTAAAGGGTTTATACCATACTACATCAAGCACGAGATGTGTGAATTCTACATAATTATAGGCATATTCAAGATCTATTGCTGCTTCAACTGAAAAAAGTGTAAAATTAATTCGATTATTTCCCTTATCATTATTAGAAATACAAATTCAATTTATCGCCCATGAGTTGTTATACTTTTAAATCCTTTTGCATTTGAAGAAACTATTATTCGATGATATTTTACAATTGTAAAATATTTTTTCTTAATAGAATTATTAGTAATACAATGTATTAATATATTAAATCGATTACTGCGACCTGTTGTCTGAAATTTACTTTATGAGAATACATGTTTCTCAACAAATGACAAGAGTTCAACTGAGTTGATTAGTGTATACCGGAATGAGAAAAATATAGTACTCAACGGACTGAGGAAAACTGCAACGTTAAGAACATGTTGTACCAATTAAAACATTTTTTTTTTATTGCTGAGGGAGAAAAAAGTGCAATTAAAAAAAAAAATGTCGATGCATCAAGAAACAGATTTTATATGGTCCCCAACGGACTGAGATAAACTGGCATGTTAGAACAAAATTTACACTGGGTTTGATGGTCATGAGCGGAGCGAGAGTTTCTGGATTCATTTATAGCAGGAAGCCACTATTTGTGGTCTTTATTCCCGGCTAATTGTATAGAGCCGGTCTCTCTGGCTGTGGGGTTACAACACTTTCTCTCTGTAATCCCGTTTATCACGCAGAGTCTCGTAGCGGAGCGAGAGCTGAGGCGGTTCGACCCCCGCTCGTGACTTGCGGGATACTGAGCCGGCCGCTCAGAAAGCAATGGCAAACTACTGAGCGTAATCTTGCCAAGAGATCAACATACAGCTGAAAGATGCTGGTGTTGACAGCTAAGTCCTGTAAAGGATATGCTAAAAAAAAAAAAAAAAATTGTATAGAAAAGCCAGTATCTGCGGCGTATATTTCCGGCTACTTGTAACGAGAAGCCAGACGAATTTGTGGCACATATTTCTGGATAATGGTAACGAGGAACCATATTTTTAGCTTATCCCCCCCCCCCCCGGATAATTGTAACAAAATACCAGTATTTGTGGCTTATATATTTTTTTTTTTTTAACCTCGGATAATTGTAACGAGAAACCAGTATTTTTGGCTTATTTTTCCCCCGGATAATTGTAACGAGGTCTACAAGGTGTGGACTGCTCCTGGCCTTGCAGACAGCAGCGTTAGATTCGGCTAGCCTCTCCCAGGAGGGGTGAAAAGTGAAAATTAGTAGCCTGCCGATGACTCGCAGACTACCGCGAGGTCGTGGGCTAACGGGGCTATGGCTCGCCATAGGGGATGGACTCCCTATGGTCAGATGTTTGTCCTAAACCTGCGACTGGCCTAGCAAGCCGGCAGGGGATATTCATACAGCTCGTAGAAAAACTAAGAAGTATAAACGGACTAATCCAAATGGATATAGAACCCGCAATGTTAATGGACTACGAGATAGATCAGCGATTCAAAAAAAAAATAGGCACAATGAACGTCTGCGATTTTAATAGCAAAGAAGAAGAACTTATAGAAACAATGGAAGAGAGGAAAATTGGACCGAGGGAATAGCGGACACCAGAATAAAAGGGGAAGGATGCAAGGAGATCCACCACAGTTACACGTTTGTCTACTCTAGAGTGGAGCAGCAAGAAAGGGCAAGACACGGTGTTGGAATAGTCATTGAACCACGGCTACTAGAAATAAAATATATATCATAAAGAATCATAACAGTGAGAATAAAAGAACAAACAATTACAGCATATGTACAAATATACACACCATGTATCACAAACAATAATGGGCAAGAATACGAGGAATTCTACGAAGACATCCATGACGTGCTAAATAAAATAGATAAACAGGACAACATCGTAGTTATGGGAGACTTCAATGCAAGACTAGGACACAACAGAGCGGGCATATAAAATCATCTTGGAGCATTTGGAGACCAACATAATGAAAGAAATGACAACGGAAGTAGACTGATAGAGCTATGCAGCCAACACGACCTCTATATAACAAACACATTCTATAAACATAAAGACTCACAAATATACACCTGGTATAAATGGAACGATCTAGATACTAAAAGAAAATTGATTTTATATAAACAAGAAATAACAGAAAGAGAAATATATTAGATGCAAGAGAAGTGCCCAATTCACGTATAAACACCGACCATAAAGCAGTCGTTGCCACAATTAAAACCATCAGTAGAAGAAAGCAAAGACCAGGAAAATACATGCCATTCGAATCAGTAAACTTAAAAAACCTCAAAGACGAGTCAGTGAGGGAAAATTATGAGAAAGAACGAACTGAAATCTTTATAAAATTACCTATAAAAAGAAAGTCAGTGGAAGAAGAATGGGAGTTGTTCAAATCAAGCATTTTAAATACTGCAAAAATAACATATGGAACCACGAAAAAACGCAAAACACGGATAAAGAAAATAACAAGTTGGTGGAACGCAGAAGTAAAGAAAGCTGTAAAAGACAAAATGGAAAAATATAAAAAGTGGTCGAAGAGCAAACAGGAATGCGATTACTTAGAATATAGAATAGCGAGAAGACATGTGAATAGAATAGTAAAGAGAGAAAAACAAAACGACTGGGAGGAGAATGGAGAAACCCTAAATAAAAACTACAAGGAGGCAACTAGAAACTTCTACAAAAAGTTAAGTGCAGTGAGAACCACAGGAGAACCCTTTGACCCAACTGAAATAATTAACAGCGAAAATGGAGAACCAATAAGTGAACAAAAACAAATCCTAATAAGATGGAAACAGTACGTTGAACAACTTCTCAACATCCCATCAGATGTCACAGGAATTGAAGAAACGGAAACAGGTGCCACAGAAGAACTAGAACCAGACATACTAAAAGAAGAAATTATAGAAGCCGTCTTATTAGCCCCACTGAACAAATCACCAGGACAAGATGAAATACCAAATGAACTAATTAAAGCAGCAAGAGAAGTAGGAACAGCATAGCTACATAGACTATTCAACCATGTTTGGGTAGAACAGCAGACACCACGAGACTGGGGAAACGCCATAATTATCCCAATTTGGAAAAAAACAAAGACAGCAAAACAGATTGCACATAATACAGAGGCATTTCACTATTGAGTCATACTGGGAAAATATTTTGCAAAATTCCTAAGAAAAGATTACGAACTAATATAGAACCCCAGCTAAGCGAAACACGGAGATAAAAGCAAGCTGTGGGAAATCCTTAAACAATATGGAGTGAGTACACATCTAAAAAACCTATGTAGAAGCTTATACAACAACAGTGAATGCATAGTGAGAGCAATTGGAGGACACTCAGAACCCTTCACCATAAGATCCGGAGTACGACAAGGTTGTGTTCTGTCCCCTCTCTTGTTCATAACATATATAGACAACATATGTAAAGAAACCCAGCCAAACAGAGACCACAAGAACACCGCATGACGAGAACACAAAAGAAGAACCATCTGCAAATCTAACCATTAGAGAACTCCTGTTTGCGGACGACCAAGCACTAATAGCAAAATCAGAAGCTGAATTACAAGACCACATGAATAGTCTAAATGAAATGTGTAGGGAACATAACATGAAAATTAGCACAAGTAAAACAGAGGTAATGACTGTAATTAAAAAAGAAAAAGCAACAACGATTCACTTAAACGAACATCCCTTGAAACAAGTAAAGAGTTTCAAGTACCTAGGAAGTATAATATCATCAAATGACAAATCAGAAGACGAGATCGAAAATAGATGCAATAAGGCAAACCAACTCATTGGACAAATGGCACCAATACTAAAGAACAAACATATATCAATAACTACCAAGAAAGCATTTTACAACACAATCTTTCTACCAAGTTACCAATGCCAAACCTGGACAGTTTTAGAAAAAGAGAAAATAAAAATCACAACAACAGAAATGAGTTTCCTGAGAAGAATACTCAATGTATCAAGAAGAGATAAGATCAGAAATGAAGAAATCAGGACTAAAGTGAGGGTTGCAGCTGCGCTAGATTTTATTAGACGGCAGTAAGATAAATAATGTGGCCATGCAAGTGGGTTACCAACTAACAGTATACCACAACAAGCAATGATGTACAGACCAGAAGGAAGCAGAGGAAGAGGCCGACCACGTAAACAATGGACGCAGGGAATAACATAGTCCATGGGAATATCGATACATGAAGCCCATAAGCGGGCACTCTAACGCTGTTTATACTTCACCTCGACACTGCATGGTACAAGAGGAACATGATGAGATGAAATGATGAGTGTAACGAGAAACCAGTATTTTTGGCTTATCCTTTTCCCGGATAATTGTAACGAGAAACCAGTATTTTTAGCTGATTTTCCCCCCAGGATAGTGAGTGGCACCTTGCAGTCTTGACAGACCAAAGTATGTGAGTTGGAATGTGGCCAAAATTCCATCACAATGCCTGGGCAGAGCTTCAGAGAAACATGTGGTGCCCAAACGACTTGTTCCCTCTCTAGGCCTAGTCTTGTGTTTCCAGAGGAATGGGTAACTAATACGTCTGGCACAAGGTAGGCTGCAGACGCTGGCGGCTCAGCGTCAAACCTCCGAGACGTCGCCACCACGAGCAGGTGGCGAGTGGCGGCCAGACCCTGGAACCCGAGGGACCCGACTTAGAGACGTTCAGCTAAGTCCCACAGGTGAGGGCCTCGTACGCGCCTGAACCGTAGGGCGCGTATATCTGTCAACACAAGTGTCCGGACCTGTGTAAAGCGTGTACTATCGTCAGACTCCCCGCCTGACTTTTGCGAATCCCGCGACCACCGGGAATAGGCCCGCCGGAGATATCACCAGAGATATTGCACGTCTGTTGGGAGTAAATCTCCCATCCTTCCACTGTGCGGTACTGAATAAGTAAAGAAACGATAAAGGTAGTGGTATTTCAATTGCACTTGCGCTGCCACCTATGCTACACCCTTCATGTGTCTTCACAAAGTCGGACTAGAGTCAAGCTCAACAGGGTCTTCTTTCCCGCTGATTTTATCAAGCCCGTTCCCTTGGCTGTGGTTTCGCTAGGTAGTAGATAGGGACAGTGGGAATCTCGTTAATCCATTCATACGCGTCACTAATTAGATAATTTAGGAAGTTAGGATAATTGTAACGAGAAATTTGTATTTTAGGCTTATCTTTTCCCCGGATAATTATAACAAGAAACCAGTAATTTTGGCTTATCCCCGTCCCCGGATAATTGTAAAGAGAAGCCAGTATTTTAGGCTTATCCCCCCCCCCCCCCCCCGATAATTGTAACGAGAAACCAATATTCTTATGTTCTTCTTTTTTCCTTTATCGCCAATTGGGGCATAGGCCGTCAACCAAACCACGCCAACCCGTCCTATCATTTGCTGTCTCCTGTAGCTCCCTCCAATTCCTCTCACTATTAGTCATCTCTGCCTGTAATTAATTTTCTTCTCTATGTGTTTACGGGTTGTCCGTTATATCGTTTGCCTTGTGAATTCTAGACAAGAGAGTGTCCAGTTATATTGGCCTCAGGTTATCTCATTGAATGCCATATTCAGCGCCAGCGTCGTTTTTTCGCCTCTTGGCTCACTGGAACTTGTTTAATTCTCTCCATGAGTTCCACATTGGTGATACCGTCATACCACTTTATTCCCGCTATTCTGCGCAGGCACAAGTTAGGGAATGTTTGCGGTTTATTTGTAATTCTTTTTAACTATTCTCCATGTCTCTGATCCATATGTCAGTAGTGATTTAACATTTCTTCTTCTTCTTCTTCTTCTTCTTCTTCTTCTTCTTCTTCTTCTTCTTCTTCTTCTTCTTCTTCCGAAGTGTTTTTTTTTTTCAAACGTAGTTGCGGTGTGTTCGTTATGCACCCTTGGGCCAAATCCCTTAGGCCAACACATCCGACTTTTGCGTGCGTTAAAGAAAAACAAAAAAAAAAAAACAAAAAAAAAAAAAAAACAAACAAACAAACAAACAAACCAGATTAGCATTCACATTTGTGGTGCCTTCCACATCCCAGCTGGTCAAGTTATAACCGTCGAAGACTTCACGGTTATCCCCCAAGAGAAGGCAACAGCAGTCCATGGGCATTATCCGCCATCCAAGGAGGCTTCCATATTTGCAGAACCGACACATAATGCTCTGGTACTGGGCTCACCCAAGGAATCGCAAAGGCCTGCTCATGGCTGCTTTAATTCCTCACTTCAATGTGTTGGGCATTTCGTTCGCTACGGGCCGCTCCCCGCACATACCAGGAACGGACAGTCTGCAGCGGCATCCACTGAACGAGCTTTTTGTTCGGACATGTTTTGTCGCTGTGTCCAGAAGACTAGATAGTCAGAGTTCTTCCGGGCACAAATGACATTCGGAAGAATAGATAGTCAGAGCTGTTCCCAGCACGAGGAACATTTCACTAGGACGTTTTTGCATTGTGCCAGTTTTATTTGTCACCCTTAGGCCAGCACATCCGACTTCGGCGGGCATTGTTTTTATTAGGTTGGCCTTCCTGGTGGTTTCGAGGGACATTCTTTTGTTTTGTCGTCCACCTCTCAGCTGGTCAAGTTAGAAAGGCGAAAGACATCACGGTCTACCCTCAAGGGAAGGCAGGGGTAGACCATGGGCATTCCCCGCCATCCAAGGAGGCTTCCATAATTGCAGAGCCGGTACATAGCGCTCTGTGACTTGGCTCACCCACAGAATTGCAACGTCTTTCTCATAGCTGCTTTAATTCCCCACTTCAATATATTTGGTGTTTCGTTCGCCACTGGCCGCTCCCCAAGCATACCAGGAATGGTCAGTCTGCAGGCGACATCCACTCAGCAAGCTTCCGCTTCGGACTTCCACGTAGTGAATTCGCTAGCCAAACAAGCGTTTCATTTCGTGTTAATGAGACGTTTTTCCACCTTTGACTACGTTCACTCAATGAGCTCTAGTACAGACTTGCATCGTAACCACTGCGTGCGATTGGTACGCTTTTTCACCTTTAGTGACGCTCACGTGGTAGGCTACATGTGCGGCTGGCTCAGCACCTTACCTCCATGCAGCAGAGAGCGGGTAACGGCTAGGCTCTGTCATCCGGGGGACCCCTCGTATCCCTCGGGTGAGAGCCTTCGAACAAGTGTCTGGACCAAGCATGTAGCAGGCTAAGCCGGTAGCCATCTCTCCTGGTATTCCACCTATTTCCCCGTCTTGGGTTGTCTTCGAATCTTCTCGGTCTTCTTTGATTTTGTGTGTGTGGCTTATAGTCCCGGCTATTTATAACGAGAAGTCTGTTCTTGTGGCTCATATTCCCAGCTATTTGTAACCATAAGCCAGTATTAGCGGCTTATATTCCCAGCTATTTATAACCATAAGCCAGTTTTAGCGGCTTATATTCCCGGCTATTTGTAACCAGAAGCCAGTATCAGCGGCTTATATTCCCGGCTATTTGTAACCAGAAGCCAGTATCAGCGGCTTATATTCCCGGCTATTTGCAACCAGAAGCCAGTATCAGTAGCTTATATTCCCGCCTATTTGCAACCAGAAGCCAGTATCAGTGGCTTATATTACCGGCTATTTGTAACCAGAAGCCAGTATCAGTGGCTTATATTCCCGGCTATTTGTAACCAGAAGCCAGTATCAGTGGCTTATATTCCCGGCTATTTGTAACCAGAAGCCAGTATCTGTGGCTTATATTCCCGGCTATTTGTAACCAGAAGCCAGTATCAGTGGCTTATATTACCGGCTATTTGTAACCAGAAACCAGTATCAGTGGCTTATATTACCGGATATTTGTAACCAGAAGCCAGTATCAGTGGCTTATATTCCCGGCTATTTGTAACCAGAAGCCAGTATCAGTGGCTTATATTCCCGGCTATTTGTAACCAGAAGCCAGTATCAGTGGCTTATATTCCAGGCTTTTTATAACCAGAAGCCAGTATCAGTGGCTTATATTACCGGCTATTTGGAACCAGAAGCCAGTATCAGTGGCTTATATTCCCGGCTATTTGTAACCAGAAGCCAGTATCAGTGGCTTATATTACCGGCTATTTGTAACCAGAAGCCAGTATCAGTGGCTTATATTACCGGCTATTTGTAACCAGAAGCCAGTATCATTGGCTTATATTCCCGGCTATTTGTAACCAGAAGCCAGTATCAAATGCTTATATTACCGGCTATTTGTAACCAGAAGCCAGTATCAGTGGCTTATATTACCGGTTATTTGTAACTAGAAGACAGTATCAGTGGCTTATATTACCGGCTATTTGTAACCAGAAGCCAGTATCAGTTGCTTATATTACCGGCTATTTGTAACCAGAAGCCAGTTTCAGTGGCTTATATTACCGGCTATTTGTAACCAGAAGCCAGTATCAGTGGCTTATATTACCGGCTATTTGTAACCAGAAGCCAGTATCGGTGGCTTATTATATTATCGGCTATTTGCAACCAGAAGCCAGTATCAGTGGCTTATATTACCGGCTATTTGTAACCAGAAGCCAGTATCAGTGGCTTATATTACCGGCTATGTGTAACCATAAGCCAGTATCAGTGGCTTATATTACCGGCTATTTGTAACCAGAAGCCAGTATCAGTGGCTTATATTACCGGCTATTTGTAACCAGAAGCCAGTATCAGTGGCTTATATTCCCGGCTATTTATAACCAGAAGCCAGTATCAGTGGCTTATATTACGGCTATTTGTAACCAGAAGCCAGTATCAGTGGCTTATATTCCCGGCTATTTGTAACCAGAAGCCAGTATCTGTGGCTTATATTACCGGTTATTTGTAACCATAAGCCAGTATCAGTGGCCTATATTACCGGCTATTTGTAACCAGAAGCCAGTATCAGTGGCTTATATTACCGGCTATTTGTAACCAGAAGCCAGTATCAGTGAGTGGCTTATATTACCGGCTATTTGTAACCAGAAGCCAATATCAGTGGCTTATATTACCGGCTATTTGTAACCAGAAGCCAATATCATTGGCTTATATTACCGGCTATTTGCAACCAGAAGCCAGTATCAGTGGCTTATATTCCCGGCTATTTGTAACCAGAAGCTAGTATCAATGGCTTATATTACCGGCTATTTGTAACCAGAAGCCAGTATCAGTGGCTTATATTCCCCGCTATTTGTAACCAGAAGCCAGTATCTGTGGCTTATATTACCGGTTATTTGTAACCAGAAGCCAGTATCAGTGGCCTATATTACCGGCTATTTGTAACCAGAAGCCAGTATCAGTGGCCTATATTACCGGCTATTTGTAACCATAAGCCAGTATCAGTGGCTTATATTACCGGCTATTTGTAACCAGAAGCCAGTATCAGTGGCTTATATTACAGGCTATTTGTAACCAGAAGCCAATATCATTGGCTTATATTACCGGCTATTTGTAACCAGAAGCCAGTATCAGTGGCTTATATTCCCGGCTATTTGTAACCAGAAGCCAGTATCAGTGGCTTATATTACCGGCTATTTGTAACCAAAAGCCAGTATCAGTGGCTTATATTACCGGCTATTTGTAACCAGAAGCCAGTATCTTTGGCTTATATTCCCGGCTATTTGTAACCAGAAGCCAGTATCAGTGGCTTATATTACCGGCTATTTGTAACCAGAAGCCAATATCAGTGGCTTATTATATTACCGGCTATTTGCAACCAGAAGCCAATATCATTGGCTTATATTCCCGGCTATCTGTAACCAAAAGCTAGAATGTGTGGATGTGGCCGCGAGACTTAATGCACATAAACTTTTAGTTGGCTGATAGTTGGGTCAGGGGTTCAATGTTGACTTCTTGTTCAGAAAGCAAAAAGAAAAAAAAAAGAAAAAAGAACACACACACACACACACACACGCACGCACGCACGCACGCACACACACACACGGGCGCATGCAGGCAGACGACAGATAGAAGACAAGATGTGTAAACAAACTGATTAAACTGATTCCTCACACTGCTAAAGAATAGTGATTTCGTAGGTGCAATAAACACCAGCGTTCGAAAGAAGAGAGAGAAAGAGAGTAAGAGAGAGGGAGAGAAAGATGGAGAGAGAAAGAGAGGACGGAGAGAGAAAGAGAGGACAGAGAGGGTGAGAGAGAAAGAAAGAAAGAAAGAGAGAGAGAGAGGGAGACAGAGAGAAAGAAAGAGAGAGAGAGAGAGAGAGAGAGAGAGAGAGAGAGAGACAGAGAGAGAGAGAGAGAGAGAGAGAGAGAGACTTAAGATAAAAAAGCATGCGCGGCAGAAAAGGAAGGCATTCTACACCGGAAGTCCACTGGCAGTCTGTGAACATGGCTGGAAGCTTGACTGATGCTTAAAGTTTACATAAACATGTCCGTCCCTGGATGACTGGTTCGCTTCCATGAAATAAAACGCCAGTAGTGCTTTACATTTTCCACTTATTTACACGTGACATTGTTTAGAACATCCATAGAGCTCATACAGCAGGGAATGCTGCACGTGAGCACCACTGTGTCTTTGTGGCCATCTTTAAAGCCAGTGTTTAAGAAGACATGTGTTTTCTGGATGATATACAAATGGTTACAACACCACCATGAATGTTATCTCTCCCTCTCTCTCCCTATATATATATATATATATATATATATATATATATATATATATATATATATATATATATATATATATATATATATGAGTGTGTGTGTGTGTGCGTGTGTGTGTGAGTGAGTGAGTGTGTGTGTGTGTTTACTTTTCCTAATTCTACACGTATGCCACGACATGTATGGCACACAACTACACCACATGTATGGCACACAACTATACCACTTATATGACACACAACTATACCACTTATATGACACAAGTACACCACATGTATGGCACACAACTACACCACATGTATGGCACACAACTATACCACTTATATGACACACAACTATACCACTTATATGACACAAGTACACCACATGTATGGCACACAACTACACCACATGTATGGCACACAACTATACCACTTATATGACACACAACTATACCACTTATATGACACAAGTACACCCCATGTATGGCACACAACTACACCACATGTATGGCACACAACTATACCACTTATATGACACACAACTATACCACTTATATGACACAAGTACACCACATGTATGGCACACAACTACACCACATGTATGGCATACAACTATACCACTTATATGACACAACTACACCACATGTATGGCACACAACTACACCACATGTATGACACACAACTATACCACATGTATGACACACAACTACACCACATGTATGACACACAACTACACAACATGTATGACACACAACTACACAACATGTATGGCACACAACTACACCACATGTATGACACACAACTACACCACATGTATGGCACACAACTACACCACATGTATGACACACAACTACACCACATGTATGACACACAACTACACCACTTATATGACATACAACTACACAACATGTATGACACACAACTACACAACATGTATGACACACAACTACACCACATGTATGACATACAACTACACAACATGTATGACACACAACTACACCACATGTATGGCACACAACTACACCACATGTATGGCACACAACTACACCACATATATGACACACAACTACACCACTTATATGACATACAACTACACAACATGTATGACACACAACTACACAACATGTATGACACACAACTACACAACATGTATGACACACAACTACACCACTTATATGACATACAACTACACAACATGTATGACACACAACTACACAACATGTATGACACACAACTACACCACTTATATGACATACAACTACACAACATGTATGACACACAACTACACAACATGTATGACACACAACTACACAACATGTATGACACACAACTACACAACATGTATGGCACACAACTACACCACATGTATGGCAGACAACTACACCTCATGTATGACACACAACTACACCACGTGTATGACACACAACTACACCACATGTATGACACACAACTACACCACGTGTATGGCACACAACTACACCACATGTGTGACACACAACTATACCACTTATATGACACACAACTACACCACATGTATGGCACACAACTACACCACTTATATGACACACAACTACACCACATGTGTGACACACAACTATACCACTTATATGACACACAACTACACCACATGTATGGCACACAACTATACCACTTATATGATACACAACTACACCACATGTATGGCACACAACTATACCACTTATATGACACACAACTACACCACATGTATGGCACACAACTACACCACATGTATGGCACACAACTACACTACATGTATGACACACAACTACACCACATGTATGGCACACAACTACACCTCATGTATGACACACAACTACACAACATGTATGACACACAACTACACAACATGTATGGCACACAACTACACAACATGTATGACACACAACTACACCACATGTATGGCACACAACTACACCACATGTATGACACACAACTACACCACTTATATGACATACAACTACACAACATGTATGACACACAACTACACAACATGTATGACACACAACTACACAACATGTATGGTACACAACTACACAACATGTATGACACACAACTACACCACATGTATGACACACAACTACACCACATGTATGACACACAACTACACCACATGTATGGCACACAACTACACCACATGTATGGCACACAACTACACCACATGTATGGCACACAACTACACAACATGTATGACACACAACTACACCACATGTATGGCACACAACTACACCACATGTATGACACACAACTACACCACTTATATGACATACAACTACACAACATGTATGACACACAACTACACAACATGTATGACACACAACTACACAACATGTATGGCACACAACTACACAACATGTATGACACACAACTACACCACATGTATGACACACAACTACACCACATGTATGACACACAACTACACCACATGTATGGCACACAACTACACCACATGTATGGCACACAACTACACCACATGTATGGCACACAACTACACAACATGTATGACACACAACTACACCACATGTATGGCACACAACTACACCACATGTATGACACACAACTACACCACATGTATGACACACAACTACACCACATGTATGACACACAACTACACCACATGTATGACACACAACTACACCACTTATATGACATACAACTACACCACATGTATGACACACAACTACACCACATGTATGACACACAACTACACCACATGTATGACACACAACTACACCACATGTATGACACACAACTACACCACATGTATGACACACAACTACACCACATGTATGGCACACAACTACACCACATGTATGACACACAACTACACAACATGTATGGCACACAACTACACCACATGTATGACACACAACTACACAACATGTATGGCACACAACTACACCACATGTATGACACACAACTACACAACATGTATGACACACAACTACACCACATGTATGGCACACAACTACACCACATGTATGGCACACAACTACACCACATGTATGACACACAACTACACAACATGTATGGCACACAACTACACCACATGTATGGCACACAACTACACCACATGTATGACACACAACTACACAACATGTATGACACACAACTACACAACATGTATGACACACAACTACACAACATGTATGACACACAACTACACCACATGTATGACACACAACTACACAACATGTATGACACACAACTACACCACATGTATGACACACAACTACACCACTTATATGACACACAACTACACCACATGTATGACACACAACTACACCACATGTATGACACACAACTACACCACATGTATGACACACAACTACACCACATGTATGACACACAACTACACCACATGTATGACACACAACTACACCACATGTATGGCACACAACTACACCACTTATATGACACACAACTACACCACATGTGTGACACACAACTACACCACATGTATGGCACACAACTACACGACATGTATGGCACACAACTATACCACTTATATGACACACAACTACACCACATGTATGGCACACAACTACACAACATGTATGACACACAACTACACCACATGTATGGCACACAACTACACCACATGTATGACACACAACTACACCACTTATATGACACACAACTACACCACATGTGTGACACACAACTATACCACTTATATGACACACAACTACACCACATGTATGGCACACAACTACACCACATGTATGGCACACAACTATACCACTTATATGACACACAACTACACCACATGTATGACACACAACTACACCACGTGTATGACACACAACTACACCACATGTATGACACACAACTACACCACGTGTATGGCACACAACTACACCACATGTGTGACACACAACTATACCACTTATATGACACACAACTACACCACATGTATGGCACACAACTACACCACTTATATGACACACAACTACACCACATGTGTGACACACAACTATACCACTTATATGACACACAACTACACCACATGTATGGCACACAACTATACCACTTATATGATACACAACTACACCACATGTATGGCACACAACTATACCACTTATATGACACACAACTACACCACATGTATGGCACACAACTACACCACATGTGTGACACACAACTACACCACATGTATGGCACACAACTATACCACTTATATGACACACAACTACACCACATGTATGGCACACAACTATACCACTTATATGACACACAACTACACCACATGTATGGCACACAACTATACCACTTATATGATACACAACTACACCACATGTATGGCACACAACTATACCACTTATATGACACACAACTACACCACATGTATGGCACACAACTACACCACTTATATGATACACAACTACACCACATGTATGGCACACAACTATACCACTTATATGATACACAACTACACCACATGTATGGCACACAACTATACCACTTATATGACACACAACTACACCACATGTGTGACACACAACTACACCACATGTATGGCACACAACTATACCACTTATATGACACACAACTACACCACATGTATGGCACACAACTACACCACATGTATGACACACAACTACACCACATGTATGACACACAACTACACCACATGTATGACACACAACTACACCACATGTATGGCACACAACTACACCACATGTATGACACACAACTACACCACATGTATGACACACAACTACACCACATGTATGGCACACAACTATACCACTTATATGACACACAACTACACCACATGTATGGCACACAACTACACCACATGTATGACACACAACTACACCACATGTATGACACACAACTACACCACATGTATGACACACAACTACACCACATGTATGGCACACAACTACACCACATGTATGACACACAACTACACCACATGTATGACACACAACTACACAACATGTATGACACACAACTATACCACTTATATGACACACAACTACACCACATGTATGACACACAACTACACCACATGTATGACACACAACTACACCACATGTATGACACACAACTACACAACATGTATGACACACAACTATACCACTTATATGACACACAACTACACCACATGTATGGCACACAACTACACCACATGTATGACACACAACTACACCACATGTATGACACACAACTACACCACATGTATGGCACACAACTACACCACTTATATGACGCACAACTACACCACATGTGTGACACACAACTATACCACTTATATGACACACAACTACACGACATGTATGGCACACAACTATACCACTTATATGACACACAACTACACCACATGTATGGCACACAACTACACCACATGTATGACACACAACTACACCACATGTATGGCACACAACTACACCACATGTATGGCACACAACTACACCACATGTGTGACACACAACTACACCACATGTATGGCACACAACTATACTTATACCACTTATATGACACACACCTACACCACATGTATGGCACACAACTACACCACATGTATGGCACACAACTACACCACATGTATGATACACAACTACACCACATGTATGGCACACAACTACACCACATGTATGACACACAACTACACCACTTATATGACATACAACTACACCACATGTATGGCACACAACTATACCACATGTATGACACACAACTACACCACTTATATGACATACAACTACACCACATGTATGGCACACAACTACACCACATGTATGACACACAACTACACCACTTATATGACATACAACTACACCACATGTATGGCACACAACTACACCACATGTATGACACACAACTACACCACATGTATGGCACACAACTACACCACTTATATGACATACAACTACACCACATGTGTGACACACAACTATACCACTTATATGACACACAACTACACGACATGTATGGCACACAACTATACCACTTATATGACACACAACTACACCACATGTATGGCACACAACTACACCACATGTATGACACACAACTACACCACATGTATGGCACACAACTACACCACATGTATGACACACAACTACACCACTTATATGACACACAACTACACCACATGTGTGACACACAACTATACCACTTATATGACACACAACTACACCACATGTATGGCACACAACTACACCACATGTATGGCACACAACTATACCACTTATATGACACACAACTACACCACATGTATGACACACAACTACACCACATGTATGACACACAACTACACCACATGTATGGCACACAACTACACCACATGTATGGCACACAACTATACCACTTATATGACACACAACTACACCACATGTATGACACACAACTACACCACATGTATGACACACAACTACACCACATGTATGGCACACAACTACACCACATGTATGACACACAACTACACCACTTATATGACACACAACTACACCACATGTGTGACACACAACTATACCACTTATATGACACACAACTACACCACATGTATGGCACACAACTACACCACATGTATGGCACACAACTATACCACTTATATGACATACAACTACACCACATGTGTGACACACAACTATACCACTTATATGACACACAACTACACGACATGTATGGCACACAACTATACCACTTATATGACACACAACTACACCACATGTATGGCACACAACTACACCACATGTATGACACACAACTACACCACATGTATGGCACACAACTATACCACTTATATGATACACAACTACACCACATGTATGGCACACAACTATACCACTTATATGACACACAACTACACCACATGTATGGCACACAACTACACCACATGTGTGACACACAACTACACCACATGTATGGCACACAACTATACCACTTATATGACACACAACTACACCACATGTATGGCACACAACTATACCACTTATATGACACACAACTACACCACATGTATGGCACACAACTATACCACTTATATGATACACAACTACACCACATGTATGGCACACAACTATACCACTTATATGACACACAACTACACCACATGTATGGCACACAACTACACCACTTATATGATACACAACTACACCACATGTATGGCACACAACTATACCACTTATATGATACACAACTACACCACATGTATGGCACACAACTATACCACTTATATGACACACAACTACACCACATGTATGGCACACAACTACACCACATGTGTGACACACAACTACACCACATGTATGGCACACAACTATACCACTTATATGACACACAACTACACCACATGTATGGCACACAACTACACCACATGTATGACACACAACTACACCACATGTATGACACACAACTACACCACATGTATGACACACAACTACACCACATGTATGGCACACAACTACACCACATGTATGACACACAACTACACCACATGTATGACACACAACTACACCACATGTATGGCACACAACTATACCACTTATATGACACATAACTACACCACATGTATGGCACACAACTACACCACATGTATGACACACAACTACACCACATGTATGACACACAACTACACCACATGTATGACACACAACTACACCACATGTATGGCACACAACTACACCACATGTATGACACACAACTACACCACATGTATGACACACAACTACACAACATGTATGACACACAACTATACCACTTATATGACACACAACTACACCACATGTATGACACACAACTACACCACATGTATGACACACAACTACACCACATGTATGACACACAACTACACAACATGTATGACACACAACTATACCACTTATATGACACACAACTACACCACATGTATGGCACACAACTACACCACATGTATGACACACAACTACACCACATGTATGACACACAACTACACCACATGTATGGCACACAACTACACCACTTATATGACGCACAACTACACCACATGTGTGACACACAACTATACCACTTATATGACACACAACTACACGACATGTATGGCACACAACTATACCACTTATATGACACACAACTACACCACATGTATGGCACACAACTACACCACATGTATGACACACAACTACACCACATGTATGGCACACAACTACACCATATGTATGGCACACAACTACACCACATGTGTGACACACAACTACACCACATGTATGGCACACAACTATACTTATACCACTTATATGACACACACCTACACCACATGTATGGCACACAACTACACCACATGTATGGCACACAACTACACCACATGTATGATACACAACTACACCACATGTATGGCACACAACTACACCACATGTATGACACACAACTACACCACTTATATGACATACAACTACACCACATGTATGGCACACAACTATACCACATGTATGACACACAACTACACCACTTATATGACATACAACTACACCACATGTATGGCACACAACTACACCACATGTATGACACACAACTACACCACTTATATGACATACAACTACACCACATGTATGGCACACAACTACACCACATGTATGACACACAACTACACCACATGTATGGCACACAACTACACCACTTATATGACATACAACTACACCACATGTGTGACACACAACTATACCACTTATATGACACACAACTACACGACATGTATGGCACACAACTATACCACTTATATGACACACAACTACACCACATGTATGGCACACAACTACACCACATGTATGACACACAACTACACCACATGTATGGCACACAACTACACCACATGTATGACACACAACTACACCACTTATATGACACACAACTACACCACATGTGTGACACACAACTATACCACTTATATGACACACAACTACACCACATGTATGGCACACAACTACACCACATGTATGGCACACAACTATACCACTTATATGACACACAACTACACCACATGTATGACACACAACTACACCACATGTATGACACACAACTACACCACATGTATGGCACACAACTACACCACAAGTATGGCACACAACTATACCACTTATATGACACACAACTACACCACATGTATGACACACAACTACACCACATGTATGACACACAACTACACCACATGTATGGCACACAACTACACCACATGTATGACACACAACTACACCACTTATATGACACACAACTACACCACATGTATGGCACACAACTACACCACATGTATGACACACAACTACACCACATGTATGACACACAACTACACCACATGTGTGACACACAACTACACCACTTATATGACACACAACTACACCACATGTGTGACACACAACTATACCACTTATATGACACACAACTACACCACATGTATGGCACACAACTACACCACATGTATGGCACACAACTACACCACATGTATGACACACAACTACACCACATGTATGACACACAACTACACCACGTGTATGGCACACAACTACACCACATGTATGGCACACAACTACACCACATGTATGACACACAACTACACCACATGTATGACACACAACTACACCACATGTATGACACACAACTACACCACATGTATGGCACACAACTACACCACATGTATGACACACAACTACACCACATGTATGACACACAACTACACAACATGTATGACACACAACTATACCACTTATATGACACACAACTACACCACATGTATGACACACAACTACACCACATGTATGACACACAACTACACCACATGTATGACACACAACTACACAACATGTATGACACACAACTATACCACTTATATGACACACAACTACACCACATGTATGGCACACAACTACACCACATGTATGACACACAACTACACCACATGTATGACACACAACTACACCACATGTATGGCACACAACTACACCACTTATATGACGCACAACTACACCACATGTGTGACACACAACTATACCACTTATATGACACACAACTACACGACATGTATGGCACACAACTATACCACTTATATGACACACAACTACACCACATGTATGGCACACAACTACACCACATGTATGACACACAACTACACCACATGTATGGCACACAACTACACCACATGTATGGCACACAACTACACCACATGTGTGACACACAACTACACCACATGTATGGCACACAACTCTACTTATACCACTTATATGACACACACCTACACCACATGTATGGCACACAACTACACCACATGTATGGCACACAACTACACCACATGTATGATACACAACTACACCACATGTATGGCACACAACTACACCACATGTATGACACACAACTACACCACTTATATGACATACAACTACACCACATGTATGGCACACAACTATACCACATGTATGACACACAACTACACCACTTATATGACATACAACTACACCACATGTATGGCACACAACTACACCACATGTATGACACACAACTACACCACTTATATGACATACAACTACACCACATGTATGGCACACAACTACACCACATGTATGACACACAACTACACCACATGTATGGCACACAACTACACCACTTATATGACATACAACTACACCACATGTGTGACACACAACTATACCACTTATATGACACACAACTACACGACATGTATGGCACACAACTATACCACTTATATGACACACAACTACACCACATGTATGGCACACAACTACACCACATGTATGACACACAACTACACCACATGTATGGCACACAACTACACCACATGTATGACACACAACTACACCACTTATATGACACACAACTACACCACATGTGTGACACACAACTATACCACTTATATGACACACAACTACACCACATGTATGGCACACAACTACACCACATGTATGGCACACAACTATACCACTTATATGACACACAACTACACCACATGTATGACACACAACTACACCACATGTATGACACACAACTACACCACATGTATGGCACACAACTACACCACATGTATGGCACACAACTATACCACTTATATGACACACAACTACACCACATGTATGACACACAACTACACCACATGTATGACACACAACTACACCACATGTATGGCACACAACTACACCACATGTATGACACACAACTACACCACTTATATGACACACAACTACACCACATGTGTGACACACAACTATACCACTTATATGACACACAACTACACCACATGTATGGCACACAACTACACCACATGTATGGCACACAACTATACCACTTATATGACATACAACTACACCACATGTGTGACACACAACTATACCACTTATATGACACACAACTACACGACATGTATGGCACACAACTATACCACTTATATGACACACAACTACACCACATGTATGGCACACAACTACACCACATGTATGACACACAACTACACCACATGTATGGCACACAACTATACCACTTATATGATACACAACTACACCACATGTATGGCACACAACTATACCACTTATATGACACACAACTACACCACATGTATGGCACACAACTACACCACATGTGTGACACACAACTACACCACATGTATGGCACACAACTATACCACTTATATGACACACAACTACACCACATGTATGGCACACAACTATACCACTTATATGACACACAACTACACCACATGTATGGCACACAACTATACCACTTATATGATACACAACTACACCACATGTATGGCACACAACTATACCACTTATATGACACACAACTACACCACATGTATGGCACACAACTACACCACTTATATGATACACAACTACACCACATGTATGGCACACAACTATACCACTTATATGATACACAACTACACCACATGTATGGCACACAACTATACCACTTATATGACACACAACTACACCACATGTATGACACACAACTACACCACATGTATGGCACACAACTATACCACTTATATGACACACAACTACACCACATGTATGGCACACAACTACACCACATGTATGACACACAACTACACCACATGTATGACACACAACTACACCACATGTATGACACACAACTACACCACATGTATGGCACACAACTACACCACATGTATGACACACAACTACACCACATGTATGACACACAACTACACCACATGTATGGCACACAACTATACCACTTATATGACACACAACTACACCACATGTATGGCACACAACTACACCACATGTATGACACACAACTACACCACATGTATGACACACAACTACACCACATGTATGACACACAACTACACCACATGTATGGCACACAACTACACCACATGTATGACACACAACTACACCACATGTATGACACACAACTACACAACATGTATGACACACAACTATACCACTTATATGACACACAACTACACCACATGTATGACACACAACTACACCACATGTATGACACACAACTACACCACATGTATGACACACAACTACACAACATGTATGACACACAACTATACCACTTATATGACACACAACTACACCACATGTATGGCACACAACTACACCACATGTATGACACACAACTACACCACATGTATGACACACAACTACACCACATGTATGGCACACAACTACACCACTTATATGACGCACAACTACACCACATGTGTGACACACAACTATACCACTTATATGACACACAACTACACGACATGTATGGCACACAACTATACCACTTATATGACACACAACTACACCACATGTATGGCACACAACTACACCACATGTATGACACACAACTACACCACATGTATGGCACACAACTCTACTTATACCACTTATATGACACACACCTACACCACATGTATGGCACACAACTACACCACATGTATGGCACACAACTACACCACATGTATGATACACAACTACACCACATGTATGGCACACAACTACACCACATGTATGACACACAACTACACCACTTATATGACATACAACTACACCACATGTATGGCACACAACTATACCACATGTATGACACACAACTACACCACTTATATGACATACAACTACACCACATGTATGGCACACAACTACACCACATGTATGACACACAACTACACCACTTATATGACATACAACTACACCACATGTATGGCACACAACTACACCACATGTATGACACACAACTACACCACATGTATGGCACACAACTACACCACTTATATGACATACAACTACACCACATGTGTGACACACAACTATACCACTTATATGACACACAACTACACGACATGTATGGCACACAACTATACCACTTATATGACACACAACTACACCACATGTATGGCACACAACTACACCACATGTATGACACACAACTACACCACATGTATGGCACACAACTACACCACATGTATGACACACAACTACACCACTTATATGACACACAACTACACCACATGTGTGACACACAACTATACCACTTATATGACACACAACTACACCACATGTATGGCACACAACTACACCACATGTATGGCACACAACTATACCACTTATATGACACACAACTACACCACATGTATGACACACAACTACACCACATGTATGACACACAACTACACCACATGTATGGCACACAACTACACCACATGTATGGCACACAACTATACCACTTATATGACACACAACTACACCACATGTATGACACACAACTACACCACATGTATGACACACAACTACACCACATGTATGGCACACAACTACACCACATGTATGACACACAACTACACCACTTATATGACACACAACTACACCACATGTGTGACACACAACTATACCACTTATATGACACACAACTACACCACATGTATGGCACACAACTACACCACATGTATGGCACACAACTATACCACTTATATGACATACAACTACACCACATGTGTGACACACAACTATACCACTTATATGACACACAACTACACGACATGTATGGCACACAACTATACCACTTATATGACACACAACTACACCACATGTATGGCACACAACTACACCACATGTATGACACACAACTACACCACATGTATGGCACACAACTATACCACTTATATGATACACAACTACACCACATGTATGGCACACAACTATACCACTTATATGACACACAACTACACCACATGTATGGCACACAACTACACCACATGTGTGACACACAACTACACCACATGTATGGCACACAACTATACCACTTATATGACACACAACTACACCACATGTATGGCACACAACTATACCACTTATATGACACACAACTACACCACATGTATGGCACACAACTATACCACTTATATGATACACAACTACACCACATGTATGGCACACAACTATACCACTTATATGACACACAACTACACCACATGTATGGCACACAACTACACCACTTATATGATACACAACTACACCACATGTATGGCACACAACTATACCACTTATATGATACACAACTACACCACATGTATGGCACACAACTATACCACTTATATGACACACAACTACACCACATGTATGACACACAACTACACCACATGTATGGCACACAACTATACCACTTATATGACACACAACTACACCACATGTATGGCACACAACTACACCACATGTATGACACACAACTACACCACATGTATGACACACAACTACACCACATGTATGACACACAACTACACCACATGTATGGCACACAACTACACCACATGTATGACACACAACTACACCACATGTATGACACACAACTACACCACATGTATGGCACACAACTATACCACTTATATGACACACAACTACACCACATGTATGGCACACAACTACACCACATGTATGACACACAACTACACCACATGTATGACACACAACTACACCACATGTATGACACACAACTACACCACATGTATGGCACACAACTACACCACATGTATGACACACAACTACACCACATGTATGACACACAACTACACAACATGTATGACACACAACTATACCACTTATATGACACACAACTACACCACATGTATGACACACAACTACACCACATGTATGACACACAACTACACCACATGTATGACACACAACTACACAACATGTATGACACACAACTATACCACTTATATGACACACAACTACACCACATGTATGGCACACAACTACACCACATGTATGACACACAACTACACCACATGTATGACACACAACTACACCACATGTATGGCACACAACTACACCACTTATATGACGCACAACTACACCACATGTGTGACACACAACTATACCACTTATATGACACACAACTACACGACATGTATGGCACACAACTATACCACTTATATGACACACAACTACACCACATGTATGGCACACAACTACACCACATGTATGACACACAACTACACCACATGTATGGCACACAACTATACTTATACCACTTATATGACACACACCTACACCACATGTATGGCACACAACTACACCACATGTATGGCACACAACTACACCACATGTATGATACACAACTACACCACATGTATGGCACACAACTACACCACATGTATGACACACAACTACACCACTTATATGACATACAACTACACCACATGTATGGCACACAACTATACCACATGTATGACACACAACTACACCACTTATATGACATACAACTACACCACATGTATGGCACACAACTACACCACATGTATGACACACAACTACACCACTTATATGACATACAACTACACCACATGTATGGCACACAACTACACCACATGTATGACACACAACTACACCACATGTATGGCACACAACTACACCACTTATATGACATACAACTACACCACATGTGTGACACACAACTATACCACTTATATGACACACAACTACACGACATGTATGGCACACAACTATACCACTTATATGACACACAACTACACCACATGTATGGCACACAACTACACCACATGTATGACACACAACTACACCACATGTATGGCACACAACTACACCACATGTATGACACACAACTACACCACTTATATGACACACAACTACACCACATGTGTGACACACAACTATACCACTTATATGACACACAACTACACCACATGTATGGCACACAACTACACCACATGTATGGCACACAACTATACCACTTATATGACACACAACTACACCACATGTATGACACACAACTACACCACATGTATGACACACAACTACACCACATGTATGGCACACAACTACACCACATGTATGGCACACAACTATACCACTTATATGACACACAACTACACCACATGTATGACACACAACTACACCACATGTATGACACACAACTACACCACATGTATGGCACACAACTACACCACATGTATGACACACAACTACACCACTTATATGACACACAACTACACCACATGTGTGACACACAACTATACCACTTATATGACACACAACTACACCACATGTATGGCACACAACTACACCACATGTATGGCACACAACTATACCACTTATATGACATACAACTACACCACATGTGTGACACACAACTATACCACTTATATGACACACAACTACACGACATGTATGGCACACAACTATACCACTTATATGACACACAACTACACCACATGTATGGCACACAACTACACCACATGTATGACACACAACTACACCACATGTATGGCACACAACTACACCACATGTATGACACACAACTACACCACTTATATGACACACAACTACACCACATGTGTGACACACAACTATACCACTTATATGACACACAACTACACCACATGTATGGCACACAACTACACCACATGTATGGCACACAACTACACCACATGTATGACACACAACTACACCACATGTATGACACACAACTACACCACGTGTATGGCACACAACTACACCACATGTATGACACACAACTACACCACATGTATGACACACAACTACACCACATGTATGACACACAACTACACCACATGTATGGCACACAACTATACCACATATATGACACACAACTATACCACATGTATGGCACACAACTATACCACTTATATGACACACAACTACACCACATGTATGGCACACAACTATACCACTTATATGACACACAACTACACCACATGTGTGACACACAACTATACCACTTATATGACACACAACTACACCACATGTATGACACACAACTACACAACTTATATGACACACAACTACACCACATGTGTGACACACAACTATACCACTTATATGACACACAACTACACCACATGTATGGCACACAACTATACCACTTATATGATACACAACTACACCACATGTATGGCACACAACTATACCACTTATATGACACACAACTACACCACATGTATGGCACACAACTACACCACATGTATGGCACACAACTACACAACATGTATGACACACAACTACACCACATGTATGGCACACAACTATACCACTTATATGACACACAACTACACCACATGTATGACACACAACTACACCACATCTATGACACACAACTACACCACATGTATGACACACAACTACACCACATGTATGGCACACAACTACACCACATGTATGGCACACAACTACACCACTTATATGACACACAACTACACCACATGTATGGCACACAACTATACCACTTATATGACACACAACTACACCACATGTATGGCACACAACTACACCACATGTATGACACACAACTACACCACATGTATGGCACACAACTACACCACATGTATGACACACAACTACACCACTTATATGAGACACAACTACACCACATGTATGGCACACAACTACACCACATGTATGGCACACAACTACACCACATGTATGGCAAACAACTACACCACATGTATGACACACAACTACACCACATGTATGACACACAACTACACCACATGTATGGCACACAACTATACCACTTATATGAGACACAACTACACCACATGTATGGCACACAACTACACCACATGTATGACACACAACTACACCACATGTATGACACACAACTACACCACATGTATGACACACAACTACACCACATGTATGACACACAACTACACCACATGTATGACACACAACTACACCACATGTATGACACACAACTACACCACATGTATGACACACAACTACACCACATGTATGACACACAACTACACCACATGTATGACACACAACTACACCACATGTATGACACACAACTACACCACATGTATGACACACAACTACACCACATGTATGACACACAACTACACCACATGTATGACACACAACTACACCACTTATATGACACACAACTACACCACATGTATGACACACAACTACACCACATGTATGACACACAACTACACCACATGTATGACACACAACTACACCAGTTATATGACACACAACTACACCACATGTATGGCACACAACTACACCACATGTATGGCACACAACTATACCACTTATATGACACACAACTACACCACATGTATGGCACACAACTACACCACATGTATGACACACAACTACACCACATGTATGGCACACAACTACACCACATGTATGACACACAACTACACCACTTATATGAGACACAACTACACCACATGTATGGCACACAACTACACCACATGTATGGCACACAACTACACCACATGTATGGCACACAACTACACCACATGTATGACACACAACTACACCACAATTATGACACACAACTACACCACATGTATGGCACACAACTATACCACTTATATGAGACACAACTACACCACATGTATGGCACACAACTACACCACATGTATGACACACAACTACACCACATGTATGACACACAACTACACCACATGTATGACACACAACTACACCACATGTATGACACACAACTACACCACATGTATGACACACAACTACACCACATGTATGACACACAACTACACCACATGTATGACACACAACTACACCACATGTATGACACACAACTACACCACATGTATGACACACAACTACACCACATGTATGATACACAACTACACCACATGTATGACACACAACTACACCACATGTATGACACACAACTACACCACATGTATGACACACAACTACACCACATGTATGACACACAACTACACCACTTATATGACACACAACTACACCACATGTATGACACACAACTACACCACTTATATGACACACAACTACACCACATGTATGACACACAACTACACCACTTATATGACACACAACTACACCACATGTATGACACACAACTACACCACATGTATGACACACAACTACACCACATGTATGACACACAACTACACCACTTATATGACACACAACTACACCACTTATATGACACACAACTACACCACATGTATGGCACACAACTACACCACATCTATGACACACAACTACACCACATGTATGACACACAACCACACCACATGTATGACACACAACTACACCACATGTATGGCACACAACTACACCACATGTATGGCACACAACTACACCACATGTATGGCACACAACTATACCACTTATATGACACACAACTACACCATATGTATGGCACACAACTACACCACATGTATGGCACACAACTATACCACTTATATGACACACAACTACACCACATGTATGACACACAACTACACCACATGTATGACACACAACTACACCACATGTATCTGAAGAAATGCCCGACATTGCACCATTCACTTCTAGAAACATCTGCTGCATACGCATACTAGATGGAGTCATTGATAAACCTGGTTGGAAAACACAATATGGCCTCCGTTGGGGATTGAACCTGTACCACTGTTGTGCAAAAGGAGCGGCTGTAGCGCAATGTCTTTCGCGCTTGACTGCCGGCCAGATTGCATGTGTTTGAATCCGCAGCAAGGGAGATTTTAAAAACTTACACGGACTGTATTTGTGTCTTCTAATTCCATGAATGACAGTCAATACCTGGTTATTTATTTATCAACGGACATGTAATTGCCACAGAGATGTCGTAAACAATAGTGAAGCAAGAGATAGAATCCGTGTTTCAAGAAAAGATGTAATTACATACATCGCAGGAAAGCTGCATTTATTCAATCATTGACAAATATATTACACATACATCAATAAATATGACTAAATTGTTGACTTCTCTTCCTTGACATGGGGAAGTAAATTACAAGTACCTCTGAAGTCGGAGTGGATTCGCCTGATGGTGAGGGGCACTGGTCATAGTGAAAGTTATCCCACACGCAACAATCAATCAAGTGCACTAGAAGCAGGAACACATGTAAGGACTACGTTTGAGGCCAAAGCGAGCGAAAGAAACAAAACAAAAATAGAAATCAAGAAAGAAAATCAGTAAAACCGCCTATTGCTTCAACCTAGAGAAAATGAAGACGTGGAATAATCTCTTATCACCTCACTCAACTGGAAAGAAAGCATACCACAGGTTACTGGCTACGTTTCGGCTGCTTGAAAACTCTCCTCCTTGTTATCTTTCCTGCTCTCCGACGACAAACTCTGCCTGATGGTAAATAAAAAGTAGTGGACCGGATGAAAAAAAACGAAGCGAAATTTAAGCACAGGTCTTGAGGTAAACGTTCCTCGTTGACCTCTGAACTCTTTCCACGTGTTTCTACTCTCTTTTCATCTCACCGCGCGTAGAACCCACAGATGTAATCTCTGTTGATTTCCGGACTTCCTTTGTCTACACTTTATCTCTCCGCACCGATAAACTGTAGCCGTGGATCCATCTAAAGTTGTCATTTGTCGACGCTTTCTCCCGCCGACTGCCAGTTACGTCTGTCCGGGAAGTTCAGGGGTTGCGAATGATGTGGTAGCAAGATTAAATCACTCACTCCGCGAGTATTCATCAAGCTGGAGAACTTTGTTATTCTGAAAAGAAAAAAAAAACACAAGCTGCCATGAACAAGCGGATGTGAGATGCTGCCTAGGATGTGACGTGAGAGGCCTGTGTTCAAAATGGGTCAAGGTAAAAAAGGGGCTTAAAAAGAATTTATTTGTACAGGCTGGAGGATCGACGTCTTTGCATTGGGTTTGATCCCATATGGCTCTGTATGTTTTAGCAGAGCAGCCTGCCGAAAGCCTCGCACAGAGTACTAACTCCGTAACTTCAGCGACGATACCCAGGAGTCTCCGATAAAATTGTGCTCGTGAACCGAATGACAGAGTTGGGAAATGAACCCATACTATTAGGAGTGCGAGGAAGGCGCTGAACCGCTTCGCCACGGAGACGAATCCACAATGTTAGGAGCGCAAGGTAGGCGCCTGAACCACTTGGCCACGGAGGCGAATCCACAATGTTAGGAGTGCGAGGTAGGCGCCTGAACTACTTGGCCACGGAGATGGCCAGGTACAGGTAATTGCCATGAAAGTATAGCGGCCGGTGTGTCACATTTAAGGCATCAGATATCCTCATCTTGTTTCTTGTAGAATGACGTATGATGTCGGTTGTGTATCTCTACAGATCTCGGCCCTTGGTGTTCTGCCTCAATGCTGTTGATGTGAATCCTCCAGTCACCGCCTTGGGCCATCCGGCATTATTTTCTTTGTCTGCCTTTGCTTTTTCTACCTTCGATCTTTCTACAGTCGTCACGATATTTTCCAGTGCTTCTCTTCTCTTACACGACCAAAGAATACTGTTCGACTCTTTCTTATAGTTCAATGTTCTAATTTGTTGACCCCTACCCAGATAATCGCTGTTAGTTACTCTGGCAGTCCCAGGTATTCTCAGAAATCATACCTCCGTTGCCTCGAAGTTCTTCTTAATTTGTTCGTTCACACTGGTAGATTCACTGCCACACAACAGAACTGGTTTTTATGTAACAAGCATACATTTTACAAACGAGTAAAGGACCTGTTCACACGGCTTAAGGTGTTTTCGCTATAGGATGATAGACCCATATTCTCATAGACCAATCGTCACTCCATAGGCATATGGTCAATATCAAGCCGGGTGCATTCACTTCCCGAGACATTTCCTGGTACCCATATTAAACTGAGTAGAGCTGAGAGTCCAGGTCAATGTTCACATTCCACCTCGATGAGGATTCGGACGCATGACAACAGAGGCGGCAGGCAAGCGTCTAGTCAACTGGCAACGCGGCGCCTTTTGCATTAATGCGCAGGGTTCATTGTTGCGCTTCGAGAATGGTATCCTGGAACGTATTCTAAATATTGACGAACAAGTACCCCGGTTTTCCCATTAACCAGGCCTCAACTCTCGTTAGACTGGCTACGATCTCGGACTTCATTCAAGTATTCGGACTTGCCACTTTTTACGTACGTGGCTAACACCATATAATGTCAGTCTTAGAGTCCGCTGCCTCCTTGATCACTATTGTAAACATGTTTCCCTACTCACTTATTCACGTAGGTTACACTTTCATGAGAGTCAGTCTGGCACCATGAGCCAAACCTTGACGGGGTGAGACTTACACACCCACAGTGGCGCTAAATCCAACCACATATCAACGTCCACAGGCACAGCCACGCAAGTCGCGATCTACAAGACATCAAGGATTGTGACACTTAGATTATTTGGGGAGCTCTAGTAGCCGAGGAATGAATTTTGAGTGTGGATTAGCTTTCCCTATTACCAGTCTCTCGCCATCAGACGAACCCACTCCGCCTTCAAAGGTACTTGCAATTTACATCCCCCAAGTCAAGGAAGAGAAGTCAACATTTTAGTCTAACTGACCGGTGTAGGTTTGTACCTTAGTATCAGAACGAGCGCTCTTATCCATCCGCCATAGATGCGTTGTATTATATCTGAATTTGTTCTAGATCACCTGGTAAAGTGTATCTGTTGTGTTTTATCTTATCTTTCTCGTTCATCCTGTAAAGCATGTCTGTTGTGTTGTGTCCGTGTCACGTTTTCATCGACAGAGCAACCTTTATGGTGGCATTGTTTCAGAACCCAGTTTGCTTGTCTATTTCCCTCCCCCCCCTCCCCTCGCATTTTGTTTGCAGGACGTTGCGATCAAACCCGGGATGATGTTGTAGGCAATGTTACGTTCAGTAGTTTGCCAATGCTTTCTGAACGAGAAGTCAACATTGAAGTCTAATTGACCAGTATAGAGAATAAAGCCACTACAACATCATAAGCGCACAAGGAGTTTAAGAGCCAGCGCTCTTAACCTTCGGCCAGGCTGACCTCTCGTCAACACAAACTACAACCATGCCGTCGGTGGTAGCTTGTCTACATTTGAATTTAGGAAACAAAAAAGGAGTAGCTACATGGCCAACTCAGTATAATTTTGAATATTTAGAGAGATTTATAAAATTTGCAACATGCACACAAGGCATTGTATTTTCCGTTCTATTAATTGTTTCGGTAACTTAATATAGCCGGTCTCTGTGGCAACGGTCTTACAGTAGCGATTCGTAAGCCCGCTTACCCGCGTTCGAGACACAGCGGCTACCGATTTGGCAACAGATTGCATTGCGCTGAGTGTATGGGAGTCGGTCGTTTAGAAAGCAATGGCAAACTACTGAACTTAAACTTGCCAAGACATCAACAACAGCAGTAACATGCTGCTGTTGACAGCGATATCCTGTAAAAAAGATATGAAAAAAAAAAGAAAAAACTTAATATATGTTCACTTCAGTTTAAGATGAATGTTTCAGTAACATAACATATGTTCATATCAGGTTAAGATGCATGTTTCAGAAAAATAATATATATTCACATCAGGTTAAGATGGATGTTTCAGTAACATTTGTTTACAGCAGGTTAAGATGACAGTTTCAGAAACATCTTGTAGAATTTAGTCACGCTGAAATAAACGTTCAGATAAACTGAGACAGCCTAACGGTATGTCCAGATAAATGTTAAATAAAAAATGAAAACAAAGAAACACAACACCGTGCATATTAGCCATTACGTTATTAAGTGAACTATCGTGCCTGGCGGTCACGCCATGAGTTCTGTGTTGTGAAATAAACATTCAAAGCTTCAACATAACTTGCGTGTTAATTTGATTTCTTCTGTTTATGCTCTCTCTGCTTTTGCGTCATCTCCTTCTCCTCTTTTTCTGCTTCTCCATATTCCTTCTTTATGTCAACTTCCTCGTCTACATCTTTCTCTCTCTCTCCCCTCCTCCTCTCCTTCTTCCACCCTCCTTCCACTCCCGTTCTCTTGCTCATCCTACACAAACGACCTCCTCCTCGTGAGTAGATTTCCCCCCCCCCCCCCCAACAAATTTTTGCCAGATCGGCAATCTTGCGGCCTTCGCTTTTAAACTTCGCGTGGATTTTTGACTGGCACAACTTGCTTGTTCGTTTTTTAACCTTGTCCAAGCAAGCTAGGTGTCCGACTACCCATTATACCCGGGGAATGGTATGATATCAAACTGGTTCTCAACGGTTGTTTCTAGTCAAATGTGTCATGTTAATCTGGTTATTCAACACTAATTCTCATTGTTGTGTACACCTTGTCTCTTCCCAGGTGCAAACAGAATAGCACTGGTCGAGCAGTCTATTACAGCCTTACCTAACAGACCTTTGCAAAGCTCGATCACGGAGTTTGCGCCCTTAGACGTGGAACTGGGAAACGACGAAGGTTATGAGTATGAGGTCGTCACGTATTCCGCCAAACACATCATCCCTGAGAGGCGCTATGACATCGCTAATTTTGGCGACCCGAATTTCTTCCAGGGCTGGGCGGATGTTCAGGGCACAGGAGCGGCTAATGATTACTGTAGGTCAGTGCTACAATTGTCACTAACACACCCAGAGATGTATGTTACTATTTAATTGCATGCACCGAGGGAACATCGGGATGGTGTGTTGGATGTGTTTACTACATGTTCTTTACAAGGCGTCGCAATCAATCCCAGCATTTATTGGCTGTTTGTGATTTTCTAGGCAGTGTCATGTACGGTTGTTTTAAATTGATTTCTGAACGACAGACACTCATACTATGGTGAAAACAACGCAAAGCGGTTGCAAGGCAATTAGTTAATTGAAATATATACATGATACATGACCAACCTAAGCCTAATCACAGTCAGTCTGACAGTGCTGTGCTGAATTATGACCTGGTTATATCATTGTATGCGTCTCCATAGATGTGAAGTTCCAGCGATAGTCGTGCATACCTCGCTGTTTTCACAGGTTCGGAAGGGTGCTGTGTGACGGAGTCCGCGAGGCGATAATGCTTTGGTACGAGGTTGGAAAGACAGTCTCTACACCAACTCCGATAGATGCAAATCCTCTCCATGGCTCAGACCATCTGAGTCAATTGAAAACATCAGAAGTAAAACCCACAGTCTTCCAGATGATTCACAACCAACCAACCGACCGACCGACCGACCGACCGACCGAACAACAACCAACCAACCAACCAACTAACCAGCCAACCAATTAACCAACTAACCAACCAACCAATCAACAAACCAAACAACCAAACAATCAACAAACTAACCAAACTATTGTCCGACCGACCATGGAACCAGTCAATCCCCCATACAACGAAACAAAAAGCCAACCAATCCACCAAGCAAGCAAGCAACCAACCAATCAACCAACCTACCTACCAACCAGCTAACCAGCCAGCCAATTAACCAACCAACCAACCAACCAACGAGCCAACCAACCACTAACCACTTAATCAACCAACCAACCAACCAACCAACCAACCAATTAACCAACCAACCAACCAACTAACCAAACAACCAAAAAACCAACCAAACTATTGACCGACCTGCCACGGAACAAAGGAACTAACCAATCCGCCATACAAGGAAACAAGCAGCCAACCAATCCACCAAGCAAGCAAGCAACCAATCAATCAATCAGCCAACCGTACCTTTAATGATTTCAAAATGACTGGGTATGAATTCAGCCAACCTTCAGCAGTTGTGGGTTCGTATGATTGTTGGCACTCTGTTTAAGGATATCTTGAACGAGTAAATATAGACCTGAAGTCGTATTACTTGCTATCAGAAATTTGCACGTATAAACATAGAGACTATGCTGTTTTAAGACAGACATTAACGTCGTTAACTGACCCCAAACTGTGGATACTCATGAAATCTTGGGGAGATAATGTGGTGGTTTCCCATTGCCTCCCACGTCCACATGGGGATCTTCTATCTCTGCCTTTGGCAGCCATTTCCGACTGTCATCATGTAAGTGCCCTGCTCTGCACATATGCAGAGTGATTCACTTATCCCGGTGGATACTCTATGAACAAATAAAGCTAGAAGTACGACAGGGATATGTTTTGTCACTTGACATTTCTGTCTCTTTAGTGAAGTAATAGCGAGAGAGATCAAAGAGAAGTAAGGAATACTAACATGAGGTTAAAATGTAAGCAATTTACGCTATGCAGATGACACCGTTTTGATGGGGGAAAATGCAAAAGATCTACAAGAATTGTTGGACACTGTAATAAAAGAGAGTGCAAAGAAAGGACCATCCTTGAATATCAAGAAAACATTACTTAGTTGCATATCCTTTACAGGACGTAGCAGTCAACCCCAGCATTTTTTTCGCTGTGTGTGATTAAGAGATTAAGATTAAGAGCAGAATAGGGCAAGCACATGCTGCATTTCAAAAAATGAAGACAATCTTATGCAGTAAGTTGCTATCATTGAATGTAAGAAAGAGAGTGCTGACCAGCTATATAGAACCTGTTTTACTGTATGGCTGTGAATCTTGGAATATAAATGAACAAATTAGGAAGAGATTGGAAGCAACAGAGATGTGGTTCCTTAGACGAATGTTGCAAATTCCTTAGACTGCCAAAGTATCTAACGACGAATGTCTTAAAGAGGCTGGCGAAACTAAAACATTATATACAACAATAAGAAAGAGACAAACATTTTTTTTTTGGGTCATGTGATGAGAAAAGAGGCGATGGAGAACATCGTGACAACTGGAAAGATCGAAGGGGAGAGAGGCAGAAGCAGGCCACAAGAAATAATGCTGGATGGATTGCGACGGTGGCATGGCGGAATATCAACGGCAGAGTTGATCCAGAAAACCAAAGACCGAGATCTGTGGAGAGTCATGAACGCCTACGCCATTCGGCACGGCACTTGATGATGATATGTGATTCCTGGGCAAGTTTTTACGCTCAGTAGTTTGCCATTACTTTCTGAATCACCGGCACTCATACCGTTGTATAGAAACCAATGCAAGGCGGTCTGCTTCCAAATCGCCCGCAGCTGTGTGTCGAACTCGGTGTGCAGGATTACGGATTGCATTGGAAACTCTTTCGCCACAGAAGGCACAGGACATGATGGCTATCCTAAATACAAGTAATGAAGCATACTAAAATTAAGCACATTCATTAGAACGATATATGTGGACTAGTCAGATATACCTATTTCAAATAATTGCTGATAGAAACGACACAGAGAGGCTGATCTTACATTGTTTCTCCAGTTTAAGGAGAGACACAATGACAGATTTAAACATGCTTCCATTGCTTAGATGTCAGCTGGCTAGTTTGCTTGCTTGTGTTCGTTGGCTTGAGCTCCAACGCGAAGTCCTGTATTGTCGGATGAAGGCATCCCGTTGTCAAACATCAGTGTGATGTCATACAGGACCTGAGGTTTGCGTGAGTATCCGTTGTCCCATGTCTGGCTTATTGGTGTGCAGACTGGTGGTTCCTCGCCGTACAGGCAGACACTCTCCGACTTCGGAGGAATCGGCGATCCTACTGACTTTAGCCAGGACCCCGAAGGGACCTGTTGCCCAGGACGCTCGACGAGGACGCGTCAATAGGTCTTGGCCAGTATATAACCCGACCCTGGTGCCTTGGAAACACCTCTGCGTCCCAGCTGGCTAGTGTCACAAGTGTCAACATATGTTAAGTAATTAGAAACCTGGCTATAGATACATAATGAGACACTGAGGCCCTTTTCAATTAATTAGAGAGACACAGAGAGACACATTCAGAAATATTATTGTTCGTAATTCCTGGCGAAGCGGCTGGCGGAGTGGAGGAGGGGTTGGCCGAGTTGCTAGAATGCCGGATTCTCCTTCGGGAGACCCGGGTTCGAATCCTCAGAAAGGTGTGGGATTTTTTTCTGTTGGGGGAAAAAAGAAAATCCTAACCTGCACAGTTCTCGGCGACTGCACCAGCCAGGCGGCCTTAATTCCTTAGGCTCAAAGACCTCCCTGAAATACACCGCAAGGTACTAAATTGGCAGTAAATGACAGTGACAGTTGACAGTCATGCATGACTTCCATTTGCAGGGTTGTGGGCAGAAGCAAGCGTCGATTCTTGTCGTGTAACCTTGCCGGCTCCACAGGTCAAGGTCACCACTATGTATCCAGGCTGGGATTTGACCCTGGATATCATCACACCTGGTTCATGAGAGACATGGATGGTGACGGCAGGGATGACTATTGCAGGTCTGTGAGTGTGTATGTGTGTGTGTGTGTGGTTTTTTGTGTGTGTATTTGTGTGTGTGTTTGTGTATGTGAGAGATAATAAAGATGTCAGGAGAGATAAATAATGCAAACGTGTTAGAGAGCCAATAATAATGATAGGAGATATGACTATTGCAGGTTTGTGTGAGAGAGATGGGATGATGGTGGGAGAGATGGTTAAAACAGAACTTTATGACAGCGACAAGGATTATATATATGTATATATATATATATATATATATATATATATATATATATATATATATATATATATATATATAAAAGACAGTGTGTGTGTGTGTGTGTGTGTGTGTGTGTGTGTGTGTGTGTGTGTCCTTTATGCGTTCCCTACGGTCCATCCGATTGAGATGAAATTTTGTACAGATGTTCTTCTCATTCCCGAGGTGCCAACTGACATAGTTATTTAGTTTAAAACAGTTTTTTACGTTATAAATTAACATTAATTAAAATATTGCAAGGGGACGTAACTTAAAAAAAGTTGTATCAAGGGACATTACTTTTAGTAGCATTGCTATATTATGTAATTTAAATAATTGTTGTATTTTTCTTAAGTTTTATAACATGTTTAAAGAAGTTATCTACAGTTACATGAGTTTTAATTAAACAAAGTGATAAAAACTTTAAGGCATCTTCAAAGTTTTCATAAAATTAATGCATCTATTGTAGATAGGCTCCCCCGATGGTGTTTCCACCTTGTCGTGGTGGGGGAGCTTGAGTTTCTCAATGACCCTGAGAGCTATGCCGGCGGTAGCGTAGCTACCAGCAGGGCCTCCCAAGCCGGACAGGTCAAAGGGTAGAGAACAGACAAAGAGAAACACCCTGGTCCTCCAGGTTGGGGGTTGAAGCGTGGGGTTAACATCCCCACCTTTGTAAAAACCTTTCTTTGTTACGAAACAAATACATGAGCCTCGATATCGGACTGACTTATCTGGACAACGACCTTGGAACGTTAAAGGACTTTTGAGATTTGGAACATGGAATGTACGGACACTATATCGAGCTGGAGCGGCCGAAGAACTAACCCGGGAGCTGATTGAATATCAAATGGATATAACAGCAATTCAAGAAATAAGGTGGCCAGGAGAGGGTACTTTAGAGCAAAATGGAATGATTATAATATATGGAGGAAACACCCAAAATAAACATGAATTAGGAACAGGATTTGTCATCAAAAAAGAGTTATGGGGGAACGTTTTAAACTTTAAAGCTTTTAATGACAGGATTAGTAAATTACGAATAAAAGGTAAATGGAAAAATATAACGATGATTAATGTACATGCACCTACTGAAGAGAAAGAAGATGATATTAAAGAAGACTTTTATAATGATCTGGAAGATGTCATAGAAGAAACCCCCAAACAGGACATCCTGATTGTGCTGGGAGACTTCAATGCAAAAATAGGTAGAGAGCAAACTAATAAAAAAGTGGCCGGTATGGAAAGCCTACATACAACTTCAAATGATAATGGATGGAGAGTCATCAACCTGGCAGAAGCCAAAGGACTGCAGGTTAGCAGTACCAGACTACAAAGAAAGGATATACACAAACAAACTTGGAAATCATGTGACAAGAGAACCTATAATCAAATAGATCACATTTTAATTAACAACAGAAATGCATCAAACATACAGCAAGTCAGAAGTTATAGAGGAGCTGAATGCCACAGTGACCACTTCCTCGTTGGAGCAAAATTTAAAATAAAACTTAAGAGAGCTTTCTATACTAAATTACAAAGATTACACCCAACATATAACAGAGAAAAACTGCAAGACATTACAGTCAAAGAGAAATTTACAGATGAAATAAAATGTAAACTTGAAACTCTGCAAAACCCTTTGGAGGAAAGCATTGACCAAACTTGGTTGAACATCAAGAATACAATTCAGTCTACCGCAGAAGAATGTCTCGGTGTGTTAACCACGCATAGAAAGAACAGATGGTTCAATCAAAAATGTGAAGAAGCAGTCTTTAGGAAGAAGAATGCCAGACATGTATGGTTAAATGACATCAATAACATCCAAAAGGAAGAGCATTATAGAAATGAATGTAAAGAGGCTACAAAAATAGTCAGACAGCAGAAGCGAGAATATATGAGTAATATAATCAAAGATATGGAAACTAATCACCAGAAAAATGAATCCAGAAAATTTTTTAAAGAACTGAAGTCAATGAAACGAGGGCACCAACAAAACACATATGGTTTAAAAGACAAAAATGGGAATATGATAAATACCAATGAGGAAATGTGCAACACATGGAAAGAATATTTTATTGAATTACTAAATTGTGAAGCTCCAAGTAACATTTTCTCACAGGAAGAGGTTCTAACATGCGAACCACAAATTGAAGAACCTACATTTGAAGAAATCCTATATGTAATCACACGACTTAAAAACAATAAGGCAACTGGGACTGATGGAATTGCTGCTGAATTTATAAAGGCAGGTGGCCATGCATTACATCTAAAGCTATACGAACTAATAATAAAAATCTGGAGGACAGAAGAATTACCCCATGACTGGAAAGAGTCATTATTGATACCTATCTTTAAGAAAGGAGACAAGTTCCAATGTGGAAATTATAGAGGAATATCACTACTGTCCACAAGCTATAAGATACTATCCGCAGTATTACTAAATAGATTAAAACCATATTCAGAAGACATATTACGTGACTACCAGGCGGGTTTTAGACAAAACAGATCAACAATAGATCAGATATTTATCTTACGACAAATAGCCGAGAAACATTGGGAATATAAAAGAGATCTCCATAACATTTTTGTGGATTTTAAAAAGGCTTATGATAGTGTCCATAGGAATAGTCTATGGAATGCTATGCAGGAATTTGGAATACCAAGGAAGTTAATCAACATGACCAGACTATGCATGGAAGATACTTATAATATAGTAACATATAAAGGCAGGAAATCAGACCCCTTCCAAATAACATCTGGCTTGAAACAGGGTGATGCACTATCGCCGCTACTCTTCAATCTGGCTCTAGAGAAAGTTGTAAGGAAGGTAAAGGAGGAATGTGATATTGGAGGAACATCCAAGCTGCTTGGTTATGCAGATGATATAGATATTATAGGGCAAAGTGAACAAAAGACATTGGAAATATTGACTCACTTAAAGGAAAAAGCCCAACAGATGGGGCTGGTTATCAACCAAGATAAGACAGAATATATGGTAATTTCAAGAGACGGAATGGCTAGAAACTCTGGCCACATACAAATAGATAATATGACCATTAAAAGAACGGAAACATACAAATACCTGGGTACGATCTTCAACTGCTCCAACATCATAAGGGAAGAAATACAAACTAGAATCAACTCTGGAAATAAGATATACTATGCACTACAACATCTACTAAAATCAAAGGCGCTATCTCGTAACACCAAAATCACAATATACAAAACACTGATCAGACCAGTTGTGCTGTATGGCTCTGAAACCTGGAGTACAACGAAAGGAGACGAAGCCTTGTTACAAACCTTTGAGAACAAAATTTTAAGACGCATCTTTGGACCCATTAGGGATACACAAAGTGGAGAGTGGAAAAGAAGAAGTAACAAAGACATTTATGATCTGTTTAAGTCCCCGCTAATCACTGGTATCATGAAGGCTAATAGACTACAATGGCTGGGGCATATAGAAAGAATGGAAGATAATAGGGAAACAAAACTCGCTTACACTCAGGAAATAAATGACCGTAGACCCCGAGGTAGACCAAGAAGGCGGTGGAGAGATAATACATGTACAGACCTACAAACACTTGGAATCAACGACTGGCAAGAGAAGGTCCACCAGAGAGACGAATGGAGACGGATTGTATTTGCAGCAAAGAACCTCAATGGCTCGGAACGCTGAAGAAGAAGATTGTAGATAGGAGTTGGAGGTATGGATGGATGGATGGATGGATGGGTGGGTGGATGGATGGATGGATGGATGAATGGATGGATGAATGAATGAATGGATAGATAGATAGATAGACAGCCGGGCCGGGTCTTCAGACAGACAGACAGACAGACAGACAGATAGACAGATAGATAAATAGATAGATAGATAGATAGATAGATAGATAGATAGATAGATAGATAGATAGATAGATAGATAGATAAATAGATATAGATAGATAGATAGATGGATGGATGGATGGATGGATGGATGGATGGATAGGTAGGTAGGTAGTTAGGTAGGTTGTTCGGTCGGTAGGTTGGTAGGTAGGTAGTTAGGTCGGTAAGTAGGTAGGTAGTTAGATAGATAGATAGATATATAGATAGATAGATAGATAGATAGATAGATAGATAGATAGATCCCCGTCAGGGGCTGGGCGAAGCCGGGCCGTGTCAGCTAGTATATATATCTTCTTCTTCTTCAGCGTTCCGAGCCATTGAGGTTCTTTGCTGCAAATACAATCCGTCTCCATTCGTCTCTCTGGTGGACCTTCTCTTGCCAGTCGTTGATTCCAAGTGCTTGCAGGTATAGCCATATACCATCGCTCCGAACATGCAGTCACGTTCCAATAAAACCTCGATATTAGACGTATCGGGAGAATTTGGGGTAGATATATTAACCAAGTTAATGTGGAAGCCAAGGGGAAAACACCACATTATCTTCCCAAGATTTCATGGTGACACACATTTCAGAAATAGTGAACGACGTTAATGGCTGTCTTAGGACATCCTCGTCCGGTAGGGACAGTCATGAGCCAAAGGTGACACCAGACTGTCATCCAGCTACTGATGGCAAAACTAAAACTGTAACTAAACTAAATAAATTTAGAGTAGGAACATGGAATGTTAGGATATTAAATGAGCTAGGAAAGTTAAACAATGTTCTAAGAGAAATGGAAATCATGAAAATGAATATACAAGGCATAAGTGAGATGAGATGGAAGGGATCTGGCAAAATTATAACCGACAAACACACAATAATTTATTTTGGAGGGGACGCACATGAAAAAGGTGTAGGAATAATATTGGGAGATTTTAATGCAAAAGTAGGAAAGGGAAAAATAGAGGATATAGTGGGGAATTACGGTTTAGGTACAAGAAATTAAAGAGGAGATAAACTAATAGAATGGGCAAATATTAATGATATGATAATTGGAAACACATGGTTTAAACACCATAAAAGACGACTATACACATGGGAAAGCCCTGATATGAAAATACGCAACCAAATTTACTACACAATTATTAATAAAAGATTTAGAAATGCATTAATTAATTTAAAAACAATGCCTGGTGCTGATAGTAATAGTGATCATGTACCACTATGTGGACAAATAAAAGTAAGATTAAGGAGAGGGAAAAAATGATTAAGAACATGAGACTTAATAAACAGGTTCTGAAAGTAGATAACGAAATTCAAGAACAATACAGAGTGACAGTGAGAAATAGGTGCAACGCAATAGCTAAAATACAGAGTATAAATGAACAATAGAAAATGTTAAGGGACTCTATTCATCAAACTAGCAAAGAAATATTACCGGAAAGAAGCCAAAAAAGCTTAGAAAAAATGGATGAATGAAGAAATCTTAATGCTGATGGACAAAAGGAAACAGAATAAAAATGACAAACAAAAATACGCTAATATAAATAAATAACTAAGAGATACATGTGTGAAGCAAAAGAAAGTTGGTCAAACGAGCAATGCAAAGAAATAAAAAAATAAAAAAGAATTAAATTCCATTAAAGATAAAAAAAAAAAAAAGTATGCACAGACAAATCAGTGAGCTCACAGGAAGAAAAATAATAATAAATACAGGGTGTTTGAAATCAAAAACAGGAAAGATATTATTTGAGGATGGTGCTATAATGAAGAGTTGGAATGAGTATAAAAGAGAATTATATAATGGACAAATTGAAGAATTAACAGAAGAAAGTAACTTAGAAGGCCCATCTATTCTAAAAGAAGAAGTAGCTGACGCTATGAGACATATGAAGAAAGGAAAATCAGCTGGGCCAGATGAAATCACAGTAGACGAATTAGACGTATCGTGAGAATTTGGGGTAGATATATTAACCAAAATGCTGAATGATATTTACAACAATGGATATTTACCGAGCGATATGCTGAAATCTGTATTTATAGTAATACCTTAGAGACCAGGAGCAATTGAATGCAAAGATTTTCGTACAATTAACCTCATAAACCATGTCACTAAGTTTCTACTCATGAAAGGGTACAAACAATGCAATATATATATTACGAACACTATTAGAAAGGTCAATAGAAAAACAGAGAGACATATATTTATGCTTCATAGATTATACTAAGGCATTTGATAAAGTAAAACATGATGAGCTGATTAAAATGTCGGAAGATATCAACATTGATGGGAAAGATATATAAGAATAGTAAAGAATATATAATGGAACCAAGTAGCAGCAATTAAAATGAGAAATAAAGAGGGTAGTTCCGAACAGATAAAGCTAGGAGTACAACAGGGGTGTGTCTTGTCACCCGATCTCTTCTCCCTGTATAGCGAAGTAATAATGAGAGAGATCAAAGAGAAGCCAGGAATACTAATCGGAAGATATAATATAAACAATATACGCTATGTAGATGACACAGTATTGGTGGCGGATAATACAACAGACCTACAACAATTGTTGGACATTGTAGTAACAGAAAGTGTACAGAAAGAACTCTCCTTGAATATCAAGAAAACAGTAACAATGGTGATATCAAAGAAAATGGGGACACCAAAATGTGACAAAGAAATAGAAAGGGAAATTCTCAACCAAGTGGATAATTTTAAATACCTAGGGGCATTTATAACATCAGATGGAAGATGTACAACAGAGATTAAGAGCAGAATCATTCATTCATTCATTCAGTAGCATGTCCTTTGCAGAACCTCGCTCCCATAACAACCTTCCCGAAAACCTCTCGAACTAACATCTATATGTCCCGCGTCCGATACACCCATCTGGAGATCATCCGCCACATCCTGCACCAACCTTCTCTTTGGCCTTCCTCTTCCTCTTTTCCCAGGCATTTACCCCTCCATTATTGTTGTCTCCAAACTTTCGTGACGTTTCATGTGACCAAAATATTTCAATTTTCTTTGTTTTATCGTTTTTAACAGCCAACCTTCTTCAATATTCAGCTCTTGAAGTATTGATGCATTTATTCTTTTCTTTACTCAAGATATTCTTAGAACTCGCCTATAACATTTATATTCAAAGGCATTTATGCGCTGCTCAGCTGATCTGATTTCCTGCCTTTATATGTTACTATATTATAAGTATCTTCCATGCACAGTCTGGTCAAGTTGATTAACTTCCTTGGTATTCCAAATTCCTGTATAGCATTCCATAGACTATTCCTATGGACACTATCATAAGCCTTTTTAAAATCCACAAAAATGTTATGGAGATCTCTTTTATATTCCCAAATTTTTTCGGCTATTTGTCGTAAGATAAATATCTGATCTATTGTTGATCTGTTTTGTCTGAAACCCGCCTGGTCGTCACCTAATATATCTTCTGAATATGGTTTTAGTCTATTTAGTAATACCGCGGATAGTATCTTATAGCTAATGGACAGGAGTGATATTCCTCTATAATTTTCACATTGGAATTTGTCTCCTTTCTTAAAGATAGGTATCAATAATGACTCTTTCCAGTCATGGGGTAATTCTTCTGTCCTCCATATTTTTATTATTAGTTCGTATAGCTTTAGATGTAATGCATGGCCGCCTGCCTTTATAAATTCAGCAGCCCCAGTTGCCTTATTGTTTTTAAGTCGTGTTATTACATATAGGATTTCTTCAAAAGCAGGTTCTTCAATTTGTGGTTCACACGTTAGAACCTCTTCCTGTGGGAAAGTGTTACTTGGAGCTTCACAATTTAGTAATTCAACAAAGTATTCTTTCCATGTATTACACATTTCCTCATTGGTATTTATCATATTCCAATTTCTGTCTTATAAACCATATGTGTTGTGTTGATGCCCTCGTTTCATTGACTTCAGTTCTTTAAAAAAACTTTCTGGATTCGTTTTTCTGGTGATTAGTTTCCATATCTTTGATTATATTGCTCATATATTCTTGCTTCTTCTGCCGAACTATTTTTGTAGCCTCTTTACATTGAGTTCTATATTACTCTTCATTTTAGATGTTGTTGATGTCGTTTAACCACAACTGTCGCATTCTTTTTTCCTAATGACTGCTTCTTCACATCTTTGATTGAACCATTTGTTCTTTCTATGCATGGTTAACACACCGAGACATTCTTCTGCGGTAGTTTGAATTGTATTCTTGATGTTCAACCAAGTTTGGTCAACGCTTTCCTCCAACGGGTTTTGTAGAATTTCAAGTTTACATTTTATTTCATCTGCAAATTTCTCTTTGACTGTACTTTCTTGTAGTTTTTCTCTGTTATATGTTGAGTGTAACCCTTGTAGTTTAGCATAGAATACTCTCTTAAGTTTTATTTTAAATTTTGCTCCAACGAGGAAGTGGTCGCTGTGGCACTCAGCTCCTCTATAACTTCTAACGTGTTGTATGTTTGATGCATTTTTGTTGTTAATTCAAATGCGATCTAGTTGATTATAGGTTCTCTTGTCACAAGATTTCCAAGTTTGTTTATGTATATCCTTTCTTTGCAGTCTGGTACTGCTGATCTATAGTCCTTTGGCTTCTGCTAAGTTGATGACTCTCCATCCATTATCATTTGAAGTTGTATGTAGGCTTTCCATACCGGCAACAGTTGTATAAGTTTGCTCCCTACTATTGAAGTCTCCCAGCACAATCAGGATATCCTGTTTGGGTGTTTCTTCTATGATAACTTCCAGATCATTATAAAAGTCTTCTTTAATATCACCTTCTTTCTCTTCAGTAGGTGCATGTACATTAATCATCGTTATATTTTTCCATTTACCTTTTATTCGTAATTTACTAATCCTATCACTAACAGATTTAAAGTTTAGAATGTTTTCATAACTCTTTTTTTGATGACAAATCCTGTTCCTAATTCGTGTTTATTTTAGGTGTTTCCTCCATATATTACAATAATTCCATTTTGCTCTAAAGTACCCTCTCCTGGCCACCTTATTTCTTGAATTGCTGTTATATCCATTTTATATTCATCCAGCTCCCGGGTTAGTTCTTCGGCCGCTCCAGCTCGATATAGTGTCCGTACATTCCATGTTCCAAATCTCAAGAGTCCTTTAACGTTCCAAGGTCGTTGTCCAAATAAGTCAGTCCGAATTCGAGACTTATTTATCTGTTTCGTAACAAAATAGTTTTTACAAAGGTGGGGATGTTACCCCACGCTTCAACCCCAACCTGGAGGACCAGGGTGTTTCTCTTTGTCTGTTCTCTACCCTTTGACCTGTCCGGCTTGGGAGGCCCTGCTGGTAGCTACGCTACCGCCGGCATAGCTCTCAGGGTCATTGAGAAACTCAAGCTCCCCCACCACGCCAAGGTGGAAACACCATCGGGGGAGTTGATTTCCTTCCGCTTAATGTAAATCCATCTATTGATCTCTTTTCATTGTATATAATGGTTAAACCCGTTTGCTGCATGCTGTTTGGAGGTAGTCGTATTACAGGATCAAGGCATCTGATCAGGACCGTACGGAAGATTATTTATGTCAGTATGATGCAAGTCTTCGAAATGCCGCCCTTTAATGATGCAAGTCTTCAAATGCCGTCCCTCCTTCGCTGCTTATGCCGCTCCCTTACGGTGCCGCCTGATGCGGCCGTCTCTCTGTATCATAGCACCACACGGCCCTGATCTGACTTGCTGTCTTTGGATTGCATCCGTTGCTGACATTCCTCTCACTTCATGTCTAAAGTCATAATTTCTATCCTGAATCTTCAGTTCATATAGAATAATTTTTGCCGGAAATTATGACACAAATATTAGTACATTTTGATGAACTTGTCTCTGTTTGCTTTTATCATATCAGATGTGTTGGCTCAAAGAGGAACTCCAGGATGACCTGTATGAAGGCGGGGCAACATGGATTCTACGGCAGCACAACCCAGGGAGGAGACCAACACACTTTCACATTGCCAAATTCTAGGGGCTGTGCCAGCAGACGATATAATCCCTTGTTTGGGGAGATTATAGCTTGAGCAAACTGAAGCCATGTTACATACGCAAATTGCAGTACGGAAAGTAATGAGTTTAATGAGTTGCTGGCTATCAGAGAGTGAAAGAGGTATATATATATATATATATATATATATATATATATATATATATATATATATATATATATATATATATCAATAGCAGACAGCGGAAAGATCTTAGGCATGCAAACAGATGTATAAAGAGACTCACGTACAGACTAACAAACAGACGCAGGTGTATTTGGCAGCTTCACAACTATACGTTTCCTGATTAAAGTTGTCTGCATAGTAACTGTACACTAGTGCATCTAACGATATCCACGCGAGAAAGAGAATCGATGCCAGGCGAACAATAAAGAACAACAAAGCAACGGCTACTCCTTCAGTTTTCTGACAGTTGTAAGCGAATTATTACCTTCTATATAATAAATAACACATTCATACCAACTGTATGCTAAAATTGTCAAACCTGAACATGATCCAAATCGCACTTAACGCAAACTCAATACCAGTGAGATAAGATGCACGAGAAGAGCTTCCAAAGTAATTATCCGAGATCGAGTCAGAAATGATGTTAGACTGACAGTGCTACCAACACCATGGCCACATACACGGAAAGACTGACGATCAAATGGTTCGGTCATCTCGTGAGAATGCAATCCAGTGTAGGCTTGGGGGCAGCTGGTTAAGGTTAGACCAAACCGAATCAACAACATCTGTTACAATCAGAGCAGATTAATGTTGGCAACGGAGGTAACTCGACTTTTGATTTCGTATAGTTTCATCATGGTAATCTCCCCGATTCTTAAATGTTCCATGCACGTCACCGCCATGGTAGCCTCCTGGATAATCACTCCTCCGTGTAGCTTAATTAATTGTTATCTGTTTTATGTATGACACGCCTCAACTTCTTTGATTCCTAACTTTTCCTTGTCTGGCACTCCTCAGTGTAGCTTCTTCGATTCTTAATTTTTCTTTGTCTGACACTCCTCAGTGTAGCTTCTTCGATTTGTAACATCTCCTTGTCTGGCACTCCTCAGTGTAGCTTCTTCGATTCTTAACTTTTCCTTGTTTGGTACTCCTTCGCGTAGCTTCTTTGATTTTTAACTTTTCATTGTCTGGCACTCCTCCGTGTAGCCTCTTTGATTTTTAACTTTTTCTTGTCTGGCACTCCTCAGTGTAGCTTCTTTGATTTTTAACTTTTCCTTGTCTGGCACTCCTCATTTAAGCTTCTATGATTCTTAACTTTTCCTTGTCTGGCACTTCTCCGTGCACCTTCTTTGATTCTTAACTTTTCCTTGTCTGGCACTCCTCCGTGTAGCTTATTTGATTCTTATCTTTTCCTTGTCTGGCACTCCTCCGTGTAGCCTCTTTGATTCTTATCTTTTCCTTGTCTGGCACCCATCCGCGTAGCTTCTTTGATTCTTAACTTTTCCTTGTCTGTCACTCCTCCGTGTAGCTCCTTTGATTCTTAACTTTTCCTTGTCTTGCACCCATCCGCGTAGCTTCTTTGATTCTTAACTTTTCCTTGTCTGTCACTCCTCCGCGTAGCTTCTTTGATTCTTAACTTTTCCTTGTCTGTCACTCCTCCGTGTAGCTCCTTTGATTCTTAACTTTTCCTTGTCTGGCACCCATCCGCGTAGCTTCTTTGATTCTTAACTTTTCCTTGTCTGACACTCCTTCGCGCAGCTTCTATGATTCTTAACTTTTCCTTGTCTGGCACTCCCCCGTGTAGCTTCTTTGGGCACTCTTCCGAATAACGGTCCCAAATTATTTATTGTAAAATGTATCCCTCACAGGGCCTCATTGGGTGATATACTAAAAATATTAAACACTACGAACTAAAATATACAACTGAGAAAATCGAAATACGTACCAATAATATTTGACAGTTATATGTAGAAATACCTCAATAAATAACTCACTGGACAAATGGCACCAATACTAAAGAACAAACATTTATGAGTAACTACTAAGAAAGCACTTTACAACACAATCTTCCTACCAACTCTATGCTACCAATGCCAAACTTGGACAATGACAGAAAAAGAGAAAAGAAAAATCACAACAACAGAAATGAGGTTCCTGAGATTAATACTCAACGTATCAAGAAGAGATAAGATCAGAAATGAAGAAATCAGGACTAAAGTGGGGGTTAAAGCAGAACTAGATTTTATTAGAAAGCAGCAAGTCAAATGGTTTGGCCATGCAAGTAGGTTACCAGTCAACAGCATACCACAACAAGCAATAATGTACAGACCAGATGGAAACAGAGGAAGGGGCCGACCACGTAAACGTTGGAAGGAGGGAATAGCAGAGTCCATGGGTATATCGATATACGAAGCCCATAATCGGGCACTCTCACGAAGTTTATACTTCACCTCGACACCGCAAGGTACAAGAGGAACATGATGAGATGAGATGAGATGTAGAAATACGTACGTACAATAAATAATTTGGTACCGTTATTTATTATGTACAGTTATTGATTGTGTGGCGGTCTGCTAGAGCGATGGATGGATGCAATAAATGTTTCCTGGGCCCGGACGGCCCTCACTGTTGTCGGAGTGTATACCTATATCGATTATATGTGGAAATACGTACGTACAAGATATAGATTTAGACTACGACGACAGTGAGGGTCCTCCGATCCCAGAAACATTTATTGCATCCATCGAACTGTCTAGCAGTCCACCACACACTCAATAACTGTACTTGTCGCTCCTGAATCAGCATATCACCCCGGAACGAGCATAATCAACTAATGAGCCCTGTAAGGGATACTTTTTACAATAAATAATTTGGGACCGTTTTTCGGAAGAGTACCGCTTCTTTGATTCTTAAATGCTCCATGTCTGGCACACCTCAGTGTAACATCCTAGATTTTAACTGTTCCTTAGTCCCCGTCCCAGCATATTTTTTAATAATGCCAAGTAGCGCGATACGCAGAAATCACTTCCAGTATCCAAGGTATACTTTATGTCTAAGCTTTTCATTTAGGCTTTCACTGTGTCTGCATTGCTTACATGACTCAAGCTTGCCATAGAGACTTTTTTGGAAGAACCTCGTAGACATGTGACAACATGAATAGTTCACGTAAGCTTAGATTTTCACGGTATAGTGTGGATTACTGTTTTTTTTTTAAATAGTCATATCAGTCTGTGAGAGAAATTCTGCGTCTGCGACTTTACCTTAAGTGTTATGTCCAGGTAATCCCCATGAAAAGAGTGAAGTGCTCTCTCATGTCGGATCCACACTGTCCATATTTCATATATGTGCAGACTAGTTTGTAAAGCAACAGCCACATAGGCCGTCAAGCTAGAAGTTTGATTTCTCTCTGTTCCTAACACATGGTTCTGAATTGTCCTAAAGCCACACATGTTTTGGAAATCCTGATCTTTTCTTCACCATGTATATGGACTACTCTATACAGAAGGATGTCAAGATACGCACAACTTTACAGTCTTCAGATTCTGCCCATAAGATTAGTCATATTTGATTGGCTGTTGTCCTTTCCTATAGTTGCTTTGCTGTAGCTCTCAATTATTCTGACAGATATAGTGAGACCATAAGTATTACACTCAGACCAAAGGTGTTACATTCTACGTACTCACGTCGCCAGGGAAGCCCCCTGCTTCAAAGAGGTCATTGCTATACTACATTTCAGATTCTAATAAGCATTGTGGACACAAGTGGCAAGTAACCCACACATAGTTTGGTTTCACTGAGTAGTTTACGTTGCCGACTCCCTCTAAGCCGTGTGCGTATTACTGTGAAATAATACGGGACTAAGCGTGGGAAGGGTAAAGAAAGTAGACTACCAACAGACGCATGTTGAGTTGCTTTGTATAACATTAGTTGCTTGCTTGCTTGCTTGTGTTTGTTGGCTTGAGCTCCAACGCGAAGTTCTGTATGTCGGATGAAGGCATCCTGTTGTCCAACATCAGTGTGATGTCAAACAGGACCTGAGGTTTGCGTGAGTATCCGTTGTCCCATGTCTGGCTTATTGGTGTGCAGACTGGTGGCTCCTCGCCGTACAGGCAGACACTCTCCGACTTCGGAGGAATATAACATTAGTTAAAAACAAGGCAATACTTCATCTAATCTAATGATAATCTTGACATCTTATATTGCGGTGATTGGGCAGTCTTGAGCATAGCCTACGATGGGTAACGTTGTAATATTCTGTTATTATAATTTGGCGTGTCCAGCGTGTGCCGCGTGGTTACACACCCGCTTCACACGCCAGTGATCCGGGGCTTGTTTCCGGATCCGGTCAGGGATATGCAATACTGACGAGCTCAAACGAGAGCGAAACTCGAGTATAGTGCTTCCATATTGACGTGGATAGGCCTTAGGTTCATACTAGAATACGATCAGCGTTGCCAGTAGTGGATTGTGCTCAATATTTAAATTTCAAATCCCGAAACAACCAAATAATCAATCTTATATTGGGTCCAAAATGCGCTCCAAGTGATTTAAGTAATAACTTTAATTTAAATGCTCATGTTCTTTATACCTCATTGCAGAAAAAAAATGTTATAATTCAGTGAGTTTAATTATGTGCTTTCATGATTGCAAACGCTAGTTGAGGAAGTTATTTGTGTGTATGTGTCATTACAACTTGTCAATGACGTCAACAACGTCTTGTCTGACTCGATTTGAATGTGTTTTACACACACACACACACACACACACACACACACACACACACACACACACACACACACACTCACTCACACACACACACACACACACACACACATATATATATATATATATATATATATATATATATATATATATATATATATATATATATATATATATATATATATATATATATATATATATATATATGTATACACACGCGCGCGCACGCACACACACGCATATACTCTCAAGACGCTGTTAGAAATATCTATAGAAGTAAAAACACATCGGTACTTATGCTTCATAAGCTTCATAGACTACACACAAACATTTCACAATGTAAAACAAGAGGGAATACTCAAACTGCTAGAACAACTACACATTGACAGCAAAGATCCATGAATAATAAAGAACACATTGGCAGCAAACAGCAGCCACAGAAATCAACAACTTTATAGAGAAATTTTTCAGTGTATAAAGAAGGGGTCCGACAAAGCTGTGTAATGTCTCATAGTTTATTCTTATTGTACAGTGACCATATAATTAGATCCACATAAACTATGCCTGTTGTGGACATAATGTAAATAACTTACGTTATGCTGATGACACTATCTTGATGGCGACAAGTCAGAAGGAACTACATGAAATGATAGATACAATGACTGTAGGAAGTGATAAATGGGCGTTAGCTTGAATAATAGGAAGACAGAAGTCATGGTGATATCAAAGATACAGATTATGCATAAATGTGCAATTACAGTAAATGGTGTTATTTTGGGGCAAGTACAGAAATTCAAATATCTAGGCACGTGGATAATATCAGATGGAAGATGCATCACGGAGATCAAGAACAGAATAGGACAAACAAACACTGCATTCTATCAAATGAGGAACATTTTATGCATTAAGTCATTGTCATTGGAGTTTAGAAAAAGAATTCATGCATGTTACATAGAACCAATTCTAACATACGGTTAACAGGCGAAAAAACCCATGGAAGTCGTGGAGATGTGGTTTTATTGAAGAATGCTGAAATTCATTAGACAAAAAAAATTTGCAATCCGGACATTTTAAGGGAGGCTAAGTTGCAAAGACAACTTATCACAAACATCAGGACTAGGGAGTCATCATATTTTGGCCACGTTATGAGAACACGCAAATTGGAACATGTTGTGACAATCGGAAGGATTTGTGGAAAAAGAGATAGAGGAAGACAGGTAGAAAAAATCATTGACAGTCTTGTATCATAGCACATAAGGAAGTCAAAACATGTAATGGTCCATGCCTTCGGAGATCGCAGTTTGTGGAGAAACATAATCGCCCACTCCAATCCGCAAGGCATTTGATCATGATCATCGAGTTGTAGTCTAGATCTTTCTGTGCCAATTATGTTTTTAAAAGCGAGAGTATCGACTTCATTGCACCTGGTTCTATCCCATAAGCTCGGTCTATTTCCGCAGGGCGGCCTCTCGAAAGCACTACACAAACCACGAACTCAGTAGCTCCAGAGACGACCCCCTGGGTCTCCAAGAAAACTGAACTCGCCAACGAATGACGCAGTCCGGACTCTAAACCACATGCTTGGGAGCGCGAGATCGGCGGGTTAATCTGTGTTTGTTCTAGTGTCTCCAAAAGCCTGCGCATGCCTGGTCGCAGTCTTTATCAAATCGATGAAGCATCTAATCAGTCCTTCCATGTGGGATTATATCTTAGGTTCCCCTTTCCCCTTCGAAATTAAAACAGATTGTGAAGCACAATTAAATAATCATCATGGTTAACAGCATCATTCAGTAGCTTGTTCCTTGCAGAACTTTGCCCCGATAAAATTCTCTCGAAATTCTCCATTATTTTCTTAAATAATATTATTTCAAATTCAACAAAAGCTAGCTAACACTTTTAATTTCGCTGAAAATAGCCTAATATATCTCAGTTCCAAACAAACCAACTAAAATATAAAAAAAACACAAAAAAACACAACTACTACCAGAATGGCAAGCAGGTCACCGTTCAGAAGGACAGCGTTATATATGACGTCCCTTCACAGCATTAGCAAGAGTGTAAAGCCACACAGCTGAGCAATCCACCTTCCGCACAACATCCCTCGTCCCCGTTGTATAATTAATTAGTGAACGATACCCCCACCGAGGTATGCAGACATATACATCACACGTTTGCACGTAGCCGCGATAACACAATGGCTATCACGCTTGCCTGCCCACCCCGTGGTCATTTGTTCGAATCTAAATTCGGGCGGGAATTTATAAAAAACAAAACAAGCAAACAACATATACCCAGTTTCAAACGGGTGCCAGGAATTTTTGTTGGAGATAGTGGTCAATGGTCAATTGACCACATTGTCCATTGAATGCCGATTTGTCTATACAAATATGGGAACCATAACCATATAGGCAGTACGATTTAAGATGTATAAAAGGGTACTTTGCTTATATTATTTTTCCCGCACCACTCGACGCGCTATCGAGAACAAGTCGCCTAATCGGAAGCCGGACACGTGCTAGAAAATGGCACGTAGCAAGAAAAACTCCACTAGACACTCGACGTTCAAATTGAGACTATCAAGATGGTGCAAGAAGAAAATGTGTCTGCTAGCCGCAGCACAACGTCAGAAGAAACATTAAAGGAAGCTACCACCTCTCCACCAGATGAAGCCGCTCCTGTCGCTATTTCGACGCCGGAGAGTACACTTCAATTGAAGCCAGCAGCAGCCGTGAAGTTTTCAACAGCACCAAGACTAAGCAGCCCAATTTAACAAAGACCTCTACACGGGAGGAAACATCAATGGAGGACTCCACCGGCAAATTACTGCTAAAACAGACAAGCGTGGGAGAAGCCAAACTGTCGGCGCTACCAACAGACAAGATAATCAGACTCTTGGAAAACGAGATGGGAAGAAACAGCATCTACCAGCTGCGCAAGACACCTGATGGTGTAGTGGTCTCCATCAGCAAAAACCCAAAGACCACTGCACTGGAGCGAAAGATTGCACAAGGAGAGAAGGCCGACATCAAGCTTCACCACGGCATCTTACTGGAAGTCACCCGGCACCGTACAAGTAAACGATGGGTCATTAAACGAGTCAAGACCCATCTCACCAACGACCAGATCAGGGAGATGCTGACGAGAGAGAACAGAAAACTCAATATCACCAGTGCTGAGAGGATCATCGGCAAGAACAACATCCACTCCACAGTCGTCATTGTAACATCAGAGGACCGAGGGATCCCTCAATTCATCATATGGGACAAGAGAGACCAAGTTCCGGAGCACTACATATCGATAGTGCTGCAGTGCTCTAAATGCCAGAAGTTATGTCACACCCGTGCCATCTGCAAAAGTGAGGTCGAGGTATGCAGATACTGCTCTGGACCCCACTCATACAGCCAGTGCCAGCAAGCAAAGACCGACAAGGACTTCAGGAGGACTAACCCTAACATAAAGTGCCAACTGTCTCGGCAACCACGGCGCCAAGTACCTCGGCTGCCCCTGCCACCAAGACAGCAAGGAAGTCATGAAGATCGCCATCAAATCAAATCTGCCCTAAAAAGAGGCGAGGAGGCAGTACGAGGCTACCAACCGACTCATAAAAAGCGTCAAAGCGCAACTGGAAGGCCAACTGAAGGACCTGAGATCAAAGTTCAACAGCATGGAGGAAGAAAAAGACAAGACTCAGATAGCAGCCGTTCAGCGCATCCTGGACGGACTGAAGCAAGTTCAGCAAAAGATTGAGCAGGGTGTCGCTCGAATGGCTGCAGTCAAGACGTAGACAGAAGAATCTCTATCAAAAATCCAGGACGAAAGAGAAAAGACAGAAGAAACTCTCAAGCAGATACAAGAAGAAAGAGCACAACTAGAATCGCTGGATGAATTGAAGCAAGTCCAGCAGAAGATTGAGCAAGATGTCGCTCGGATGGATGCTATAAAGACTGAGATTGAAGAAAAGCTATCAAAAATACATCAAGTCAGAGATAAGACAGAAGCAACTCTAGAACGGATAGTAGACCTGCTCAAGGCCGAGACCGAACTAGAAGATGCAAGAACACAGACAGAAGAAGAAGCAACAGATGAAGAACGATATCGCTCACCACCAAAATCGAACTGGCGAACACCGAGAATATTCGAAGGCAACCCAAGACGGGGAAATAGGAGGAACACCAGGAGAGACGACAACTGGTAAAGCTCCCTGAAGGAAACAGCACCATAGGATGGGGTGGGGCCACAATTACTACAGGCCTTAACAAGTGCGCGATTCTGGCCAGACATGAAAAACCTAACAAGAAAGGAATGAACACAATCAATCCACCAGAAGCAGGAAAGCTGACAACAACAGCCCAATGTACGAAAGACAAACTACAAGCTACATCATAAATACCCCAATTATAGCCAAGTCGAAAACTCGAAGGCTGAAAGGGGGTATTCGTACCAAAAATTGGATTGGATTGGATTTTTTAATTAATTTATTTGATATGATGTGTAGTCTTCTATCTTCTTTAACATGTCTATTGAATGAAGTGTCTTACATCCTCTATCAACTTTAACTTGTCCATTGAATCAAGTGTATTAAATCCTCTGCCTACTTTAACTTGTCTATTGAATGAAGTGCCTTACATGCTATGTCTCTTTTAACTTGTCAATTGAATAAATTGCATTATATCCTCTGCCTACTTCAAGGCTGAGAGACCAGTATTTTCTGCCAGTATTTCTGAGATTGTTTTCATTTCGTGTTGTTCTGGTTATAAATAAAAAAAAAAACAGAGTATAGAAAGTGATACAGCAACCTCAGTAAGACTAGCTGAAGTCATGGTAAGCGCCATCACATAGGTAATTAACACAGTCAACATTTGGCACATGACACCCTTACGGTATGCTATTCTACCACCAGGGATGGTCATAGGCGCTAACTGGCATCTAGACGGATTCGTAAACTTGATCTTGGCACCCTGGTCGACCCAGCATAAATTGGCTACCAGAAATCGTCGTGGAAAGTAAAGGGGGCAGGTGTGATATTGTCAGCATCACAATGGAATGTTGATTGATTTATACAATCTGGGGGGGGGGGGTGGGGGGGGGGGGTAGCACCACATGTCTAAAATGCGCCAAGGCATGTAAAAAAAGGTGCCCTTTATTAACTTGCCCTTAATGCACACCTTCAAGGCCAGGTACTGTACCATGTCCTATAACAAGCTGCAAAACTGGCCAAGCAGACAAGTAGGAAGATTTCAGGCGTTGTCTGTGTATAGAAGTAGAATGTCTAGCACCTGCTGCAAGGGCAAGGTCGATACATCAAGGTGTTCGTGGAACTAGACACGGTCCATGACAATGGTGGCCTAGCAACCAAGGAACGAATCACAACGCACCAGGTACACATCCTCTGTAGAAGGCTAAGACAGAAAAGCCACTGACCAAGTACTACAAGAAACAAATCACAACTGTAAACTGATTAGAGAAATAGATGTTGACAGTCAATATTTTTTGGACACGCTATGAGAAGACGTAAACTGGAGAACTTGGTGACAACTGGCAAGACTGAAAAAAAAAGGGGGGGGGGGGGTAAAGGGAAGGCAGAGAAGTAAATAATTGGATGGCTTGGTCACGTGGTATGATCGAGACAGGAACACCGAGCTGATCCATGACTCTGGTGATCGCATGAGATGGCGAAATATGTCCGCCTACAGCCCTACACTTATTTTTGTATATATGTCTTAGTCTCTTTCCGCAGCGAGAGCTGCCGGAAGCGTCGCACAAACAACGAAATCCGTAGTTCCAGCGACCACCCTCAGAAGTCTCCGAAATAATGAACTCGTGAAGCGAAGGACGCGGCCCTGAGTCGAACCCACAAACTTCGGAGCCCGAGTCAGACGGCTTGACCAAGAGCTGTCATTATGGACTAATATTATCGGTGCCAGTAACTATTTGACATCCGGCGTAAATACAAAGGGAAGTAATGACCCATGCTGGCACATCGCAAAAATGCCAAGAATATAAAAATGGCGAAGTAAGAGAAGATCACCCCAGGCGATCAGAAATCTCCTGTTTTAATTGTTCCATCATCACAAACAACGTCCTGTTTGACTTGGCCAGAGGGATAATTTCACCACCCAGACCTTCAGATTTAAAAATGATTTAACACCCAGATGATCCTTCTTTGTATTGTTTATTTTGACACGGCTTAGCCATTTCTCGCGTGATTTGTAGCTAATATAATAGATTGGCTTTGTTTGCTTGACGCAAATGTGCATTTGTGAGTATTATTTACATCAAAATATGAATCTAAGGCTAAATTTACAATACCCATTTTTCCCCCCTAACTTTATAGTGTAGTATAATCCTAACAGCCTCTCCACCCAGTTTCTAGTTTTGTATTGTAATATCATCCTGACCCTTTCCTCACTTTTTGCGAGATAGAAAAAGTACTTATCAATAAAAAGATGCCATTTGCAACCAGAAAAAGAGTGTTGAAGTGCTACACAGAGCTCATACATTTGTATGGATGTGAAGCGTGGATAAAGAGCAGACAAGAGGAAAAATATCTGATGGCTGTGTAAATGTGGTCCCTGAGCAATGATAAAAGAATATCATGGACAGACAGAATAAACAATGACCAAGTCCTACAAGAAACAAATAAAAACCGTAAACTGAGTAGAGAAATTAGATGTAGACAGTCACAATTATTTGTACACGTTATGATAAGAAATTAATTGGAGAACTTGTTGACAACTGGCAAGATTGGGGGGAAAAGAACAATAGGAAAGCAGAGAAGTAAATACATGGATGGCTTGGTCACGTGGTAAGGTCGAGACAAGAACACGGAGCTGATCCACGACTCTGGTGATCGTGTGAGATGGCAGAACATGACCGCCCACGCTTATCGGCATGACACATGATGATGATGATGATTAATAAGCCCATCTTAGACTCGTCCCCCCCCTCCCCCCACATGTATTTGAGTATATTTGAATCTCAATGCACCCAAGGCTCGATGAAAAACTACACCTGAAGTTGTGCGGAAGTCTGCCTGAGAATGGGTGGAAGTCTTTACACTTGAGATTGGGCGGAAGACTCTACATTTGGGATTGGGGTTAAGGCTACACCTGAGGTTGGGCTGAGGTCTCTACACCTGAGGTTGGGTGGAAGTATCTACACCTGAGGTTGGTCTGAGGTCTCTACACCTGAGGTTGGGTGGAAGTATCTACACCTGAGGTTGGGCTGAGGTCTCTACACCTGAGGTTGGACGGAAGTATCTACACCTGAGGTTGGGTTAGGTCTCTACACCTGAGATTGGGTGGAAGTCTTTACACTTGAGATTGGGAGGAAGACTCTACATTTGAGATTGGGGTTAAGGCTACACCTGAGGTTGGGCTGAGGTCTCTACACATGAGGTTGGGCTGAGGTCTCTACACCTGAGGTTGGACGGAAGTATCTACATCTGAGGTTGGGCTGAGGTCTCTACACCTGAGGTTGGACGGAAGTATCTACACCTGAGGTTGGGCTGAGGTCTCTACACCTGAGGTTGGGTTGAGGTCTCTACACCTGAGGTTGGGTGGAAGTATCTACACATGAGGTTGGGTTGAGGTCTCTACACCTGAGGTTGGGTGGAAGTATCTACACATGAGGTTGGGTTGAGGTCTCTACACCTGAGTTTGGACGGAAGTATCTACACCTGAGGTTGGGCTGAGGTCTCTACACCTGAGGTTGGGTGGAAGTATCTACACATGAGGTTGGGTTGAGGTCTCTACACCTGAGGTTGTGTGGAAGTCTTTACAATTGAGGTTGGGTGGAAGTCTACACTTGAGATTGGGTAGACGTCTCTACATCTGAGGTTGGGTGGATGATTTTACACATGCGGTTGGGTGGAAGTCTTTACACTTGAGGCTGGGTGGAAGACTCTACACTTGAGGCTCGGTGGAAGACTCTACACCCGAGGTTGTGTGGAAGTCTTTACACTTGAAGTTGGGTGGAAGACTTTACACCCGTGTTTGGGTGAAAGACTTTACACATGAGGTTGGGTGGAAGACTCTACACTTGAGGTTGGATGGAAGACACTACACCCGAGGTTGGGTGGAAGACTCTACACTTGAGGTTGGGTGGAAGACTCTACACCAGACGTATGCAAGATAACATTTCCCACAACAGCTGCTACATGAGTTTCTCTCCTCTCTCATTTCTATCTCTTATTCATGTCTTCTGCTTCCATTCTTTCAACTCATACGTCCGCGTTGAAGACCCCCCCATGAGAATGACACTGTTTCGTTTTCTCACCTTGTCTAATATCTCTGGCAGATTACCGTAACATTCTCGAATGGAGATCAGCATGGCCGAATGGATAAGAGAGCTCGTTCTTAAACATCCGGTGTGCTGATGCCGAGGTAGCGCAACCCTTATACAGGTCAGTGGGACTAACATGTTGACATCTCGTCCCTGACTTTGGGATGTAAAGTACAAGTACCCCTGAAGTCGGAGCGGGTTCGCCAGATGGAGAGGGACACTGGTAAAAGGGAAAGCTATTCCACATGCAAAAATCAGTCCGGAGCACTATAAGTAGTAGCACAGTCATGGACTACGCTTGAGTTCAAAGTGAGCGAGCGCCAAAAATACAAATGTCTGCAAGGCCATCCTTGTCTGCTGTAGTTGTTGGCGCATAGACGTGTGATCAGTCAGAATGCCATCCTTGTCTGCTGCAGTTGTTGGCGCATAGACGTGTGATCATAGACGTGTGATCATAGACGTGAGATCATAGACGTGTGATCATAGACGTGTGATCATAGACGTGAGATCATAGACTTGTATTCATAGACGTGTGATCATAGACGTGTGATCATAGACGTGTGATCATAGACGTGTGATCAGTCAGAATGCCATCCTTGTCTGCTGCAGTTGTTGGCGCATAGACGTGTGATCAGTCAGAATGTCATCCTTGTCTGCTGCAGTTGTTGGCGCATAGACGTGTGATCAGTCAGAATGCCATCCTTGTCTGCTGCAGTTGTTGGCGCATAGACGTGTGATCAGTCAGAATGCCATCCTTGTCTGCTGCAGTTGTTGGCGCATAGACGTGTGATCAGTCAGAATGTCATCCTTGTCTGCTGCAGTTGTTGGCGCATAGACGTGTGATCAGTCAGAATGCCATCCTTGTCTGCTGCAGTTGTTGGCGCATAGACGTGTGATCAGTCAGAATGCCATCCTTGTCTGCTGCAGTTGTTGGCGCATAGACGTGTGATCAGTCAGAATGCCATCCTTGTCTGCTGCAGTTTTTGGCGCATAGACGTGTGATCAGTCAGAATGCCATCCTTGTCTGCTGCAGTTGTTGGCGCATAGACGTGTGATCAGTCAGAATGCCATCCTTGTCTGCTGCAGTTGTTGGCGCATAGACGTTTGATAAGTCAGAATGCCATCCT
>OY992880.1:65266552-65329052 GCA_963921405.1 Cepaea hortensis | reverse complement strand
ACACATTGAGGCGTGATGACTACATGTATATAGCATCGACACATTGAGGCGTATTGGCTACATGTATATAGCACCAACACATTGAGGCGTGTTGGCTACATGTATATAGCATCGACACATTGAGGCGTGTTGGCGACATGCATATAGCGTCCACACATTAAGGCATCTTGGCTACACAAAGGGGTGGAATAAAGACAAACCACCCACATTTTCAATAGGGCAAGTGTCTGTGAACATTTCACCAGCTATCTCGCAACATCTGTAAATGTTCTTGTTACTGATGTTCAAGGATGGCTGGTCTCGAGTCTTTAATAAAGAAGTCTCAAGCCTCTATCTCCAATATGTAAAAGGAAAATGAAGTTGATTTTTATTGTGTGTGTGTGTGTGTGTATGTGTGTGTGAGCGTGCGCGCGCGCGCATGTGTGTGTGTGTGTGTGTGTGTGTGATTTCAAAAACCTCTTAGTCCCACAATGTGCCTTTTGGTCATTTGTGGTGCACCAAGGCCAGTCTGTCAGTGTTAGTGGTCAGTAATTTGGTGCTTCCAGTTTGCAGTTTGGATGACCGCCTCTGCACCCTGGCCAGATACATCTACACTGTGATGTTAGCCAAAAGGTCAAGAAGTGAAGGAAGTAGGCTCGCGGTTCCCTCAGGGGCCAGAGTCGCCCAGTCAGGTCCCCACATCCCTAAGTGCCGTTCGGGTGACCGCCTCTGCATGTGGCCCAGGCAAGATCAAGCGCAGATGCTACACGTTTGATCTTAGCCAAAAGGCCGAGATACGCAAATTCGTGAAGTGTCTTTCAGAGAAATAAAGCCTCCCAATCAGGTCCCCATTCAGATGTCTTTTTGTTTTCTTAAACAGAAGGATGGAAATAACTTTATTAACCTTCTCATTCAAGGTGCGCACTTTCAATAAGCATCAGCTTTGTTTTATCGCAAGCTGTTCATTTGTCAGCTACAGCCTTGATTTTCTGATTGTGTTTCCTGGAAAACTTCAGATTCCTACATGAATGTATTAAACTTGGTCTGAAATATTTCAAACACATGGTCATTAATAGTGTTCGAATGCGGACAGATGGAGTTAGAGTAATAACTGAGACAGAACAGATTAACGACATGTAAGAATGTGGCAGAGGAATCTGAGAATTGACACCACGTATAGAGCTATAAATTGAAGCGTGTTGAGGTTATGAGTACTAAAAGGGAGATGAACGCGCGTTCTCCACAATCAGCGTGAAGTCCTTTGTTTTGCTCTGTGAGTGCTCGGCTATGGCAACTTGAATTACCTTCCGTGATAATAAATCATTATCATCATCAACTAGTTAGTTAGTTAGTTAGTCGAAAGATCATCCTCATTGCACATCGAACCATTCAGTCCATAAGTGCTCGGATCCCCCTCCTCAGCAAATCCCGCAGCGTGTAGCGGCTAACGACACCAGTTCTGTGTTGTTTTTCAATCTTCTTTGACTTCCTGCGTAGTGTTCTGGTTTGGCCACCCCTCTTTTAATTTGCTGTTCTCGCAGTCTGGCCATGGTTGTGGATTCACAGTCATTACTTGGTTCACGCAAAAGTCTTACTTCTCGTAGAGCATTCAGAATGTCAGCCTGGTCCATGGCGCGTCCGCCCTTCACCGTAGCCTCACCTGCGAGCTTGTCAGCTCGCTCATTTCCTAACTCCCGCATGCCCTGGCACGAAAATGAAACTAATCTTTGCCAGCCGAAACCGCTCCAGAGGCAGCAACCATTCTCTTCGGATCGACCCCTCCTCTATCCTCTTGATCATGTTCATTGAGTCGCTAAGGAAACATGCCCTAGTGAATGTCTGTGTCTCGAGCCATGTTATTGCTTTACTTACTGCCATGTGGTTTCAGTGAAAGCACCAGAGTCCGCCTTCACAATTCTGCCTCCGGCCTGAAAATCAACGCTTGTACTTCAGCCTCCACAGCAGCCGGATTTTCTTGTCTGCATTTTCTATCTAGTTGGATGCAAACTGAAAAGGGTGTGCTTAAATCTGTTGGCACTTCTACCCACTCCTCGCCAGGTTCTAAGTCCTCAAGTGAACACACCTGTTGAAGAATGTCTTCGGCTTGACCCATCCACGACCGTCCTCTTTTTAACCTGCTGCCCTTCAACTTCATAATTTCACTATGCAGTGGATGTTGTGTGTTTGCGTTAACTTCTGAGGTAGGCGCGTGCTCTGCAAACTTGTATTCTCTCGTCAATGGTTGGAAAATCAAGAAGATAGCGCATCGCCGTGCATGCTGTATCTCTTGTACATCCAAGAATAATGCGCATAGCTTCATTCTGTATCATTTCCATCCTTTCTATCTGCTTACGGCTGAGAGTCAGGGTCGCATTGCATACTCACAATCAGACATGACCAGCCCCTCGTACAGAAGACATAGATGGCGCTGCTCACAGTTTGCTGCCGCCAACACCCGCATCGCAGCCAAACCCCGCTTGGCCTTTGTTATCACCTGGTCTATGTGCTCATTATAAGCAAGGCTTCGATCAAACCGTATCCCCAGGTAATTCATTGCCTGCGTTCTTTACACCGTCTCTGAACACAGCTTTACTGTTGGTGTTGGAGTGTTGACAATATGATTATTCAACGAGAACCAAGTCACTGTTGCCTTTGTTGGGTTGACCATTGCCCCAGCTTCATCACACCAAGTACTTATGCGATTGAGTTCGGTTTGTAGTTCCACAGCAACCTGCTCTCTATCCTTACCCTGATGATACACTAAAACATCATCGGCATATGACAATGTCCTGACAGGTCCAGTGATCTGCTCACTGGTGATTCTCACTGTGTAGGCGTTGAACAGTATCGGAGATAATGGTGATCCCTGTGGTAGGCCAGGATATATTATTGTTGGTTCCGAGGTCCAACTGCCACATCTAAAAACTTCTTTCCGTTGGAAGAGGGCTGCAGCGATCCAACTAAGGAGGAATGGACTTACTTTGAGTTCAAGAAGCTGACGCATTAAAAAATCCAATGGTACTCTGTTGTACGCGTCCTCAAGATCAATCGCTGCAGCAAAGGTTTCAATGCCTGAGAGGAAACCTTCATAGACATCATGGACAAACACTGCTGCATTGGTCCAGGTTTCTCTTTTTGGACGGTACCCACGCAGGGTAGGTGGGGAAAACACCTTGCCTCTCCAGCTGGTTTGATATTTTCCTGGCAATTACCTTCTCCAGCAGCTTGCCTACTGTATTCTGCGTGGTTATAATTCGATATCCCTGAATTTTCTTTGTGGGCTTTGTCAGGCGTCGGCAAGGGAATCAGATAGCTGTGTAACCCACTCCTCCTTGATGCTAGCACTCCCTATACTGTTGTTGTACATGTCTGCTAGTTTCTCTAGCTCGTTGTCGGTACACCTATTGATGTCGTCGTATCTTATGCCATCAGGCCCTGGAGAGCTGTTTTTTGATCGTCGAAGCACAGCTTGATTTCTTTCACCGTCACTGTGTCTTCATCCGAAGTGTTCTGGGCCTTGCACCTGTCCGAAGTGACCTCCTTGGCCAGATTTCGGCCCCCCATGTCTATCTGGTTGCTCTGCTCTAGATAGCGTTCAAAGAGGTCTTTTCCCTTGTCCTCGTCAGTCCTCTGCCAGATGAGGTCAGCACCTTGGAAGTCAGAAATGCTCTTATTCTTGACTACACCACTCATGCTTTTATGTAATCGCGAGAACAATTTCAGTGACTTGTCTGTGCTTACTCTTTGACACACCTCTGCCCACTTTTCGCTTTTAACCACCTTGACCAGTTGTTTGAAATAGCTTACTTTTGTGTGCATCTCTCTTTCCAAGTGCAAGCAGGGACTAGGATGACCAGCTCTGTTCTTCTTGGCATTTTGCTATCTCCTTACAGCACTACGCTTATCCACCCAATCCTTCTGCACCTCGAAATATCAACTATCGGAGCCGCAGTGGTGTAGTGTCTATACTCCAGATTGTCGGCCAGTGGTCATGGGTTTGTATCCGCATGTGGTGGGATTTTTAAAATTGACCTTCCAGGTCGACCCAGTCTATATTGGGCATCAGGAAATATCTCGAGAAGTAAAGGCGGCATGCGTAACACTGACCACATGACGCACCAAGTGCCGATTGGTCTAAACAAATGTTGGCCTATCAGCACATTTTCAAAGCGCCTAGCCAGTGTAAACGAGTCCTTTGCTTGCGTTATCATTTAAAAACAAGCTCTATAGTTAATTACAATGACCCCATAGTCGTTCGGTTGCAGTCATTATGCAGTGAGTAAATTTATTACTTTATACTGGACAACATTCCAAAGAACAAAGGGGTCATCAGAACCATCATTATGCAGATCTATATATCCTCTTGTTTATGATAAATTTATAATGCTTTCTCCAGCCTTTCTCCACATATTGTCTAGCTATATGTAATGTTGTTTCTTCCCGATTACAAGCAAGTATGTGTCTCAATCAGAGAAGTTCGATGATTCCAAGATCGGCGCCACTGCTAGTGCCGAAGAACAGTTAGAAATAACAGATGATTCCAGCGTGTCTGGCATTGATGTCGTTATTGATAACAGACTGCAGAAGACAAGCGTCGGGCCAGAGAAGGAATTCATAATGTATTTCATAGAGTTTGTTAAGAAGGTAGTTAGTTAGTTACATATCCTTTACAGGACGTAGCAGTCAACTTCAGCATCGTTTAGTTGTCTGTGATTCCTGGGCAAGTTTACGTTCAGTAGTTTGCCATTGCTCTCTGAACGACCGGCACTGTAACGAGAAGGGTGGGGTGGCTGACTAAATGTTACCACAGAAGATCATGGAACCTCTCTGACCTGTTCTGATGATCCCTAAGTTCTTTGGAATGCTGTCCAGTGTAAAGTAATAAATTTACTCACTCTCTAGACAGGGACCAGTCACACGCGAGAATTCAGAACACTACACAATGGTTTAATAAAAGTCTTTGCCATGTAACTGATTGCAGGCTCGTTTGTTCAGCCGCAGTGACAGAAGTAAACAGGAACATTCATCACATGGACACAGTGAACAACTCCATGTCCTTGCCATTCTTCAGTGTTTATTAGAAACAGTGATCGCAGCACATAATATCAATCATTCCCGAACGGTGCGGGATGTCATGCGATAGTAAATAACACGTCTAATTACTGTTCCTAGTTCTGAAACACCGCTATACTACAATGGCTACTCTATGGTCAACTTACGGTCACTTGCCCTTGACATCGGCATGGGGCATTGCTCAATCGCCGTCAACTCGGCGCGCCGTCACTGAACTGGAATGGCTACTCAATTAGCCGTCCGACTTGTGTCGAACACCTTCGCCTCAGGCTGAAGCGTCGTTCCAATACGAAAGCAATGTTGAATTCATCTCGCTTCACTTTCGACACTCGTTTCACGTCCTCTCTCTACTGGGACCCTGGCTAGACTAACCTTGTCCAGCCGTGTCCTTCCCGTGTACCACACAACTAATGTCACGTGATACGAAACTTCTCTGAATGATTTCCCTTTGTTCTTCAACATCATCATCAGTTGATCACCGACTTTCCTTGATTTATTCATGCGGATTTGTTCATCGTGATCGCGTGAACTGCTTTCACAGATGACAATTCCTCTTCTATGGTAACCTGTTCTCACTGCATCAGTTTACCGCTGTCTACCTCATATCGGTCCATGGCAGTCTTCAACAGCCAAAAGGGAACTACACAAACATATATGAGAAACACTACAATGAATGTCCTGCAATATTAAGAATTAGCCCAGCCAAGCTATCAGGTCGAATGATTAACAAGTTCATAATGGGCTTGATCTAGTGACAGTCCGTACGTCTGGAGGCACCGATACATTCCCCTTGCAGTATCAGAATTCCTACTCCCGGCTGCAAGTGATGGCACTGGACAATACACTTCGAGTTTGGTAGGTCACTGCTGTAAATTCCTGCGGACCAGTCAATCGATACCACTTGACATTCTTAGAAGACCTCGGGATGTGTGACCAAATCTTTCCCCTGAGACATGGTGGTAGGTGGACAAATGTGCCACTATTAGGTTTGAGCTCTCGAGGACTTGATGTAAATTACTTGACGTGTGAAGCCAGAAAAAATGTAGTCACGTATAGCGCAAAGTTCTGCTGCAATGCGCCACGGACACTGCTCAATTATACGATATGGACCATACAGGGCGCAGATGGACAAGACCTCACGCCGAAGTATGGGTCCTGTACTCCTGCCATATTTCAACCGCTTGATCACTCCAGTGGTCTCAGAAACCCATCCTCTTCGATATAGAAAATAGGTAAGTCTACTTGGTCTGAGGATAATTTTTTTTTTAAATTCTCATATCCTTTTACAGGACATCGCTGTCAACAGCAGCATCTTTCAGCTGTCTGTTGATTTCTTGGCAAGATTACGCTCAGTAGTTAGCCATTGCTTTCTGAGCGGCCGGTTCAGTTATCCCGCAAGTCACCAGCGGGGGACGAACCGCTCCCAGTTCTCGCCCGCTACGAGACTCTGCGTGATAAACGGGATTACGGAGAAAGTTGTGTAACCCCTAGGCCAGAGAGACCGGCCTGAGGATAATTGGGCCATCTTAATACTTCTGGAAGCATATACTGGAGCCATGTATGTAGTCACAAAGTTCATCAGACGATATCAACAACGGTGGCCATGTAATTAGGCGTTTCTTTATATCACACAATAATACAGACGTAAGCCCATATATAGTAGGCCGAAAAGTTGCTTATATTAGGTAAATATCGTTGGCCTAGATAATAGGCTTGTTATTCAGTGATGAACCAAGACGTCACTTTGCCATACCTTAGGCAATTGTGATTTACCGTTGATTTTCATTCCGCAAACCAAAAACGGAGAACCTGAAACATATAACTCGGTGAAAGTCATCTGCACATCTCACGATCATCTCATCTCATCTCATCATGCTCCTCTTGTACCTTGCGGTACTCACGGTCATACCAGACTAATGACTCCCCTTTCGGATAAGCCTTCAGAAAATATCGTGTCATCAATTATTCATATGTATGACTACCCGATCTTTTGGCATGGCAGGCAGACTTGATTAAGGATAAAGCATTGTCTAACAGGTGGTCGACTAAAAAACAGCCCCGTCTGGTAGAACATCAGCTTGTCTTGTAGAGGCCTTAGTTCGTCGAGACAGCTCTTGATGACTGGAACCCATTCATACAAGAAAACATTCTATCCTAGTCAATTCAAGCAACACTTGTTTTTCGTCCGTAATGACTATTTGTTTAGGTCTATTTTAGATTTGGGCTGACGTCACAATAGCCAAAGAGTATCCATTTTGACTAATGTTATTATGTTGTGTTGCCACTGAATAAATTAAGTATTGGTATTATACGAAACTATCTTCAGTTCACACCCAAAAAAAAAAAAAAAAAAGATTTACCCTTCCTACTCTTACCGTCTAATAGATAGAAAAGATATTCTCTCTCATAAAGGTTTAATTACCCCATTTTTAAGTATTGTCTTCATTAACCCATCCTATGATAATGGGATATAGTAACGAAAGGTTCATATGATCCTGGAGTAGCTAAATCAGTATATTACTAAGCACTGCTCTAGTTGATAGGGGAGTTATGGTTTCATTTTACCCCTGTCATGTGCATACTTAAATTAAAGCACTTAAAAAAAATGGTTATGTATACGGCCGTCGTCGAAACTCATTGACGCTGCAGAATTGTGCGATACGCACATCAAGTTTTCAAAACACTTTCTTCCGTAATCAAGAAAGCAGTGCACGTTAGACTGGTCATTGAAACAACACACGGTAGTGAGTGTAGCCTTGACCCTTTTCACCCATATTCTGTGCGAGAACACGGTAGTTTCCCCTCAGTGATTGATTCATCTAAACTGTCGCGAAAAAAAAAAAAAAACTTGATAGTTTCGATCGATGACTGAAAGACCCGACATTCGTCTACAAAAACAGGCAACCCTTTGATGAGCAGGGGACTGAGGAACAAAATAAGTCGCGTCAAATGTCTACACCCGGTCGGCATTTTGTTAACAAGTTGTTGCTCGAGACGGGACAAAAGTGCCATCCGTCTGCAAGGCGGTATTCGGCCTTTGATGTTGTAGACGGAATGTCTGGACAGACTTCGGAGAGGTCTTGTGATCTAGGGGACATGATTCCCCAGATCCCAGATTAGCGGGACTCTCGGAAATGCCGGTACAAGTCCCAGATGAAAGCAAACTAGACGGCGGATTGATTCCAGTCAGTCTAAAACAGGCGGAGAAAACCAGACTCTGGGCTGATTAGCGTCTAGACTTTTGGTGACGTCACTCAAGCCCCGAATTAAAACCAGTTGAGGTAAACAAGTTGAGTTAGTTGACCAAAATTTCTGAAGTGCTAAGGATCGGCGCAGTATTCCGAGTTGTGTCATAGAAAGAGACTATAGTGTCAAAGTGTTGATATTTATCGGCGGACATAGATCCAGTCTGTGATTGCATAGGCTCAATCTTCAACCGGAATAGGCATATGGTATTCTATTAATCATGTCTAACTTAGAGTATGATTCGGAATAGAGTACAGTACTGTGCGGTGATATAATGTATTATAGGTGCGGTGATAGAATGTATTATAGGTGCGGTGATAGAATGTTCTATAAGTGCGGTGATAGAAAGTATTATAGGAGCGTCGGCACTAGTAACCTATCGTGTAGCTTTAACTAGCTTGTGTAATATATCATTTAACTCAGGGAGTTAAGGACAATGTAGTGGGATAATAATTAGAGAGATTGAGGATGGTTGGGAGGGATGAAGGGAATGTGAAATGGTAGGATCTTCCAGTAGGGCATCTGCTGGGTTTCTACCCGTTTCCTTTAATCTTTCCTTGTGTTTCCATGTCTCAGACCAATGTGATGAGCTATTTGGCCGTATAACAGAGTTCGGTTCTCTGTTATAGATCTGAGTGCTGCTATCGGCCTACACTCACCTAATTAAGGTCAGAATTGAGTTGCTCTCACCAGGGGATTCTCTATTCTACAGGTTCCACTTAAGGTCCACTTGTTGATGGTGATACGATATACTACCAAGAAGTTAGTATCAAAGCTGAAGAAAAATGATGGCTCACGGATGGAAGACAGACGTTACTGAGAGGCTTGTACACTGGGCTCATGGCCTAGTTAGTCTGCAGAAACCTGACTTCTGCTGAGCAGGACTTGATGAACATGTGTGTGATTTTTCCTTGAGTGATATGCTACATCACTGTAGAATCAGAACACTATACGTAACACCTATACCAATATATATATAACTACCTGGAACATTAATAGGTTGTTTTTTTTTAATATGGGAAAAATCGTATAACCATTGACTTATGAACAGTTATATTTTCCCATGTGACATTTAAGTTATTGGAAAGATTCTCTAATCAACAAACATTATTGAACAGTGTAAATTCACAGTGTTTGCTAGAGTGAAGACCAATATCGAACAGTGTCTATCATTGATGACCAGCGTCCTGATTGTTCGAGAGTGATCGGAGAAAGTCGTCACGTGGCCGGAGAAACATCTTCTTGGTGAGGTTTTCTGTCCGGAATACTTGGTGCTGTTGTGTGCTCAGCACAGTGATGTAACAGACTTTGCTCCTGATTCACTGGTCTGATTCTACATACACATTATCATATTCGACACACATTCTACACATTACACACACACTCTCTCACAAACATACTTTTTGATTTAATAAATTATTTGTTGTATTTATTTGTTAAAGCTAGAGTTGTTGAATATGTTGTGTTGGGGAGAATGAGAGGGGGCATGATCCAGGGGTGAGTGAGAGTAAGAAAGAGATGTCTACAGACTGAAGGAGTTTTGTGGACGGATTCTGGTGGTTTCTCTAGGACAATAATATTGGGTTAATAAAAAATGTGGGTGTTGTTTCCCCTCACTCCAGGGACGACACTAAAGTAATAAAGGATTACTACGACATAAACTACAACCTTAAGTTAAGACAAATGGCAATTACCGTAGTTCAGAAAACCAACACCGTGTCCGTGTGAATATTGTTACTGTAGACCATGTGTAGGTGTCCCTTTATGGGCGTTTGATACAAGAAACATGGTGAGTGTTGTCTTCAGGAAGTGTCAATGTTAACTGCCTACCGGATACTGATATTGCGTAGTTATATTATAGTCACAGAACAAGAGTAGTTTGGATTTCACGCTTTCTCTTGGAATGTACATGAACAAATTAGGAAGAACTTGGAAGCCACAGAGATGTGGTTCTTGAGACGAATGTTGCGAATTCCTTGGGCTGCCAGAGTAACTAACAACAATTGCTGAAAGATACTAATGAAACTAGAACATCATATACAAAAATAAGAAAGAGGCAAACGGCTTTCTTTGGTTATGAGATGAGAAGAGAGGCATTGGAGTACATCATGACAACTGGTGGCATGGAAGAATATCATCAACGGAGTTGATCCAGAAATAAAAAAAAAAAGACGAGATCTGCGGAGAGACATGAACGTCTACGCCAGCTGGAGGGCACATGCTGATGATAATGAAGCTATCAACACCCCTCTCCCTCGATTTATTGTGTGTTGTATAATTGAGACTTGTTCCTACGTAACTTAAAATAGCAGGGGATCATTGTGACTGAGGAAGTCTGCTTCAGCTGCTGAAACTGTGTAATTAAATAGCTGTGCTGCGCGAAAGTGACCTGCTTGGAGACACCGTATACCCTTGTGGAACAGAATGTAAATTCAATGTTTTAACGATAGTGTACACCTATATTTCATGAAACGGAAACAAAAAATCTGAGTGAAGTACAAATAAATTATGTATGAAAAAAACCAAAAAAACACACAGACACACAACTGTCTAACATGTTAAATAAGGCAATATCCAGTCCAACATCCTGTGGGTTGTTAACTGGGACACAAAATGTCTACTTTTATTTCAGAAGCTGAGTATTATTGATTTAATGAATCATGTCTTTGGAGCCATTGTGATGCGTAGTTGTTGCCCTCTACCTTCCTACAGTATAATGTTCCTTCTTAGGGAATAGTGGGACTCACAGTTTCATAATTCCCCTGACATACCGAGTCGAGAGTTCTAAATCAGAAACTAGCGATTTTCAATCATACCTCTTTGCGCTTATTTCGAATGTATGAGGCGTAAGTATTTCAGAAAGCAATGACACACTATTTATATAAATTGCTTAGTAAATCATCAACAGCCTATAGAATAAATATTCTCCTCAACTTTCTTAAATTAAACCCATCCTCAAACTTTCATAAATGATTGAAGATTGTTGGAGTTTCCGACAGTGATAACACTCGCTCTCAAAGTCAAGATTAGAATGACTGAAGATTGTTGGAGTTTCCGACAGTGATAACACATGCTCTCAAAGTCAAGCTTCTTATTCTTCTTCTGTGTTCATCCGGAGACTTTTTTCGGATGTGATAGAGTTGTGCCTGTTTATAACAGAGCTGCGAGTAGTTAAGTTGGGCGCACGTCCACGTACTTTTACATCCATCCATGTGGGTAAACGTGGGTAAACGTGGGAGGTAATTGTTGGGTGAAGTGTGAACACAGACGAAGGCGGGGCTGAAGGATTTTTTGAGCGGGTGAAATATTTTTTGGTGGTCTGGAACGGGGTGAAATTTTTTTTTGGCGGGTTTCTGTAAAAGTAATTATGGCTGCCTGGTCTATTTGTTTTTGGTGGGAACGGGGTGAAATCTGTGGGTTGTTTCTGTGAAAGTAATTAAGGTATTGGAGGGGCGTAAAAGTAGTCGTGTCTATTTTGGCTGTTTCTGTGAAAGTAATTAAGGTAGTGGAAATAGAAAGAGGGGATGTGAGCACGGATGAAGGGGTGGTTGAAAGGAAAGTTATATATTGTGGTTAGAAAGGAACGGAGTATATGAATGTGTTAGTATGAGTGGTGAGATAGTGAAAGATAAACTGTCAAGAGCGGGGTGTATATGGTCTCTGCCAAATAAGACAGTAGTGTTTAGGTGGGGATGGTGGGGCAGAAGTCAGAGGGCAGAGGTGTAATGAAAGCGAGGGTTCCAACCACATTTACGCTCGTAGTAATTCTTGATGGTTGATGTGAGAATGTAAAAGTTATTAGTCGAAAGTAGGAAGAGTGGGGTGTTCGTGTCGGTACCAAGTGTGTTAAATGTTAAGTGTAGGGCGATAGTGAAATTAAAGGGTGGTATGTAGCTTCTTCACCGAAATCTTATAAAGTAGTAATGGATATGGTGTATGGTAAGGGGTGGGTATTAGTGGTCGATATATGGGTGGTCATAGATGTAATAAGATAAGAGGGTATAATCTGAAAAAAACTAAGAGTCTGGGCATAGTAATATAGTGAGGGGGTCGTAGTTCTGAGTGGTTGATGTCCTCCGTAATGGTGATGATTGTCGATTGGGCCCGCAGAACACTGAAGAGGACTATCATTGCGTGTCAATACGGTTCCAGGTACTTGGAGTATTCCTCTAGGCAATATATAATCGTAATCGTCTACACGAGCCTCATTGTCTATAACAAATACAAAAAGACATACAAACACAAAGACATCAACCATACAAGTATACATACAGATACCACAAAGACATCAACCATACAATCAGGAACGCCTATACTTCTACATTCAGACAGACACACAAGTATAACGAAACAAACTGACATCCATACAAAAACACACCGATAGTCAAACACAAGCGCGCACACACACAAGTACACAAAAACAACGAGCATGATATTGGGACGGGTAAAATGGTTGAAAATCCCAGGTCGGTCGCCCACGGGGCACACGCACGCGAGCACAGGAAAAGGAGAGCTCAGGGACCACAAGGTCTGTCTTACTTTATCTGTTTTTTACTTGCGTTATTGTCGTTTTTACTTGGTGGTACTTGTTTTCGGTACCTCTATTTCAAAGGTACAGAATGTAAAATACCCCAAAAGTCAGCTACACGCCGTGTAAACACACGAAGCAACACACAATGCATGTAACACTCAGTAAAAAAAAAACATAACACAGATGTGAATGTATCACATGTGTCAGGTTTTTGATAGTGTACGGCATGTCAACTAATTAGATGTGGTTTTTAGATGTGCTTGAAAATCTACAAATTGGTGGGGGAAGAAAAACATATATTGGAAACAGATCTATCATAAGGATTGATAATGAAATAGGCCACTGTCAGCCTATTAAGACAGGGATGTGTAATGTTTTTTCCCTTGTACACCAGAAATATATGAAAAGATCATTGAAGGACGTAGCATCAATAACAATAGATAGGCATTCTTGATTGTAGACAATGAACAGGACCATACAGTCAAATACACCTACATACATATATAGAAACAAACAGACAGTCAAACACAAGCGCGCACACGTATACATTTAACTACACACACGTTTCTTCACCAGGACTACATTCAAGATATTCTTAACGATAAAAACAGCCAACCGTGTACCGCCACTACTACCACAAACCCCGCTGATTCCAGAGTAGATGGCATTAGTGAAAGGCTGGAAAGCTAATCAGTCTTCTTCATCTCGTGAGAAATCGAGATTCTACCAACAGATAGGCGGAAGGCCGTTGCCTACGAGACTATGATAATGAGAATAACAGGCAGAAGAGTACGGCCATTACTACCAAAACCCCCTGTTTCCAGAGTAGCTTGGCGCCAGTGAACGTCTGGAAAACTAATCACGCTACCTGGTATTGTGAGAAAGCGCGGAAGTCATCACTACTTCGTGTCTTGAAGTAAGTTCACCCGCATTAGTTTTATGCTGCTAGTCAGACAGGGAAGGTGAAAATATCAGTATAGGCTAAAACATTATGCTTTTTTGTGTCGTGTAGGAACAGAATGTTAGGGGTGTAAAATAGACCTTCGTTTTTCGTATGGGCCAGTGTTATATTTGTTGCCGAGTATAGAAGCACCATATACTATATAACTAGACAAAAAACAAACAGCCGTCTACCAATATTTCTATTACCAAAACTAAACGTCTACCAAGAACACAAGGACGCACCATGCTGCTTTGATGACAAGATGCGGTGCAGAGCTGGCAAATCGGGACAGAATAATAAATGGCGCTTGCACTGTAGAATTCTACCAATATTTCTATCACTAAAACTAAACGTCTACCAAGAACACAAGGACGGACCATTCTGGTTTGATGACAAGATGCGGTGTTGGACACTGAAGGTAATATCCGTTTTGTCTTGTATGTTTTTGTATGTCTGTGTCTCACCACTAACTTTCGTAAATAAGTAAGCCACATCAGAGAAAAACAACACGACTTTAAAAAATACAATAAAGTCCAGTGAAGTATAGGCGTATAACAATATGTTTATTATTCGTTCACAATGTATGGAAACAAAATAATGATTGAAATATTATGATTACATGGTGAAATAATTAAACATAAATATGATGTAATAACAGAGGGGAACACAATACATCAACATCATTCAACACCGAAAACAAACCACCCGAAGATATAACTGAGTGCATTTAACAATATTATTAAAAATATTACAAGCTTATATTCAGGAAATTGTATTAATGTGAGATTGTAATACGCCCACAAGTGGCCATACCACCGTTTTTTATACATAACGCAATAGACGGAGTAAATTATATAATGTAGTACAGAATAATCCGTATATGTTTCTAAAAGCTATCATAATATATTCTATTTCTGATATAGTAAACAAAAAGGTTATTTCTGTCTGTGTCTGTAGATAAGGATGCCCCGAAACTTAACCTAACCCATAAGATTACGTGTAACATCACGGAATCAATAGTAGCGTTAATAGACCACTGGTCTTGTGGCCAGGCGAAAGTGGTTCGTTGCTCATTTAGAGCCGTTTCTTTCTTTTATATATGTCTTTTTAAAACCACTCCTTCTATGTGAAAGCAAGTGTAGTCCAACAGATTCATGTCGTGTTTTTTTATTTTTTTAATGTTCTGTTATGTTAATATCTAAGAACCTGATAAATCTAGACACTTGTTATACCACCACGCCAGAATACACCCGTAGTATGCGTCGTATCGGTATGAGCGGGGGATATCATGTTTATTACTAATTTAACTCGGTTATATAGGGCACCGAATTAAGAAAATATTTATATAAACATCGTCTATAAAATATAACGATAATTATATAATTTTTAAACAAAAAGCATTCAGGAAAAACATACGACCATAACACAAATGTACATATGATTATGAAACGTGTAGATGATGGATTACCACCCATCGTCTATAAAATATAACGATAATTATATAATCTAAAACAAAAGCATTCAGGAAAAACATACGACCATAATAATTGTTTTAAACAATTAAATAAGTAGCGGCGTAGTCGAGATATTATCACTGTCAACCTGTCTTTTTATATACAAATAAGATAGAGCATCTCTGTGTTGTGTGTATGTATACACAGCAGAGTCTTGTGTTTTGAAGCCTATATTGGTTCCCCCACTTGGTGTTTGGGTGTTGAGTACTTCCAAAAATGAGTCCTTGTTTAGATGAGTGTTGTGGTTTTTGGTCAGACCTTTGGTACTGAATTTATCATAATCTCCGACACAAATATACGTCTTACTACATAACGAGACCATCCCCTTCCCTTCGTACTCTAGTTTAAAAAGACCAGGGGTTCTCTTTCCATAGGCTTTGATATCCACACAGTCCTGACAGGTACTGGTACTAGGGGTAATTCTATGAACAGGGCAGGTTTCAGACGGGAACAACTGATTGTAGACTCTGTCATATTCTTCTCGAAGGTGTGGCCTTACCACTTCAGAGAGTGAATCGGCACTAAGGGCCAAGTAGAGAGAGTCAGTGTCCATTTCACAAAGCTGAAAGTCCACCCTGTCTATAAATACGTCGAGAAAGTCATAATAAAACTCTAACATTCTTAATTTGGCATACTGATAAACGAAGAAACCAATCTGTAGAGGCAGATCCCAGACAGTTGTCTTCTTTACTGTCTCGACCTCAACAACGTCGTCAGTAAGGGGGGTCATTTTCTTAAACAAGGGGTTATTTATTAATTTCGTCGTGTCTTTTCCGTGGCAGTAGGAGACATCAGTATGTTTGGCCTTGTTGAGTAATGTTTTGCCGTAAGCGGCATTACCTAACAACTTCATTGTTTCTGCCGTAATAGTCTCGGTGGTGTGTCTGTCTCCCTCACGTCTGGCATTAGACACCGTATCCCCAAATTGTTTAAAACAACGAACAGGTTTATATTCAATCACTTGATATATTTCAGTGACTTCTAGATCATGTGTCAGATACCATCTTAGGAGTGGGGTGGTCAACAGGAGCTTTTCCCCAATATAACTACCTATTAATGTGCGACATGGTCGTGACAGCAACTTATGTGATTCGGCGTACTCACGCATAAACTCACCTATATGCTCTCTACCCACCTCTATGTTTTTGAAGATGGGTGCCATTTCTGAAAAATGATCTCTGAGAGAGGGTGGTACATGGATGTCACATTCTATCAGTCCAAAAAGACTCTCATCTTTTACCGCAGCGAGAATCTTAGCCATTGTTATGGGGAAGCGCCCAAACCATGGTGTGACGAATGCGAAATTCGTGTCTATGAAAGTTTTAATATTTCTATCAGTCTTGTTTAGTGTCTCCCACTCACATTCCCACATTTATATTACTTTAATTTTAACGACAGTCTCCAGATAACCACGAATCTCTTGTGTCTTCTTAAATAACTCCACCAATGGTTTATTATTGACGGGGTTAATAGTTTTTCCCTTGGTTAGAGGGCAGCTTGGGTGACCATGAAATAAACACCCATGGAATTGATAAGCTATCTTAGTCTTTTTGTCCCATCCATCTACTCGAATATGTCGACCGCCCAGCCGCATTTAACCCCCATTAAATTGTGTCTTCAAGGATATGTTTTGCTTATGAGAGACCCACGCTAACCATGCTCTACATTTTTGTGTATACTTGTTTACCTTATGGGCTTTGAACCCGTCCTCTTTATATCTAATGGCAGGGAAGTCTGATGGCATATCTCGCATAAGAGACCATAGGTAGAGGGCATTAGCATCAAACCCTTTAATACCTTTTACCAGTTTATTACCCCTGATACGGGTCTCATTGGCCTCCTGGTAACGATGGAAAATTATGCTGGGCCCACCCACAATATTGTCTCTTAGCATCTTGTGTAGCTTCTCCTCCTTCTTGCAACATAACGAGAATACTACCTCCTTGGGGAGGGTCTTAAAGAGATACTTTAGAGTAACCCCTGGGACAGAAATGGCGTCCTTAAACATGTCTACACCTAACTCTGTGTAAAAACTAACTTGCACATCTAATGCCTTGATAAATGGACCAACATCCTTGTTGTTGTACCACACGAGAAAGTCTTCTAATGTAGTCATCTTACTATCGATCCAGGCTTTCTGACAAACTGTGTATTCTGCTTCGGAAATGTTACGGTTTTTAAGTCTTGAAAAGAAAGCTGTATGAGGTGGTAACTTTGTTTCTTTTAATTTGTCTAAATCTGTTATGAACTCGTAAGGGAAATAACCAATGGTCTCCTCAACACCATACGCCGCTAGATATTTTGAGTAGGTAAATCCTACCGCTAAATAATTACTGATATCTAGGAATTTCAAGTGTTTAGTGGCAATACACATAAAATTATTATTTCTTTTAACTACAAATTTGATCGAAGACCCCTCTGTTGTAGTAAAGTGTGAGATCAAATATGGCTTAATCATATTTAAATCATACTTACCAGAGTTATATCCTATCACAGGGATCTGTGGTAAGTACCCATCTAACTTACTCGTCAGCGTTGACTGATTCAGCTCACCCAACTTTCTATACACGCCACTAAATTTATCACGCAAACATTCATATGCTTTCGCTGCTACTTCATGTAGATGATCAACCATTCTATTAATCAAGTCTTTGGGATCACCGGTTGAAATAAAACAAACAGGCTTCTCAAACTCAGGTACATTGGATGCTGCTGAACATGACATTGGAATATGTTTTGCTAAATATTTAGTAGACTCTCTGTCGTTAGGTAGTTTGGAACTACAAAAATAACACTTATAATCATAGGCAATCCTATACGGGTACACATACGCGGCATCGACCGAAATACCTTGCTCTGCAATTAATTCCCACACTGTTTCTGATGGAGTGTAGACCCCTCCTTTATACCGAGTCTTGGTTTCCCCTCCAGTGCATGTCTTCCAATGTCTCTCCATTTTATTACACCTCTGCCATAATTTCCCACATTGTGGGCAACAAAATGAACGAGCTAATTTGTCAATATCTTTAATATACATAACATGGTCTTTAAACAATAATAGTCTTAATGTGGTCTCATAATTCCCACTCCCTCTAAGTTTTGGGACTAAGGCTTGGTTTTCGTTGTATTCGAAAATATCTATATCAATTCCAAAACATTGTTCCAAACTGGTGATTTGAAGTAGTTTAATACCAGGAAAACTACGTATGGAGTCTATATGCTGATGTTCTTTCCAATCATTAACTAAACGTTTGCTAGGTGTCTGAAGTCTGTTTATGTTCGCGCCTTTGAATAATGCTAGGGATCTAAAGAAACAAAAGTTATCTGTGTACATTTTCTTACCTTGCATACGTTGTAGTATGTTGATGGCTTTGTTTTGTGTAATATGTAGTGGTATGTCACCTAACCAGCAACCTATCGGATACTCAGTGATATGAAAGAGGTAAAAACATATGCCAGCTACTGTCTTTAGTGTATATTTGGTGTCTGTACGTTGGTGCATGGCGTAGGAATGAATGTCATGTTCGTGAACTGTTGTAAGGAAGGCATCAAAGTCGTATATGTTATTTATTAGCGCTGGAAATTCTAAAACAGAAGAATTGTTAAATGATGCATGATAGAATCTAAGATCTTGTGTTTCTCTATGTCTTAACACTAAATGAAAGCTAAAGTTGATCTTAAAGCGACTAATTTGAGCGTTGAAAATCTTATACAACGTATCTGTCCAGTTGATAGGGGTCTGTATCTCCGGGCTAATAAAGAAGGTGTATGTCGATAAATACTTGTTAATCTTGTGATGTGTCCTGATAGTTTCCCAATTTTCTCTATATGTTTGTTGAATATCCGATGGAAGGATGTGTAGTGACTCAGGTTCCCCGGCTGCTAAGATGGTCGCTTCGTCTTCTACCAGTTGTTCAAGAATATTCTCGTCTGGTTGTATCTGACTGTTAGTTATATTGGTTTCAGTGGTGGTGTCGTCTCTGAGGTTGAAGAGGTAGGTGAAGTAATTGGTTCTGATGTATCCATAAGCCGGTGATGATGTATTCGTTTGTGTTTTTGTAGGCCATCGTTCGTATTATACACCTTATCACATAACTGACAGGGGTTTTTCTGGTGCTTTTCAGTGTGAATGGTCCGAATGTGACGATTAAGGGTATACGTATCACGATAGGTTTTGTCGCATACTGAATATCGGTAGCAGTCTGGTACGTGACTTACACTACGAGGATTTTGAGCATATACAGGTGGTGTGTTCAGCTGGTGTGATGATGATATTGGTGGTATCGTCGCCGTTGTAGAGGTAGGTGAAGTAATTGGTTCTGTTGTATCTATATCCGGTTGATGATGTGTTCGTTTATGGTTTTGTAGTCCAGTCATCGTATTATACACCTTATCACATAACTGACAGGTATTATTTGGTCTTTCCCCTCGTGAATGGTCCGAATGTGGTGAGTGAACTTATACATATCACAAAAAAATTTGTCACACACTGAACACCTAAAAGTAGACTTGGTCGTACTGGCCATATTGATGGAACACGTTGTATTGGTAAGGGGGTCCACGTAGTAGTCTTAATGGAATGTGTGAATACCTCAACCAACTGTGTGTTTTTTTTTTGTGAGCATGGTCTATCAGTACATCAAGACCATGATAACCCCAGCCCTGTGCAATCCTGTGTGTGGTGAATTGTGGTTCGTAACCACCTGTTTACCATCGTTGTATGACAGGTGTTGACAGCTTCTCAGTTTCTGATGTAATAGTTCAAGAGTTCTTGATGTGAGACGCTATCACATAGCCTTAGTTATCGCTACAACGGCACCCTGATAATTCATATCACACTTCACCACTAAGGTAGTATTAGTACAATGATAATATAATACTGATTATTAACTACCACACTGATAGTTGCAGTGACTGTAACAAACTATTCAGTAGGAAAAAATCCAACACTGGGTACCACCGACATCACTACTACTGAGAGTTGTTGTGGTATTGTAGACTGAATCAGAATGACGGCTTACAGGAGACTCTGTTATTTATACATGAACTACTCAAACCTAACACTGCTACCACCCCACATTTCCAAACCACCACGGGGTCGTGTGTAAGTCTTATCATACACCCACACCAGACATACCCCTCCCCCTACTCCTACCGAGTGCAAAAAGTTTTGAAGACACACCAAAAACAGGGTATTGGTTGAGTGAGCATACATCACAGTCAGCACTTTTACCCCCACCCGGTAAAACAATGTCTACATGTCAGAGCTGTCTGTTTTGGTGGGAAAATAACTGAGTGCTGTTATTTCACGCAATACTTTCTCGTCGAGGCCAAGGTTATGACCTAGTATTCAATGTTTGAAACATCAGTTTTATTTAGAGCTGTAAGTTGCTGTCGTGTTTTGGTGGGAAAAGTCGTGGGTGATGGTACTTCTCACGGAATAGTCTCTGGTTGAGGTCAAGGCTATTACCTGGTATTCGTTTTTGGAGATTACGAACAACGTAATTATTTTCTTTCTCCGAGGTCATGTTTGCATCAGACATCAGATTTCTTATGTGTTATTCTGCTGACTCAGATTCCTGGTGATTCTGATGGGAACATGACCTTAGTATCGTTTACAACCGTATAAAGCCAAGTCGTTTATGGAACTGAGTCTCCACAACCAAAGACTACTCACTCTGTCATAGTAGAATCTGTGTGTTCTACAAACGACTTGAAACAATTCGCTTTTAGTACCATCTGTGGTGTTGGATCTCCACAACTGAACCTACTCAGCACTGCCACCAACATGTTGTACATTTAACTTGGCTCAAGGTGTTTTGGTAAGTTGATATTTTGTATTTTCCAATGATCCATAGTAGTTTAATAATTTTATGAACACACACACACACACACACACACACACACACACACACACACACACACACACACACAGACACGCGTACACACATGTAAACACAAACACAGACATATACAGACAAGTAAACATACAGACAAGTACACACCTATATAATCAAGAGACACCATACATATTTAAAAAAAAAAGAAAAGACAAAAACATTTTTTAAATTTATTTTCGATTTTAATTCTTCATACACATAAATGATCAGTGATGTATGGTGTTGTGTTCTATAGATCTTTTCTCTTTGTTGCATTATTTCGGGGGTCGATCAGTGGTATAAGATTGTCCGAATAGGCATAGGTTGGTTGCTGGTCCCCTGGTTGGTTATTGAAGTTTGTAATCTGAGTGTCGTAGACATATGTTGGTGTAGTATCCTGTTGAATATCATAGAAATATGATGTAGCTGCCTCGTCATATGGTATCGTCTGACCACATCTGTTACTGACTTGATTGTCTTGGTTACTGATTTGGATGAGGTGATTACTGGGTTGGTTGTCTTGGTTACTGACTTATTTGACTTAGTTGATTTGGTTACCTCGGTTGGTTGTGAATCGATCAAACTCAGCTTGAATCTCACTCTGCATACCGATCATCTGTTCATATTCTTGGCGAGTAAGTGTCATCCCTAATTTTGTCGGAAACTTGATATCGGATTCGCCAAAAAATCTTCTTATATGTAACGTAGTCGCACCTCTGTACGATGAGACAAACACAGCCTTGGTACCAGTACCCACTGGTCTAACAGTCTCACCACCTCGAGTCATTTAGACCCAGTTAGCAGGCACGGTTGTTCGGTCTGTAGTCATCTTCAGCTTACAATACTTGAGTGTTACCAACCTCGGCATTTTATACCACTGGTTGAGTAAATAAAATCCAGATTAAACCGGTTTCATCGAGTTATATCTAGAAACACTCGACCTATATTACAAACTGAACCAAAACATGTTTAGACATATTTTGTACGTAGGCACCAATGGGTAATCGACCTACAACCTGGTCATTGACCCCTCTGTTTGAAATAGGGTGTCGGGTATGTGGCATCCCCACAGTTGTGGTATTTATCTTTCTGGTCATAATCGTAGGTTCATACGTGGTGTTTGTTTTGCCTACTCGTGACTGTCTGTAGCGAGTTTCTCAAGGTCGATAAAGTCTATTTTTAACCATGCGGTAATATTGTCAACCTGTCCCTGGGCGAGAAGCTTTCTTTTCGTGAGATATAAGTGAATCTTCACCAGCGGTGTTGTAAACAAGTCTTCCACAGGCGACCCAGTCTGGTCTTGTCTAGTTTCGATGTGGTGTCTGTTGTAATACCTAAACATCTGGACTCGGAATGAGTCATAGTATCTTGGGCTATCGAATGTTACAGTAACACATTTTCCGGAGTTAGTATGTTTAATGAGTGCACCAGCTGGGTGTGCACATCTGTTGAGACTGTTCTTGACTGTCCTCTGTTTGTTCAGTGTATAATTTTTAGTAACCACCTCTCTTACCACACCTAGAGGTTGGTCTAGTGGTTGTGTAGACATCTTTTCTTGTTGTTCAACCAGCATTCATTTGGTGGTGTGTGTAATCTTCACAATACCACTAGGGCGATCAATTACGACGTGTGTTCTTCGTGTCAGTAGTGTTCATTGGACTGTTATAGTACGTTGTAGTCAGTGTGAAACACAGCCTGAGAAAAAGAAGAATACCAATGAGGTACTATAAACCACCCTCGCTTCTATCATCACCCATCTAAATTTTTCTTCTTTGTTTAGAAAAGGTTTAATACTCATCCACGAGTGTGGATTGACTGAACGATAATGATGTCGGTGACGTTGATCTTTCACTCCTGGCTGGGGATGGTTCTGGAGCTTGTTTTGACGATTATAATCGAGGATGCTCTCCTCAATTCTATTCAGGCTTAATGTAATTATTTCGTCTTTAGTGAAGTGTTGTTTTAGCACATTCCGTAGTCGAACCGTTACTAGGTCCGCAAAGCTACCACCTTCAACAGCATCACAAGAATGAGCGAAGGGATTCTCGGCTTCTTGATTTTGCGGGGTATTAAGCCACCCCATACAATAACTGTTTGGTTCTGCTCTTAGTAGGCTCCACAGGTCCCTTATTAGTTTTTCGTGGGCATACGTATCTGCAACAACCATAGATAATATTAAGGTAGTATGACACCATTATAGATATACATAATATAAATAATAACTATGTATCTGACATGTACCCATGTAGACCATATATTACTACCGATAACGGTTATGTAGACCCTACAGGACACACTTTCACCTTCCTCTGCGAATATTCCTATGTGATATGCTACCACCATATCATTATGTTCTAGGTATCAGCACTATTTCACATCGGCACAACCTAGTATACTATTTGAAGAAATGACTTGTCTCTTAAGTTATATATGTTTAGCACCATATACTATTGTATTATACTTGGTTAATCATATTAAGGTACTTGGAGACGCATAACGACTATGTGGTAGATTTATCAACCACCAACTTACCGTATTTGTCTTGCCACATAGTGCCGTTTTTGTGGTTGTCAGAGAACGACACTTCTAGACGCCAAGGACAGAGTAGTTGGTTACAAGGGACGCCTAGTATTTATACACTGTCTGCGTTGTGCACACGGTACCATATCTGATGACTTGGCAGTTTGTATTCATCACCTCTCTTATTTTAGTTCTCACAAGCCTGAACACGTGGCAAAAGAACATATAAAAAAACGTCCAGTTTGTGACCTCATCACTCCTCTCACCACATTAATTGCTTAAAAAAGGGTGGGGTTTCCCTGTTGTGATACCAAAAACTGCTAAGTTGTTTTTTTTACATGCAATACTACCAGGGTGATGAAGTAGATACTGGTCTTCTTGTTCTCTTACCACCTATATAATTGTCTAATTACCATATCTATATATTCAAGTATAGCTATATATGTCTGCTTGTTACAGACAATGAATCCTCGTGACAACATTGAGGCTGCCATCACGGAGCTGGAATCGAATATCATGACCTACTGTGTTGATTGCTTGGAGGAGCAGCCCAACCAACTGCCTCATACGTGTATGGGTCATACTTTCAGAGAGGTTGTCGACGCCCATCTGGGGGATGTGATGCGAGTCGTATTGACAACCGATGGTCTGATCAGGATAGCCTTTCCTTTCTTCCGGCGGCGTGTTCTGCGGGCCCGCAGGCACCGTCGGCGACAGCAACCACTGACACCCCCACCCTCACCGCTGCTGCTAAGGTGGAGTCCTCCATACATCACCCCACCCCACCCAGTCAGAATTAGATCACCATCCCCTCAATATATTATTAATCCCACACCACCCCACCAGACTCCTCCACCTCAACCGCCCCCTACAAGTCTACGTCGAGCCAACACCGTATAATTACCAGACCCCCCTATAACACCACCCCGGCGACCTCTTTTATTCCTAAGACGGGAGAATGCGTTCCTATTACCCCACGCCCCTGATTGTTTCATTGTTGAACCCATTCCCCCTCTAGTAATAATCACCATCGATTAACTCATATCTGATTTTGATGTTCGTTTCCATTCACCCTCTAGTAATAATAACCACAGTCAAGACAGGCCTCTACAGGACCAGGCATCTTTCTACAATAACCAGCTCCCTCTGATCCCCTTTGGGTCGTAAACGAAGCCATTTTTAAATGTAGTTTGATGTTGTATACCAATAAAAAGCACTTGAAAATATTACTTTTTTGTTTTTAATTTTGTCTCTCTGTTTTACTGTGTCAGACTCCTACGACCCTTTTTACTTTTGTTCAGTAACCATCTACACCTCTACCCATGCTTCGTCGAGTATAAAGACGACCCGTCACACACTTGGCAGTTTATACATCACGCCCTCACCACGCATAGTTGTATAACAGATCATATACCCCGTTCCTATGTAACCAAAATATATACAGCGCTTCAACCACCCCTTCAACCCTTCATCCGTGCTCACACTACCTTAATTACTTTCACAGAAACAACCCACCAAAAAATTTACACCCCGTTCCAGAGACGAACAAAGTCCCACCCCAAAAAAAATTCATATACCCCGTTCCTACGTAACCAACCAAAATATATACACCGCTTCAACCACCCCTTCAAACCCCTCATCCGTACTCCCGCCCCTCTTTCTATTTCCACTACCTTAATTACTTTCACAGAAACTTACCCGCCAAAAAAAATTTCACCCGCTAAAAAAATCCTTCACCCCCGCCTTCGTCCGTGTTCACCCTTCACCCAAAAATTACCTCCCACGTTTACCCACGTTTACCCACATGGATGGATGTAAAAGTACGTGGACGTGCGCCCAACTTAACTACTGCTGCGTTCCTGCGCCGTTAGCACGACACATTCGACTTCTGTGGGCATTTGTTGACCGGGTTAACTTCCATGGAAAGTCAATCTTAAAATGGTTGAAGATTGTTGTAGTTTCCGACAATGATAACACTTTCTCTCAATGTCAAGCTTAAAAGGTTTGAAGATTAATCGAGTTTCCGACAGTGATAACACTCGCTCTCACTGTCAAGCTTAAAATGGTCGAAGAATGTTGGAGTTTCCGACAGTAATAACACTTGCTCTAACAGTCAAGCTTAAAATTGTTGAAGATTGTTGGAGTTTCCGACAGTGATAACACTTGCTCTAACAGTCAAGCTTAACATGGTTGAAGATTGTTGGAGTTTCCGACAGTGATAACACTTGCTCTAACAGTCAAGCTTAAAATTGTTGAAGATTGTTGGAGTTTCCGACAGTGATAACACTTGCTCTAACAGTCAAGCTTAACATGGTTGAAGATTGTTGGAGTTTCCGACAGTGATAACACTTGCTCTAACAGTCAAGCTTAAAATTGTTGAAGATTGTTGGAGTTTCCGACAGTGATAACACTTGCTCTAACAGTCAAGCTTAAAATTGTTGAAGATTGTTGGAGTTTCCGACAGTGATAACACTTGCTCTAACAGTCAAGCTTTAACATGGTTGAAGATTGTTGGAGTTTCCGACAGTGATAACACTTGCTCTAACAGTCAAGCTTAAAATTGTTGAAGATTGTTGGAGTTTTCGACAGTGATAACACTTGCTCTCACAGTCAAGCTTAAAATTGTTGAAGATTGTTGGAGTTTCCGACAGTGATAACACTTGCTCTCACAGTCAGCTTAAAATGTTTGAAGATTGTTGGGGTATCCGACAGTGATAACACTCGCTCTCACAGTCAAGCTTAAAGTTGAGTTAAGAACGACACAACTGCACTCAGGACATTCCCATACGTGCTCCGTCCCCAGTAGTAGGTTACGTGGTATTTGATTAGATTTTCTGGATTGTGGTGCTGGATTGACCCCAATCCAGCTGGATTGGGGTTAGGGGTTAGGGGTTAGGGGTTTGGGGTTAGGGGTTAGGGGTAGGGTTAGGGTTAGCGGTTAAGGTTAGGGGTTAGGGTTAGGGTTTAGGGGTTAGGGTTAGGGTTTTTTGTCTTCTCCTAATTAGATTTTCTGGATTGACCTCGCTGGATTGCCCCCAATCCAGCTCGGGGCCAGTGCGGTTTGGGTAGGGTAGGTACTTAGGTCATATGTAAGGGGCGATACATCTAATAAAAGACATGTTTCTAAGAGCAGATAACTGAGTTTGTGTATAATATTTTAACTAATTGTAAAAAATAAAATTAAAATAAATAACAACCAAAGGCGGGCGGGGCGGGCGGCGGTCGCAGGAGCAAGCGCGGCCGATCGGTCGCGTGGAGTGGTCGACCCCAGTAAAACAATGTCTTTTAGTACCCAAGTGGCCAGTCATTGCTGAGTGATCACTAGTCCGGTTATTGACGAGTACTGTGGTGGGGTTAGGTGGGTCGAAGTCTCGAACCGCGCCGGGTGTCATATGAAAATTATAATAAGTAAAAAGGTATATATGTGGCGTGTATATGATCTGTAGTGGGTCGTAGTGGCTTATAAAACTATCATCATATAGATTACACCTCTTCAAATGAAAACCTTAAAAAAGTAAAGATGGCATGTAGTAACGGTTGTAAGGGGGCGTGGCTTCGTGGTATTCGTTGTTAAGGGGTTGGTGAGTGGTGATGTACCTATATAACAGCTTCCGAACAATTTAAAGGGATGGGAGAGTGGCGAAGTGGCTAAGTAAATGCGTCGGTTCCTTGCTAAGAGACAGAGGAGTTGCTAGATAAAGGCTCCAGGTCGTTGTCAAGGGGTTGGTGAGTGTACAAATAGCTAAATAACTGCTTCTGATCCTTGTTAAGAGGTGGGCGAGGGGCGGATTGGTTGGATAATTACGCCCGTTCCTTGGTAAGAGCCAGGGTGATCGAGTGGAGAAGTGGGTAAATATAGGCATGGAGGTATACCACCGACACATTCAACGCATAATTTCGGCGTCGGTCGTCAGAAGACCAAGGATATTTTCATTATATGTCTATTGTAAAGGGGTCGACTGTTTGTTATAACGGGGTTACTATTATCTATAGTGGCTGGGACTTAAATACTATCAGCATACCGGTTACAGCTCTTCAAATGAAAACTTTGAAAGTGTAAAGATGGCCGATGGTTTTAGTGGGTATGACTTTGTGATATTCGTTGTTAAGGGGTGGGGTGAGTGGATGAGTAACTAGATAAACGCTTCCGAACACTATCATCGGGTTCGAATCCCAGTGGGGTGGTCTAGTGGTAGAAGAAATATTGATAATATTTGGTTACTTAGTTGTGATTTCGAGCTCGGTTGTTATTAATCCGGTTATGTTTAGAAAAGTAGAGGTGGTGTGCTGGTTGCGGAGTATGTTTAGGGGGTACCCCAGACACCGTGGAAGTGACAGGTTTGAATCTCGGAACTTTGTCGTGGGTAAGATTTCCAGTCATCAAGGTGTGGGTGTCGTCGCGGCCACAAGTCCCACCGCTGATGAATAACACAGGCAGCAGATTTCACCATTGTACCCACGCGTCACATAATATAAGCTAACTTAACATTCAGAATATGACCTCAACAGGTGTTGCCAAAAATCAATACTTATTCTTATAACGGCTAATCCAGGGGATTATCGGCATCGTAATGACCAAGTCAGGTTAATAATATTTCTTATATCTCCGCCATTGCAAATAGTTCGCGATATTAATAAATGTTCATATAAAGGTTGGAAGGGGATTAAAAGATTAACACCTATTGTCGGGACATCCAATAAAAATCAATAACACTACCCTCTATTTTTTCTTATAATTGCCGATTGGAGATTATGGGCTAGGTGTATGTGTCCTTATTTAGTTAAAACAGGTGGTATGAGTAGGAGATATCACAAACAGTATCAGCATGTGCCACTCTGATCTTAAATATCAGTAGTTCGTTATTCTTGTGACATTGAAAACGCTTGTGGCTTGAAGACAGATGGTGTACTATGTTATTGGGTGGTGTATATAGATTGACCTGTATGTGAAGTTGATAAGGTCACCCCTGCCAGCGCATCGTAGCTGTGTTGTGACTTGTCGCCTATTACATCAGGGTGTAAAAATAACCAAAAATATTTCACATCAACTCAGACATGCCTCTATATAGCTGCACTGCGAACATGGCTAGAGTCTACTTTAGGAAAGTATCGTGTATCTGTGTATACGGGTTTACCACTGCTTATAGATGTGTGCAGTATTATTAGAAAGCGGCCGTTATGTCTACATTATCAAAGTATGTTGCCTTACAGAGCTGGTATAGTATCTATGTGTCTGCTACGTTGTATGTTTTGTCATGTTGCCTTGTAGTATTTGGAGGGAGTTTCATGTGGGTGTCTAGTGAACTTTTTAAAAACTATGTCTCAGAATCCACAACGCCACTGGCATTAGAGGTTTTTCAACTTGTCTGCTCATTGACCACACTTCACAGTCATACTAAAGTACGGGTTCTATGTAGTACTTAAACACTCCTTTTATTTCTCATTACAGTTGTCAACTTTATATTAGTCAGTATGTTTTCCAATTTGCAAAAGACAACATTCATCACAGCGATTCTTGTTCGAACGCTTTAAACCCACCTCCTATCAGACATTTTTTTTCTTTCCTTTTATGCTCACGGCTACCGTTTCCCCATTTCAAGCTCAATGTCTCTACTCGTATGCATTAGTGTGGTAGAAGTAAACCGATAACGCACAAGATAGACGTATATTATCACACTGTATATGAACATGTGGGAAACGGCTACATCCGGGCAAAGAGGGCGTTGTATCTGTCACATGCGTATGGATACAGTCGAGACACGTGGTTAAGAGGGATACTACAGAAAAAAAAAACCGGTATTATGTTGGCGATCGAACCAGGGGACCTAATTCGTGATGACCACCATGTACGGGAGTGATTCTGCCCCCTCGTCAACAGGGCGTCGGAGGTTTAAAAGGGTGTTCATTCTCTCGCTTTTCTATTTCCGAGTCGTCATAGGATCACCAAGTAACAGTAAAGAACACGAAACTACTACTACCAAGGCCTCTATACACCACAATGCATTTTCGAATATAATATACACAACTATAATCAAGTCATCACAGTATTCAACTAACCCATTCTCATAGACATAGAGGAGAGATGTGAGCACCGAGGCCAGTTGGGGGAGGTGTACCTTTTACTTAACATCTATCGGGCCATACACCGACGAGTGTTTAGCTATATTTATCATATAATATTACCCGTGAACACAACAAGTTTCCCCGGATCAGTCTTAGGCTTCTCATATAACATGACATATCACGTACCCGCTGTCCTGACCAGCAAAGTTATCGCTTCTCAGAGCAGACATTTACACTTTCATTAATTCTTCTGCCTGGCCAAAGGGGGTCTTTGCATCTTTCCGCAGAAACCTAGTTCCAATGCTAATATATGTTTTTCAATGTGTCGGCTCATTACCACATTTCACATCCTGCCAAAAGTACAGTCAAATAAGAAAAATATTAGCCAAATTATTAAAATGTTGGCCAAATATAGAAATATATCAACCAGACGTATAAAGTATAGTAAAATATGTTAGCCAAACTTATAAAACTCGTGGTCAAAATAAGAAATATCTCAACCAAGCGTATAAGAAATAGGAAAAATGTTAGCCAAATTATTAAAATGTTGGCCAAATATAGAAATATATCGACCAGACGTATAAAATATAGTAAAATTTGTTAGCCAAACTTATAAAACTCGGGGTCAAAATAAGAAATATCTCAACCAAGCGTATAAGAAATAGGAAAAAGGCTAGTCAAACTAATGAAAATGTTGGCCAAATACAGAAATATCTCGACCAACTTATAAAATGTAGGAAAAATTGTTAGCCAAACTGACAAAACTGTTAGCCAAAATAAGAAACGTCTCGGCCAACTTATAAAATGTAGTAAAAATTGTTAGCTAAACTGACAAAACAGTTGGTCAAAATAAGAAACGTCTCGACTAACATTATAAAAAGTAGGAAAAATTGTAACCAAATTAATTTAAAAAGGTGACCAAAATAGGAAATATCTCGACCAAACTTATGAAAAGTAGGAAAATTGTTCGTCAAATGTGACAAATATTGGGCAAGTAGGAAATCATGTTAGCCAAATAGGAAAAATATCGATCAAACTTATAGATGTCTCGGCCAAACTTATAAAATGTATGAACTTTTGTTAGCCAAAGGTGAAAAAACATTGACCAAGTAATGAAATATCTCATCCGAATTTATAACAAGTAAGAAAATATGCTAGTAAAATCAAGAAATATGTCGACTGAAGTTATACAATAGGCGAAACGATGGACAAACTTATAAAGATGTCGACCGTTATAAGAAAATGTATTACCCAAATTAGGAAAAAATATTGACCAAGTTTTGAAATATCTCGACCAAACTTACAAAAAATAGGAAAATATGTCGACTAAAGTAGGAACATTTGTTAGCCAAAGATGAAAAATATTGGTCAAGTAAAGAAATATCGCATCCAAACTTTTAATATATAGGAAACTTTATTAACCAAATGTGAAAAATATTGTCCAAGTAAAGACATGTTACAACTAATCTTATAAATATCTCAACCATACTTATGAAAAGGAGGAAAATGTGTTAACCTAATGGGGAAAATATCGCCCAATTGAAGAAAAAAGTTACACAAAACTTATAAAACTTAGGAAAATGTGTTAACCTAATGAGAAAAATATCGCCCAATTGAAGAAAAAAGTTACACAAAACTTATAAAACTTAGGAAAATGTGTTAACCTAATGAGAAAAATATCGACCAATTGAAGAAAAAAGTTACACAAAACTTATAAAACTTAGGGAAATGTGTTAACCTAATGAGAAAATATCGCCCAAGTGAAGAAAAAAAATACACAAAACTTATAAAACTTAGGAAAAGGTGTTAACCTAATGACAAAAATATCGCCCAATTGAAGAAAAAAGTTACACAAAACTTATAAAACTTAGGAAAATGTGTTAACCTAATGAGAAAAACATTGACCAAGTAAAGAAAAACATACACCAAACTTCTGAAAAGTAAGAAAATTTGTTAACCAAATGGGAAAAATATTGGCCAAGTGGAGAAATATCTCAACCATACTTATGAAAAGGAGGAAAATGTGTTAACCTAATGAGAAAATATCGCCCAAGTGAAGAAAAAAGTTACACAAAACTTATAAAACTTAGGAAAATGTGTTAACCTAATGAGAAAAATATCGCCCAAGTGAAGAAAAAAGTTACACAAAACTTATAAAACTTAGGAAAATGTATTAACCTAATGAGAAAAATATTGACCAAGTAAAGAAAAACGTACACCAAACTTCTGAAAAGTAAGAAAATTTGTTAACCAAAAGGGAAAAATATATGGGCTAAACTATGAAATATGTTGACCGAACTAAGAAAGTGTGTTAACCAAAGGGGAAAAATGGTGGTCAAAACATGAAACATCTCGACCAAGCTTATAAATAGCTTGTGTAAAGTTATAAAAAAAAAAATAGGAACAAATATTGCTTCTGTAGTTATGTCAAACGTGTCTTGAACTTTTATCTGAACAGACATTTCACAAGACATAATCATCAACGTCAACACTTTCCCTCTTTTACATTACCGAAAGTTTCAACTTATCAGTCCAGAGTATCCACTAAAGAAGCACTTATGCATACTAATCACCCAGCTCTTCACACTCTTGGTTTTTCTTTTTTTTTCTAACGCAAAGTGTCTCTGTCTTTCATAGATAGCTTCACAACTTTTCTATGTAGCACCACTAACAACGCCAAACCTTCGTTTCACATGAGCTCTAATGAAACAGCCATAACAACATTTAGGGCAATCTGTGGCTCCACCTGGGATAGTTTCAATATCATCTGAGTATTCGTCAGCAAAGATCCACTTCCCATGGCTGATATCTTCAACTTTCTATACCACAATGTCTGCTACACTAACCTTCCATTGGTCCATCTTTCAACAATACAAAGAGTGTTCTCGAAGTCTAGCTAACATAACATTGCTTACTTTGTCCACCTCTATCACACTTTGTCATTTCACAACTGCAATAGCGGCAAGTCTGCAACCAACCAACAGTGTCTGTTATGAAGTCGACCTTTCTTAAAGCCACGTCTGCCTTACTGAACCCTTGAATACCCTCTACCACATCGTCTAACCGACTTTCAACATTTCATACCAAATAACATTAACATTCTCTTTGATTACAGAACAACTGATTTTCTGCTGACTAGGCAGATTTTCCAACCTCGTGGAGATAAATCATATGCCCCCTAACCTACTAGGCGCTATTCTAGACAACGAATATGATCATCGACCAGCACCCCTAGGCAGAACTTGGAAAAAACAACAGAGCTTGGGTTATTGAGACGAATGAGTTGCATTCCTTGGACTACCAGAGTGACATCAAACACAACAAACACTTTCTTACTAACCCTAACCCTAAGTATACATCATCTAATCCTAACCCTAACCCTAACTATACATCAACTAACCCTAACCCTAACCCTAACTATACAACAAACTCTTTCTTAAGAGACATAGATACAAACCAGTTTTAGAAATGAAAAAGTTAAATTTATGTGATTAAATTTTAATTAAAATTTAAAACTAATAAATCGCACTTTTATTGCGCGCTTCACTTAATATACAGATATAGGGTAAGTATAGGTATAGGTTAGGTATAGGACATATATCAAGCTTACATCTTGCGCAATAAAAGTGCGATTTATTAGTTTTAAATTTTAATTAAAATTTAATCACATAAATTTAACTTTTTCATTTCTAAAACTGGTTTGTATCTATGTCTCTTAAGAAAGAGTTTGTTGTATAGTTAGGGTTAGGGTTAGGGTTAGTTGATGTATAGTTAGGGTTAGGGTTAGGATTAGATGATGTATACTTAGGGTTAGGGTTAGTAAGAAAGTGTTTGTTGTGTTTGATGTCACTCTGGTAGTCCAAGGAATGCAACTCATTCGTCTCAATAACCCAAGCTCTGTTGTTTTTTCCAAGTTCTGCCCAGGGGTGCTGGTCGATGATCATATTCGTTGTCTAGAATAGCGCCTAGTAGGTTAGGGGGCATATGATTTATCTCCACGAGGTTGGAAAATCTGCCTAGTCAGCAGAAAATCAGTTGTTCTGTAATCAAAGAGAATGTTAATGTTATTTGGTATGAAATGTTGAAAGTCGGTTAGACGATGTGGTAGAGGGTATTCAAGGGTTCAGTAAGGCAGACGTGGCTTTAAGAAAGGTCGACTTCATAACAGACACTGTTGGTTGGTTGCAGACTTGCCGCTATTGCAGTTGTGAAATGACAAAGTGTGATAGAGGTGGACAAAGTAAGCAATGTTATGTTAGCTAGACTTCGAGAACACTCTTTGTATTGTTGAAAGATGGACCAATGGAAGGTTAGTGTAGCAGACATTGTGGTATAGAAAGTTGAAGATATCAGCCATGGGAAGTGGATCTTTGCTGACGAATACTCAGATGATATTGAAACTATCCCAGGTGGAGCCACAGATTGCCCTAAATGTTGTTATGGCTGTTTCATTAGAGCTCATGTGAAACGAAGGTTTGGCGTTGTTAGTGGTGCTACATAGAAAAGTTGTGAAGCTATCTATGAAAGACAGAGACACTTTGCGTTAGAAAAAAAAAGAAAAACCAAGAGTGTGAAGAGCTGGGTGATTAGTATGCATAAGTGCTTCTTTAGTGGATACTCTGGACTGATAAGTTGAAACTTTCGGTAATGTAAAAGAGGGAAAGTGTTGACGTTGATGATTATGTCTTGTGAAATGTCTGTTCAGATAAAAGTTCAAGACACGTTTGACATAACTACAGAAGCAATATTTGTTCCTATTTTTTTTTTTATAACTTTACACAAGCTATTTATAAGCTTGGTCGAGATGTTTCATGTTTTGACCACCATTTTTCCCCTTTGGTTAACACACTTTCTTAGTTCGGTCAACATATTTCATAGTTTAGCCCATATATTTTTCCCTTTTGGTTAACAAATTTTCTTACTTTTCAGAAGTTTGGTGTACGTTTTTCTTTACTTGGTCAATATTTTTCTCATTAGGTTAATACATTTTCCTAAGTTTTATAAGTTTTGTGTAACTTTTTTCTTCACTTGGGCGATATTTTTCTCATTAGGTTAACACATTTTCCTAAGTTTTATAAGTTTTGTGTAACTTTTTTCTTCACTTGGGCGATATTTTCTCATTAGGTTAACACATTTTCCTCCTTTTCATAAGTATGGTTGAGATATTTCTCCACTTGGCCAATATTTTTCCCATTTGGTTAACAAATTTTCTTACTTTTCAGAAGTTTGGTGTATGTTTTTCTTTACTTGGTCAATGTTTTTCTCATTAGGTTAACACATTTTCCTAAGTTTTATAAGTTTTGTGTAACTTTTTTCTTCAATTGGGCGATATTTTTGTCATTAGGTTAACACCTTTTCCTAAGTTTTATAAGTTTTGTGTATTTTTTTTTCTTCACTTGGGCGATATTTTCTCATTAGGTTAACACATTTTCCTAAGTTTTATAAGTTTTGTGTAACTTTTTTCTTCAATTGGTCGATATTTTTCTCATTAGGTTAACACATTTTCCTAAGTTTTATAAGTTTTGTGTAACTTTTTTCTTCAATTGGGCGATATTTTTCTCATTAGGTTAACACATTTTCCTAAGTTTTATAAGTTTTGTGTAACTTTTTTCTTCAATTGGGCGATATTTTCCCCATTAGGTTAACACATTTTCCTCCTTTTCATAAGTATGGTTGAGATATTTATAAGATTAGTTGTAACATGTCTTTACTTGGACAATATTTTTCACATTTGGTTAATAAAGTTTCCTATATTTTAAAAGTTTGGATGCGATATTTCTTTACTTGACCAATATTTTTCATCTTTGGCTAACAAATGTTCCTACTTTAGTCGACATATTTTCCTATTTTTTGTAAGTTTGGTCGAGATATTTCAAAACTTGGTCAATATTTTTTCCTAATTTGGGTAATACATTTTCTTATAACGGTCGACATCTTTATAAGTTTGTCCATCGTTTCGCCTATTGTATAACTTCAGTCGACATATTTCTTGATTTTACTAGCATATTTTCTTACTTGTTATAAATTCGGATGAGATATTTCATTACTTGGTCAATGTTTTTTCACCTTTGGCTAACAAAAGTTCATACATTTTATAAGTTTGGCCGAGACATCTATAAGTTTGATCGATATTTTTCCTATTTGGCTAACATGATTTCCTACTTGCCCAATATTTGTCACATTTGACGAACAATTTTCCTACTTTTCATAAGTTTGGTCGAGATATTTCCTATTTTGGTCACCTTTTTAAATTAATTTGGTTACAATTTTTCCTACTTTTTATAATGTTAGTCGAGACGTTTCTTATTTTGACCAACTGTTTTGTCAGTTTAGCTAACAATTTTTACTACATTTTATAAGTTGGCCGAGACGTTTCTTATTTTGGCTAACAGTTTTGTCAGTTTGGCTAACAATTTTTCCTACATTTTATAAGTTGGTCGAGATATTTCTGTATTTGGCCAACATTTTCATTAGTTTGACTAGCCTTTTTCCTATTTCTTATACGCTTGGTTGAGATATTTCTTATTTTGACCCCGAGTTTTATAAGTTTGGCTAACAAATTTTACTATATTTTATACGTCTGGTCGATATATTTCTATATTTGGCCAACATTTTAATAATTTGGCTAACATTTTTCCTATTTCTTATACGCTTGGTTGAGATATTTCTTATTTTGACCACGAGTTTTATAAGTTTGGCTAACATATTTTACTATACTTTATACGTCTGGTTGATATATTTCTATATTTGGCCAACATTTTAATAATTTGGCTAATATTTTTCTTATTTGACTGTACTTTTGGCAGGATGTGAAATGTGGTAATGAGCCGACACATTGAAAAACATATATTAGCATTGGAACTAGGTTTCTGCGGAAAGATGCAAAGACCCCCTTTGGCCAGGCAGAAGAATTAATGAAAGTGTAAATGTCTGCTCTGAGAAGCGATAACTTTGCTGGTCAGGACAGCGGGTACGTGATATGTCATGTTATATGAGAAGCCTAAGACTGATCCGGGGAAACTTGTTGTGTTCACGGGTAATATTATATGATAAATATAGCTAAACACTCGTCGGTGTATGGCCCGATAGATGTTAAGTAAAAGGTACACCTCCCCCAACTGGCCTCGGTGCTCACATCTCTCCTCTATGTCTATGAGAATGGGTTAGTTGAATACTGTGATGACTTGATTATAGTTGTGTATATTATATTCGAAAATGCATTGTGGTGTATAGAGGCCTTGGTAGTAGTAGTTTCGTGTTCTTTACTGTTACTTGGTGATCCTATGACGACTCGGAAATAGAAAAGCGAGAGAATGAACACCCTTTTAAACCTCCGACGCCCTGTTGACGAGGGGGCAGAATCACTCCCGTACATGGTGGTCATCACGAATTAGGTCCCCTGGTTCGATCGCCAACATAATACCGGTTTTTTTCTTTCTGTAGTATCCCTCTTAACCACGTGTCTCGACTGTATCCATACGCATGTGACAGATACAACGCCCTCTTTGCCCGGATGTAGCCGTTTCCCACATGTTCATATACAGTGTGATAATATACGTCTATCTTGTGCGTTATCGGTTTACTTCTACCACACTAATGCATACGAGTAGAGACATTGAGCTTGAAATGGGGAAACGGTAGCCGTGAGCATAAAAGGAAAGAAAAAAAATGTCTGATAGGAGGTGGGTTTAAAGCGTTCGAACAAGAATCGCTGTGATGAATGTTGTCTTTTGCAAATTGGAAAACATACTGACTAATATAAAGTTGACAACTGTAATGAGAAATAAAAGGAGTGTTTAAGTACTACATAGAACCCGTACTTTAGTATGACTGTGAAGTGTGGTCAATGAGCAGACAAGTTGAAAAACCTCTAATGCCAGTGGCGTTGTGGATTCTGAGACATAGTTTTTAAAAAGTTCACTAGACACCCACATGAAACTCCCTCCAAATACTACAAGGCAACATGACAAAACATACAACGTAGCAGACACATAGATACTATACCAGCTCTGTAAGGCAACATACTTTGATAATGTAGACATAACGGCCGCTTTCTAATAATACTGCACACATCTATAAGCAGTGGTAAACCCGTATACACAGATACACGATACTTTCCTAAAGTAGACTCTAGCCATGTTCGCAGTGCAGCTATATAGAGGCATGTCTGAGTTGATGTGAAATATTTTTGGTTATTTTTACACCCTGATGTAATAGGCGACAAGTCACAACACAGCTACGATGCGCTGGCAGGGGTGACCTTATCAACTTCACATACAGGTCAATCTATATACACCACCCAATAACATAGTACACCATCTGTCTTCAAGCCACAAGCGTTTTCAATGTCACAAGAATAACGAACTACTGATATTTAAGATCAGAGTGGCACATGCTGATACTGTTTGTGATATCTCCTACTCATACCACCTGTTTTAACTAAATAAGGACACATACACCTAGCCCATAATCTCCAATCGGCAATTATGAGAAAAATAGAGGGTAGTGTTATTGATTTTTATTGGATGTCCCGACAATAGGTGTTAATCTTTTAATCCCCTTCCAACCTTTATATGAACATTTATTAATATCGCGAACTATTTGCAATGGCGGAGATATAAGAAATATTATTAACCTGACTTGGTCATTACGATGCCGATAATCCCCTGGATTAGCCGTTATAAGAATAAGTATTGATTTTTGGCAACACCTGTTGAGGTCATATTCTGAATGTTAAGTTAGCTTATATTATGTGACGCGTGGGTACAATGGTGAAATCTGCTGCCTGTGTTTTTCATCAGCGGTGGGACTTGTGGCCGCGACGACACCCACACCTTGATGACTGGAAATCTTACCCACGACAAAGTTCCGAGATTCAAACCTGTCACTTCCACGGTGTCTGGGGTACCCCCTAAACATACTCCGCAACCAGCACACCACCTCTACTTTTCTAAACATAACCGGATTAATAACAACCGAGCTCGAAATCACAACTAAGTAACCAAATATTATCAATATTTCTTCTACCACTAGACCACCCCACTGGGATTCGAACCCGATGATAGTGTTCGGAAGCGTTTATCTAGTTACTCATCCACTCACCCCACCCCTTAACAACGAATATCACAAAGTCATACCCACTAAAACCATCGGCCATCTTTACACTTTCAAAGTTTTCATTTGAAGAGCTGTAACCGGTATGCTGATAGTATTTAAGTCCCAGCCACTATAGATAATAGTAACCCCGTTATAACAAACAGTCGACCCCTTTACAATAGACATATAATGAAAATATCCTTGGTCTTCTGACGACCGACGCCGAAATTATGCGTTGAATGTGTCGGTGGTATACCTCCATGCCTATATTTACCCACTTCTCCACTCGATCACCCTGGCTCTTACCAAGGAACGGGCGTAATTATCCAACCAATCCGCCCCTCGCCCACCTCTTAACAAGGATCAGAAGCAGTTATTTAGCTATTTGTACACTCACCAACCCCTTGACAACGACCTGGAGCCTTTATCTAGCAACTCCTCTGTCTCTTAGCAAGGAACCGACGCATTTACTTAGCCACTTCGCCACTCTCCCATCCCTTTAAATTGTTCGGAAGCTGTTATATAGGTACATCACCACTCACCAACCCCTTAACAACGAATACCACGAAGCCACGCCCCCTTACAACCGTTACTACATGCCATCTTTACTTTTTTAAGGTTTTCATTTGAAGAGGTGTAATCTATATGATGATAGTTTTATAAGCCACTACGACCCACTACAGATCATATACACGCCACATATATACCTTTTTACTTATTATAATTTTCATATGACACCCGGCGCGGTTCGAGACTTCGACCCACCTAACCCCACCACAGTACTCGTCAATAACCGGACTAGTGATCACTCAGCAATGACTGGCCACTTGGGTACTAAAAGACATTGTTTTACTGGGGTCGACCACTCCACGCGACCGATCGGCCGCGCTTGCTCCTGCGACCGCCGCCCGCCCCGCCCGCCTTTGGTTGTTATTTATTTTAATTTTATTTTTTACAATTAGTTAAAATATTATACACAAACTCAGTTATCTGCTCTTAGAAACATGTCTTTTATTAGATGTATCGCCCCTTACATATGACCTAAGTACCTACCCTACCCAAACCGCACTGGCCCCGAGCTGGATTGGGGGCAATCCAGCGAGGTCAATCCAGAAAATCTAATTAGGAGAAGACAAAAAACCCTAACCCTAACCCCTAAACCCTAACCCTAACCCCTAACCTTAACCGCTAACCCTAACCCCTAACCCCAAACCCCTAACCCCTAACCCCTAACCCCAATCCAGCTGGATTGGGGTCAATCCAGCACCACAATCCAGAAAATCTAATCAAATACCACGTAACCTACTGTCCCCTCGATCAACAGCCAACGAAGAGTCATACTACTAATCGTTCCCACCGCTATCTGATTAAAAGTTCTCCTGGTCTTCACTCTCAGTTTTGAGATTCTTCCAGAACCCTTGCCGATCCCCCACAATCTCATTCTTTCCAATTATGGGTTCTCAATCTGTTCCTCCGCCTTCTCCACCTGGTCCCACAAGCACACGACCACCTCCCCCTTGTCCATAGGCAAAATCCCACCAAGAGGTGCATTCCCTGCTAGCCTATCAGCCTGTTCATTCCCCCGTAACCCCGCATGGCCAGGGCAAAATATCCATGCAATTCTCACAATCTGTGACCACTGAAGCAACGATAGCCATTCCACACGAAACATTCCTTTCTCCTTACTAAGCATACTCTTTGAATCCGTAATGAATACAACATGTGTTGCAGTGGTGTCCTCTAGCCACCGGAATGCCGCTGTTACTGCCCCCACCTCCATTCTCATGCTGGAGGTCGTAGTCTCATATGCCAGACTCTCCTTTTTCAAGACTCGTCCATTAGCCTTTGCAATAAAGCCCCCGCCACTACGTCTGTTTCTCACCACTGACCCATCGGTGTACATGACTATGTCACCTTGATGTGTGTTGCTCTGGATCAGCTGTTGCACTTAAAACTCAGTGCGGCCCGCTGCCTATTCTCTGCACTCACGACCCAGTGTTATTATTACATTGTGCCAGTCCGTGATGTCTTCCGGACCTTCAACCCACTCTCTTTCACAATTGATGGTCTCTAGATCACACACCTGACGTATAGAAAGTTCCGCCTGTGCCATCCAGGACTTGCCTCGTCTTAGTCTTTTACCCTTGACCATATCCATTGCTGCATGCAGCGGGTGATCCCTGTCTGCGGCAACTCTCATGAACCATTTGGCCTGAAGGACCTTATGTCTATCCGTCATTATTGGTAGCACCAGGATATGCCTCATGCACATAATTGGTGTGTCCTTTGTGCATCCCAAGATTAACCGCATGGCATAATTCTGTATGCGCTCCAACCTTTCAAGCTGGCTCTTTGATACTGTCAGCAGCCCAAACCATACTCAATGACAGAAATTATTAACTGCTGAAAGAGCCTGTACAGCATCCTCCGATCTACACCGGTTGTTGCCATAGCCCTCAATGCATTAAGTCCCCTACTAGCCTTCACCACCAAGGCCTCCACATGATCCTTAAAAGACAAACACCTGTCAAAGGTGATATCCAAGTACTTCAATTTACTCTCTCGACTAAGAGGACATCCATTCAACATAATACCTGGGACATCTGCCTTCACGATCCGGTTATCCAGGAGTACCACACAACCGATGCCTTGTCTGGGTGTATAATGGCCCCTGCGTCCCCGCACCACTCCGCTACCCTGTTTACTGCCATCTGTAAGTCTTTCGCCAAACTGGCCCTGTCACTGCCCTGTCTGTACACCAGCACATCATCTGCACATGTCAAGATTCTACCCACACCTGGTGTCTTAATAGCTGCGATTTTGCTGGTGTAAACACTAAAGAGCACTGCGGACAAGGCAGATCCCTGCGGCAACCCAGGTGTAATAGTACAGGGCTCAGAAGTCCAGGAACCCATGCGCAGTGCAACCTTACGCTCATAAAGGACTGCCGCAACCCATCTAACAAGGCAAGGGCAGACTTCCATGTCCAACAGTGTGTGTATTAACCTATCATACCTGACCCTGTTATACGCATCCTCCAGGTCAAGAGCTACCGCCACTGTCTAATGTTTATCCTGGAAGCCCTTGTAGACATCAAATGCACAAGTTGCAGCATTGGCCCAGGTGTCCTTCACAGGCCGGTAACTCAACTGAATTGCTTGCTCTCCGCACCCTCTGCCAATTCCTTATGGCCGCCCTCTTTTCCCTCCATGAATTCTCCACCTCTGGTGTCCACTATGGTGGTTGGGTGAAGATTCTTCTTATTGGTTTAGATCTTCTCTGTGATCTAAGGCGCCCAATGAGCGAAGAGTGGTCGCGCTCATAACTGAATGCCCTGCGAGTTCTTATAGCCCTAACTGTGCTGGACTTAGGTATCAGCACAGTACAGGGGAGGTGGTCACTTCCATGGTCTCCAAGGACGCTCCATTTTATATCTGATGCCGCCTCTTGGGATACAAGCGCCATGTCGACGGCCGTGTCAGGGTCCCATTGATAGCCTAGTGGGTGTCCCGTCATTTAGACAAACAACATCCGTCTCAAGCAAGGCCTCAGCAAGACCAGTACCCTGTCTGTTCTCTCCCGACCTGTCCCATTCCTTGGCTCGAGTTGAAATCACCACATATCAGATACCTGGTATCTGGAGTGTCCACTGAACCTTTCAACCAGTTCCAACTCTCTCTCTCTCTCTCTCTCTCTCTCTCTCTCTCTCTCTCTCTCTCTCTCTCTCTCTCTCTCTCTCTGCTTATGTAAGATTCCCCACTTACATACACATTTATCAGGTTCCAGCTGTATCGGCCGATGTGTATCCAAATTCCCTGCACCTCTTTACTCTATCCGGATCCCACCCACTCATATCCATTACTGAATGTTGTAAACCATCCTTGACCACCAGAGCCTGCCCACGTCTTCCCTGCCCAGTTGGGTTAATGTAACATGTATAGCCAAGTTGAGCTTAATTTGATTGAAGATTGTTGGAGTTTCCGACAGTGATAACACTCGCTCTCACAGTCAAGCTTAAAATGCTGCATGTCCATAGTGGTGTCAAGGTCTCACACCCGAGGTTGCGACGCGTTGTCTGTACCAACGCCAGACACCATAACAATACGCAACCCTGAGTAATGTGAAACACGGCAGAGAGAACGCGGCGTCTTTGCCGACGCCTGGATAAGCAGCCACGCACAGCAATTGAGTTCACCCCGTGAACCGTGCAGGGGACAGCAGCTGACATGAGCGTGTAGCGTGTTGGACGCCAGAACTGGCAGACGGGTTGAGGTTGTCGAATGGAGAGGTCGCATGGGTTTGCGAGAGGTGTTTGAATCTGCCTTGAGAGCTAGCCTGTATGACAGTGGGAGACTGGTTCGAATGCTTGAAGAGTTTGACGTGTAAGTGAGATGTTTATTGCTTGCATGTATTATTATGTATTGTAGTGATATTGTTAATGCCGTAATGATTGCTATGGATTGTCAGTGCGCGATGTTTGTGCGATTATAAATGCAGCGCGTTAACAAAACGTGTGAATAATACTTTCGGATATTCGCTTCGTGTGATTTGATAGTTTGATATTACTTCACACTTGCCAGAAAACGAGCTACTAGTCTTGTGTTATGCAAGACTCTGACAAGTGCGAATGTGGTGGCTTTCGTCCGGGTTTTGAATCAAATGCGAACGTATAAATTTTTTTTGTCCGAGTTTGAAGCGAATGTGAACATGCCGATAGAAGTGCGCAAGTCATAGATTAAGGTAAAGTAACGAATTAATAGAGTTGATTTAATTAAATTATAAGTGTGAAGATATTATTTGAAGCCAACCGAGGCGTCTTCAGACTTAGCACTAAATTCAACAAATTTTGTACCTAAAATCCAAAATGGCGGCCGTGCCCTTGAATGTCATTGAGTAGAGGTAGTGTGAGCGTGAAAGTTGTTGAAAGTGGTAACGACTAACAATAATACTTGACAGCATACAAACCTTTACAGACTTTAGTGACATTACACACACCATACATTTACAAACGTTCTAAATTTCGTTTAGTTTAAAAAGTACAGGGTTTTTGTGACAACTTTACCTGAGTCTGGTGAACTTCAAAAATTTTTTGTGCGTCAACCCGAAAGACGTTCCAGTGTGATTTCGAGCACCACTGAACAGCACAGTACCCAAGGATTACTTGAGTATAAAACGTTTTTCCAGCTTTCTTTATACTTTCGTTAGTCTGGCTTTAGACATTAACTGTGCTATAAATATTTGTAACTTACTAACATCATAAGTAATTTTGTTTATATTTATTCCATCGTATCTATTGTTCATCATGTCTTCTTTAAACGAGTTCATTGAAATGGGTTTAAAATTGAATATGTCTGGTGAGGAATTTGAGAGCCTGGAGTGAAAATAAATATGCAGAATATCTGTTGAAACAAGAGCAAATTAGTGAGAGGGATGAGAGAGCGGCCGAAAGGGCATTAAAGCAATCAGAAGTTGCTCTGAAAAGTAAAGAGGCAGACTCAGAAGCTGCTTTAAAGCTTCAACGGGCACAATCAGAAGCTGCTCTAAAGGAATCAGAAGCTGCTTTAAAGCTTCAACAGGCACAAGCAGAAGCTGCTCTGAAAAATAAAGAGGCAGACTCAGAAGCTGCTTTAACGCTTCAACAAGCACAATCAGATGCTGCTCTAAAGCTTCAACAAGCACAATCAGAAGCTGCTTTAAAACAGTCAGAAGCTGCAGTGAGGCAAGCTGAGATCTTAGCACAAAGTAAGAAAGAAGAGCAAGAAACACAAATGAAAATTGAACAACTTAAAGCTGAATGTTCTAAAGAGAAAGTGAATAGAGAAACAGACAAAGATCAACCTCATAAGAAGTACCAAGGTCTGATCAAAAGTTACAACACAGGTGATTGCATAGCAGCATTCACCCAAAATTTTGAATTTGTTATGGATTATTACAAAATCCCAAAACCTGAATGGGGGATAGTATATGTAAGAAGTCTTTCTGGGGAACCTCTTAAAGTCATAGAGTCTATCCCAAATGACCTGAAAGAAGATTATCTTTACATTAAAGCAAAAATTATGTCACATTGTTTGCTAGATGAATCAGGTTATAGAGAACAGTTTAGGAAGTTGTCTCCTAAGCCAACACACACGTTCTCCGATTACATCTCAGAAATTCAAAATATTTTTTCTAAATGGCTGTCAGCAGCTAAAGTAAATGGAAGTTATGATAAATTGGTTGACCTTATGTTGAGAGATAAGATTATTGCATCTCTCCCAGCTCCCTTTTCTAAATTTTTGTTGGAATGTCAGTGTGAAAGTGTTCAACAGATTGAAAGTCGTGGCTCTGGTTATTTTGCAGCCAATAAGCATTGTTTCTCTAGTGGTCTAACCAGCACAGACTTTGTAGCAGCAGCTACATATGGCAAATATCAGGCAGGGTCAAATAGCAAACAAAGACCTTATAAGCAAACTGCAGAGAAATTATATCAGTGTAAATATTGCAACTATGCACACAATGAGCATGATATGTGCGACCAACATCCTGGGTACACTGCTTACTTGCATAATTACATTTCTAAGCAAGAGAAAGAGAGGAAGAACTACAAAAAACTTACAAAATGTTACCTTTGTAAGGCTTTTGGTCACTGGCGTAAGGATTGTAAAGCCAAGTCAATGACCAAAAAGGCTAATGCAGCCATGTTTGACATTTCTTCGTCAGAAGATGAAAGTGTACAAGATCACCCAGTAAACTCAGCACATTCCATTGAGGTATTCCATCAGGAAAAATGTACCATTTGTGATCAATTTCATGAGGATGGCGTGTTAACATGCGGCCATTCTATACCTATTACCAGTGAGGAGGCCAATTCTGTAGTAAACTCCAAAGGTAGACTGAACATCCACCAGGGGTATGTTAATGGTAAACCTGCCACAGTTTTACGTGATAGCGGAAGTACTCTCATTTTACCAACACAATATAGTGGTAAATATGTAACATGCAGGACATTCTCAGGGAACATAGAGAAATATCCACTTGCATGGGCATATATAACGACACCATTCCTTACAGGAAAGGTTAAATGCGCAGCATTAACCAATCCTTGCTGTGATATTATTATTGGAAACCTTCCTGAAGTGAATGATATACCACATGACATCAATACATCATCTGTCAGTTGTAATATCGATACTACCACTTCACCTTCATCACCAATCACCATTCATGATGTATTACCACCTGTAAATGAATGTAAAAATACCAACCTGGCTATGCCAGAATATACATGTAATTGTGTGAATGTAACATCAATGTGTGATGAGAATGATCGTTGTAATGTAGTAAACGCAGTAACTCGATCTACTGCACAGATGCAAGATCGAATCGATCAAACAGAGGCTTTACAACGAGTAAGTCCTGTTGTAACATCTCCTGAGACAACAAGGGAGACGTTTATAACATCTCAGAAAGCCGATCGATCTCTGCAAAAGTATTTTAAACTTATAGGCCAAAAGCCAAGAGTAGCAAAGAATGCTCAATGGTACTTTGCTCTCAAGAACGGAATTCTAACACGGTACTACACCAAAGGTTCCAGCACTATAGAACAAACAGTGCTACCGTTAGAAAACCGCAAGCAAGCATTGAATATAGCTCATGACATACCCTTTGCAGGACACATGGCTTATGCTAAAACTAGAGCAAGGTTACTTACTCAATTTTATTGGCCAAAGTTTTGCAACGATACCAAACAGTATTGCAGATCGTGTGACATCTGTCAAAAGCTTGTCAAAAAGGGTAAACACCCACAAGCTGAATTGCAAGTTACTGATTTGGCTAGTAGACCGTTTGAAAAGATCTCGGTCGATATAGTTGGTCCTCTGAACCATATTACATCTAAAGGTAATAGATACATTGTAACACTCATTGATCTATGTACTCGTTGGCCAGAAGCGATTCCAATGAAGAACATAACTTCCAACGACATCATGGAAGTGTTCTTTCATATTTTTGCGAGGGTAGGATTCCCTGATACCATCCTTTCAGATCGGGGTAGCCAATTTATTTCCTCGGCTACACAAGCCTTTACCAAAATGTTGGGTGTTAAACAATGCTTCAACAGTCCATATCACCCACATTCGACCGGTATAGTAGAAAAGATTAATGGCGATATGAAACATATGCTCTCGAAGGTAACCCAAGAACATCCTGAAGATTGGGATACTTATCTGCCTGCCATTTTGTTTGCATATAGGGAAGTGCCCCATTCCAGCACTGGGTTCTCACCATTCGAAATGTTATATGGTGCACAACCACGCGGCCCATTATCTTTGTATGAATCTGTGTTGACTGGAAGTACAACTGTGTCTATACCCATTTCACCATATGAACATGTAACATCATTGCGTGATAGAATTATGAAATCATGTATATTAGCCAAAGAAGCTCTCCAAAAATCAGGAGCTATTTACCGACAATATGCCAACAGAGGAAATAGAACTATTACACTGACGCCAGGACAGGACGTGCTTCTTCTTTTGCCAAGTGATAGACATCTCCTAACTGACTCATGGCAAGGACCGTTCAAAGTGCTACGACAAATTTCGACGGTAGATTACGAGATTGCAGTTAGGGACAAACATAAGATTTTTCATATTAACATGCTCAAACCTTATCACCACAGGCAAGACGAACAAGTAGAGACTGCAGCAAGCACCTCCATAGTGGACCAAACGGACGACAACGACACTGACGAGATACCAACACCAGGTCTTGACACGACGACCAACTTACAAGACATTAAGGTAAATCCTAACCTGACACAGACACAGACTAACAGTTGCAGACAACTGATACAAGACTATAGGACTATCTTTTCTGACAGCCCAGGACAGACAGATTTAGTGCAACACCAAGTCATCTTAACATCTGACGTTCCTTTTAAGTGTAGACCATATTCCATCCCTATACACTATAAAGAAAAACTTCATCAAGAAATCATTGATTTAGAAACAAATCATATCATTCGACGTTCACAATCTCATTTCTGTTCACCAATAGTTTTGGTACGCAAAAAGGACAACACTATTAGACTTTGTGTGGACTATCGTAAGCTCAACAGCATTACACAGTTGGATTTAGAACCAATGAGCAACTGTGAAGACATCTTGACTGAACTATCTGACTCACGTTATTTTACTAAACTTGACATGACAAAAGGCTACTGGCAGATAGCTGTACACCCTGATAGTATACATCTGACTGCATTTGCCACACCTTGGGGTTTATACGAATGGTGTAAACTACCTTTCGGATTAGTCAATGCACCAGCTACCTTCGTCAGAATGACAAGAATTCTTTTGACAGACATTGCTAACATCATTTGGTACATGGACGACATTTGCATACACACAAAGGACATGACAGAGCACATAACAGCACTACAGCAGACATTTGACAGGATTAGACATCATGGACTGACTGTAAAACCTTCCAAAGTGGATATAGCCTTTCAGGAAATTTCATTTTTGGGCTATAAGATCTCAAATGGCTTTATATCAACGGACGATAACATCATGTCCAGAATTTTGAAATTGTCGCTTCCGACAACTAAGAAACAGTTGCGAAGTGTGTTAGGTCTGTTAAACTATTATAGACAGTTTATTCCTCATTTTGCTGAATTGACCAAATGTTTCACTGATCTACTAACAAATAAACACCCCAATGTGATTGTAAACAGTCAATGTTTAAGGCCAGCATTTACGAAAATTCTTTCTTATTTTTCTAAATCACCTATTTTGAAATTGCCAAATTTGAATATTACTTTTAGATTAAGATGTGATGCGAGCTCCGTAGCCATTGGAGGTGTGCTTCTCCAAGAACACGACCAAATCTTGTACCCAGTATACTACGTCTCTCGAAAACTGAACACCAGCGAACGAAATTACAGTACACCGGAACTCGAGGCTCTTGCCATGGTATTTTCGGTACGTAAACTTTCTAGATTTCTGTTAGGCAAACATTTCATTATTGAAACAGATAATACTCCGCTGACAATTGTTACCAGAGGAACGCCTAGTAACAGCAGGGTGGCAATATGGTCCCTTCTTCTGCAGGACTATAGCTATGAGGTTAACCACATAAAAGGTTCACAAAACTGTCTTGCAGACCTTTTGTCGAGATGTCCATACAACGAACCTAATACCCAGTCGACACCAGAGCACAGTGCAGAGGGTGTATAAAACTGCAACGTAGATAGTGCTCAGTACCACAGCCAATTGTGACAATGTGTCAGTAACGCTGTGTACACCATTGTGATGGGGAAGATTGTATCTCCCAATGTATATAACTTATGTACATATTGTGATTCTTATTATTATCATGCGAATGAATGCGTATATAATTGTGAGATATGTGAAATAATGAAATCAGTATTATGTAAACCAATGTGTTGTATAACTGTGAGATATGAGAAAGAATGTAATTATTATTGTAAATACATAAATATTTTAACAATCAGACACTACGGAGAAGTGTCACGGGACAACACTAGAGGATCCAAGAAGTTACCAAGCCACTAAAACGTGAGGTAATCCTAAAGTATCCAGACCGAGGTGCCCAAGACGTTTTAACAAGGTACGAAAGATGACTGCGACAGTACAATCCGAGCAGAAGACGGAAGAGATGATCCAACAGCTGATAGTAACAACTACTACTCCGTTTATAGAAGATCCATCAAGAACGGACCAGCTTTGTTTGAATGACATCACAACACATGTAATAGTACAGCCGTATACTTCCGATTTTTTGCATAGTAATATTAAAAGTATATAAATGTATGACAATTGTATTAAAATGTAATTTAAAATATTTCCATATACGGAATTGTATATGTCGATTTTTTTTAGGATGTAATCTCAGCATCGTAACTTGATTGCTTCTTTACAAACGTGACTTTTTGTGCACATTTGTCAATAAGGATCAAATTATGACACTAAGAAATGAGTTTGCAATTGTAATTTATGTCTTGTAAACGACGATAAATTATTGTTCCCAAAATTTTCTGTATAATAACCATGGGACATTATTCTAAATTGTTGGTGATATGTAAATATGTATTGTAACCATTAACATGTGTGCTTGATAAATAACATGTCAATGTAACATCGTTTAGAGATGGACAGTATATTGCCAAAACTGTTGACCTTCATTAGAAACTCTAAATAGAGGTCTGATGGAGGAGTCATCTCAGAGGGAGATGCTCACGGCTTGACCTGATTATTTTAGTATTTTTGTTCTTGGTTGTGAGGTAGGGGCCAGTTTAGCCGATACCTACCGGACTAGCTGGGTCACAGCGAGGTAATGCCCATGAAATAGATTGTAATTGACTGTTGTACTTCATAGTCCAACATAAGTGGTGTATACATATTGTTGACTATTCACCTGTACATATTTATTATAATTGTTAATCTATAATGTTCGACTTTGACATGTTTAATAACACCTAGATATAGATTGTACATGAAAGGAAATCCTTTCATGAAAAAGGGGTGTGGAGAGTGTCAAGGTCTCACACCCGAGGTTGCGACGCGTTGTCTGTACCAACGCCAGACACCATAACAATACGCAACCCTGAGTAATGTGAAACACGGCAGAGAGAACGCGGCGTCTTTGCCGACGCCTGGATAAGCAGCCACGCACAGCAATTGAGTTCACCCCGTGAACCGTGCAGGGGACAGCAGCTGACATGAGCGTGTAGCGTGTTGGACGCCAGAACTGGCAGACGGGTTGAGGTTGTCGAATGGAGAGGTCGCATGGGTTTGCGAGAGGTGTTTGAATCTGCCTTGAGAGCTAGCCTGTATGACAGTGGGAGACTGGTTCGAATGCTTGAAGAGTTTGACGTGTAAGTGAGATGTTTATTGCTTGCATGTATTATTATGTATTGTAGTGATATTGTTAATGCCGTAATGATTGCTATGGATTTGAATCTGCCTTGAGAGCTAGCCTGTATGACAGTGGGAGACTGGTTCGAATGCTTGAAGAGTTTGACGTGTAAGTGAGATGTTTATTGCTTGCATGTATTATTATGTATTGTAGTGATATTGTTAATGCCGTAATGATTGCTATGGATTGTCAGTGCGCGATGTTTGTGCGATTATAAATGCAGCGCGTTAATAAAACGTGTGAATAATACTTTCGGATATTCGCTTCGTGTGATTTGATAGTTTGATATTACTTCACACTTGCCAGAAAACGAGCTACTAGTCTTGTGTTATGCAAGACTCTGACAAACATGTATAGCCAAGTTGAGCTTAATTTGATTGAAGATTGTTGGAGTTTCCGACAGTGATAACACTCGCTCTCACAGTCAAGCTTAAAATGCTGCATGTCCATAGAAGGACGTTACGATCAACCCCCAGGTTGATCGTTTAAAAAATTGTACGGTCAGTAGTTTTCCATTGCTTTCTGATCGAGAAATGAACATGTAAATCTAACTTAATGCCCATGTAGGGGTTGAAGGCCTCCGTCGCGATCAGCCGGAAGTTTAATAGTTAGCGCTCTTATCCATGTGTGCCGTGCCGAAATAATTTTGTAAAGCCATTCAGAGTAATAACCTGTGTCCACCAAGGTATAATTCATATTCATCTGCCTAAGTGCAATATATGCATGCTGAGGAAGGTGAGGACAGGCATGCTTCGTGCAGAGTGGCTTGCCTCGCTTCGGAGTACTCGGATGGCAAGCATCGCCTGGATCTTTTCTCCGGGGCATGCCGGTGTGCTGGGGAATGAACAGGCGGACAGATTGGCTGCCGCTGCAAAACATGGTGGAATATTGATGCATGACAAGGAAGACGTGGTTGCGGCCTTGTGGGAGCACGTGCACACCTCGGAGGAGCAAATGGATCACCATGGTCTGGCAAGAATGAGGCAGCAAGGAGTGACGAGGGGTTCTGGCCTACGTTCGACGCTCAGAGGAAAGGCGAGACAGATATATAATCAGATTGGTACTGGCACTATTGGTGTTGGGACTTTTCGCTGGCTGCTGAGGATGGGGACGGAGTGCTTATGGGAATGCCCCGAATGCTGTGATGTCGGTTCTTAAATCAATCAATCAATCAATCAATCAATCAATCAATCAATTAATCAATCAATCAATCAATCAATCAATCAATCATCTGCGTAAATGTATCGAAACGAGCGTATATCAAATGTTTGTCTTTTGGAGTCGTTTTTACGGCACCTTATTAACTTAAGGCAATGAATGAATTACCAAAATACGAGAAATAGATTGTGAGCTTTACTATAACACGATTACAAGAAACAAAACGAACGTTGCGACTAAAGCCTTCGTCAGCACAGAGCAAGAAAACATAAACCGACACACAACTACACGAAAAACACTACATGAAAATATTACAAGTTACTTATCTGTATCCTTGTTTGATTGGATACGTCTAGAGCGACCGACGCGTTTGATCAGTGACTATCAGTGGATGGAATGAAACGGAAGTGTGATTCGGGCGGATAAATGGACCAACGATTAATAACATCAGAAGCTCAGGGATTAGCTTAGCCACCCGGCGGGAGAACAGTCGCTGGGGGGGGGGGGGGAGAGAGAGGGAGGATTGGGAGACGGCCATGTGAGCGAAGGTAGCACGGACGTAGTTCGCAATTATGCATCCCGCGTTAGAAACACAGCTGCGGGCGATCTAGATGCAGACCGCCCTGCGTTGGTTTTCATAAAATAGTATGAGTGCCGTTGGCTCAGAAAGCACTGAACGCAAACTTGCCAAGAAATCACACAAACATTAACAATAATACTAGGGTTGACTGCGACGCATCGTACAAGATATGCAACTAACCTCATGAATAAACTAATACACCTGCGGGGATGGGAGGAGGTGGGGTGGGGGATTTGAAAGTTAAATGAAACTGTGTTGGACATTGAGGCCGTGAGGGGAGAGTTGAAACCAACTGGAAGATGAGACGGGTTTCCAATTAATTAATAGCATCAGCAACTTTTCTGCTACAGTCCACGGAATGTGTAATGAGTAACGTGACAGCAGAGAGAGAACTACATAGTTTGTGATGGTAGTGATCGGTGGGAGAGATGAAACGTAGAACGGAAATAGGATTTCGCCAAGATCAGTCATTGTTGCTAAACACTCACTCAGTTTACATCAGATCGCACAATCTTATCTCCAATGTCTAACAACTTCCCTTTTGAATGGATGCAATAAAAATAAGAGTTTTAAAATAATAAAATGCTTCTCTTTAATCAAACGTTTGTTTAGCTATAATTGTAATATAGGCGTCGGCAATATATGGCACGTGATTTATGGGAATGTCCAGAGTGCAACGATGTCGGTTTTTAACTCAACTCAACTCAACTCAAATTAACTCAACTCAACTCAACTCAACTCTTAATGCGATTTTTGTTTTGCATATCCTTTATAGGACATCACAGTCAACCCCTGTATACTTGACTGTTTGCGAATTCTTGGCAAGTGTACGTTCAGTAGTTTGCCATTACTTTCTGAACGAATGACACTCATACTTTGTATGGAAACCAAAGCAAGGCGGTCTGCTTCCAAATCGACCACAGCTATTTTTCGAAGGCGGTTTGCGAGATTCCGAATTGCATTCGTAACACCTTCACCACTGTGCTTTAATTCACCCAGAATGCCATTGAGAATCGTTCCACGTACCAAGCTTGTCACGCGTGCCATAGATTGCCGACGCCTGGATCACAATTATAGCTAAACAAAGCCTGGGTACGTACGTTGTTTATTACGCTAATATTCCCCATATATAGTAACTCGTGAGACACTACATGTGGGCGCCGCGTGTGACCCATCTCTACTTGAGAGCTGGTAGTGTTCTTGTAACTTAATCTACTGCCATATGTAATCTCTATATCCGCTGCACTATCTAATTTCTGCAACACCCGTAAGTAACCTACTCCTCACAGGCCTATGTTGTTGTGGCTTTGTCACGCAGAGGCATATTTGTCTTTCCACCGTACCATTCTATTTTTAGACGTAATCAGCGCTTGATATGATTACCAACTTATTTTATCTTACATTAAATCATAAATGACCAGGCATGTAATTAAAGTTTATATTTCAAAGTGTTAGTGAAATAAGGCCAGTTTCTATGAGTAAGTCTATTTCATCGTGTCCTCGTAGTGAGTTTGAAACACTCCCTGTCTAAAGGCTCAACGGTGTTAAGACGAGGGGATCGATTTCATTGTACAGTGTTGTATTTCATATGGCCCGGCCTCTTTACTCAGAACGGCCTGCCGAAAGTCTCTCACAGAGCACGGACTTCGTAGCTCCAGCGACGACCTTCATAAGTCTCCGAGTAGATTGTACTCGTGAACCGAATGACGGACTCTGGAAACGAACCCACAACCTTCGGTACAAGGGGCAGGCAGTATTACCACTTCATCACCTAGACCCCCCCCCCCCCCCCGTTTTCTTGATAATAGTCACAAAATGTATATAGCTTGAAAACAAGCATAAGGGCATAGCTGACACGTAAACTTTAACCTATTATCTTCTTCCTTTCTTCCTCCTCTCTCTCTCTCTCTCTCTCTCTCTCTCTCTCTCTCTCTCTCTCTCTCTCTCTCTCTCTCTCTCTGTGTCTCTCTCTCCTCTCTCTCTCTCTCTCTCTCTCTCTCTCTCTATATATATATATATATATATATATATATATATATATATATATATATATATATATTATATGTATTATTTATATTATATATATATATATGTGTGTGTGTATATATATATATATATATATATATATATATATATGTGTGTGTGTGTGTGTGTGTGTGTGTGTGTGTGTGTGTGTGTGTGCGTGCGTGCGCGCGCCACGTTTGTAACTGTATCAAATAAAAATGTCGGACAAATATGTATTTCAGAGGTAGAACCATTTCCAAAGTTGTCATGAAACCAAGAGAATGTTTGCAGCCACTGGTTTGTGCTATAGTTGTACACAAGCATGTCAGATGTCACACTCCAAGCCTGCGTGGGATTTAGCTGTGAAATCACTTTTCGTGTCTCCAAGTGTCTTTTATACGACCGGATCCCAAAATGTTCCGGTGAAACCTTTGTCTTAGAGACAGGCGGTGACAGTTAATGAGACTGATTAGTGAGAACAACAACAACAAAAACAACAACAAGAACAAGAACAAGATCAGCAACGTTAACAACATTAACAACAACAGCAGCAACAACAGCAGCGGCGGTTGAGGTGGCGACAGCAGCACCAATAATAGTTTTATGTTTTTTTGTAACACTGCATTTTGCCTACGTATAATTTTAATATGTTCCGCGAACTCCACAGAGGGTGAATACAAAACTTGGAACGGTAATATTATCCAGAAACCCACATTCATTAAAAATACACCCTATATTTAATATATAGCTATGCATCCTGAAGGGAGCACGGCAGCGATGTGACTAGCACGCTTGCCTGTCGACCCGGCGTTTATGTGTTCGAATCCACACGAGTGCCAAGAACATTTTCAGGGAAATAAAGGTGGCCGGAGTGAGTTTTGCCAAATTATTTATCACTTGCCGATTGGTCTAAAATGTGAGTCTCGCAACATATACCTAACTTACATCATGCCGTGAAGAGGTGTCCTTTTCTTACTGTGTCTGATGTATTCTGAACAATTGTTAGCAATTTATAAATTACCTTCATGCCACATAAGCAAGCTAAACACATTTGGAACAGCCAAAATAAGTAATCTAAATACATTAAAAGAGACTAAAACACAGGAGAGATGACAAGAACTAAAAAGAAATGTATTGGTATATAAACTGAAAAACATATCACAAAATATAGGAACCAAGAGAAAAAACAAAAAACAAAAAAAAAAACTGCATGTCAAGAAATCAAGAAGACTGGCGAAGAGTGATGACAAGAAATATAATAAATTAAACAGCTAAACAAGAATAAATTCAAAGAAATAAAGAAGAAATGGCCTGATGAACAATGCAAAGAAACTGGAAATAGTAACTATTCTACATAAAATTCCACACATCAAGAAAGCACACTCGCATACAAATGGGGCATATCAAGTCAAGCGCAAACAGTTTCATGGACAAAATGAACATGTTATGTAGATTGGCAGACTACACAGAAGAATTATTTGATGATAAGACAGCTGACCAATCAAATTTAAATACACCAGGAAGACCATACTAACAGATGAGGTAGAAAGTGCTTTCAAGAACATGGAACATGGTAAAGCTGTAGGGTCGAACCACATTTCTGTAGAAATAAATGATGCTCCAGATCTTAGCTTAGAGGGCATACCAAACATCCTAAATAGGATATATGCTACCGATTGATTGATTGATTGATTGATTGATTTAGGAACCGACATCACAGCATTCGGGGCATTCCCATAAGCGCTCCGTCCCCATCCTCAGCAGCCAGCGAAGAGTTCCAACACCAATAGTTCCACTAGCAATCTGATTATATGTCCGTCTCGCCTTTCCCCTGAGCGTCGAGCGCCGGCCAGACCCCCCCCCCTCCCGCCACCCCTCGCCACCTTACTCCCTCCAGACCACGGCGATCCACCTGCTCCTCCGAGGTGCACACGTGCTCCCACAAGACCGCAACCACGTCTGCCTCGTCATGCATCAACACTCCACCAAGACCTGCCGAGCCAGCCAATCCGTCCGCCTGCCCACTCCCCAGCACACAGGCACGCCCCGGAGAAAAGATCCAGGCGATGCCTACCACCCGCGACCCCCGAAGCTACCGGAAAACATAATCAAACATCCTCAGATCAGATTTTATCACAAAACTTTTAAAAACAAAAAATGCCAGGGAAAACAATAGGAATCAACCAGAACAATCAGTTACAAGCAATGTGATGAATCAGGTGTAAATAAAGGACTCTTTAACTCACATTTGAGGCCTAATAAAAATACTGTGGCAGTTTCATGTTTTAAAAGAGCAATCGGCTCTAGTGAAAGGAGAATAATCTACACAGCTACAAGACAGGTGCGATCAGAGAGTGAGGACTTGTTTTCGTATCTCTTACTTCTTGGATTATTATTACTGAAAGCTGAATTCACCTATCATGGTTTCTTATATCAATGTGCTCGTTGTGATTTTGTGGATGTGGTTAAACAGTTTTTAGATTAATACAAGTGTTGATTATCGCAAAAATGCGTGTTATATGTAGTATTCAATTAAAGTGATAGTCGAACACTATTAAATTTTAACTAATCAAGTGTACGAGGCGTGTCAGAAACAACCAACTACTACAAAGGAACTCAAATTGCCCTCGGCGTGGCTAGATAATAATGCGATTGCTGCATTCGTCAAGTTTAGTTATTCGCAACATTATGCAATAATGTCAGGGGAAGGAGAGGGCTCCGTATTAGAAGTGAATGATGAAAGAACTCGTTCCGGTTTACGATCGGCTGTCAATAAAACTGACACACTAAACAAAGAGTGGGCCGTGAAGAACAAGCTATCCAAGTGCACGAATCCCACCGGCCTAGTCGTCAAACACACCAACTGAGGACAGTGTGTTACGGTTTCCTTCAACAACACACTCCATTATGAGGCATTCCGAACTTGTCTACTCAACTACTACAAGCTTGAACTAATTGAACCCAGACAAGATAAGCGCGTGGCCCATGTTGAAGACCTTATTACGACGCCAGTGATTACGATACATTTGTTCCACGCGAAAAATAAATTAATGACACAGGGAAAAATTGAAAACATTAATTCTTGGCTAAAAGTAGATTTTGTTGAGCTTGAAAACTCGATACAGACATTCATCGAATCTACACAGCCCGCAACTACAGCTGTAGACAGCACACCAGCTAACAATGTTCGTCAATTAACTCATACGAAGAGTGTACATGACAACAATAACACGAGGCCTGCTAACCCACTAGTGCTCTTGACCATTGAATACCCAAATGGAGCGCATCCATAACAACATAGAACTCAACGTGGACATTGTTGAAGAAGTACCTGCCTCAGATAACAATAGCATCTTAACTATCAATAAACATTCGTGCGACTGTAAACAGCGCATTGAGGAACTAGAACAATCTATAAAGGATCTCATTGTCACTGTTTCAACTAACATCGAAGCAAACAGCAAGATAAGCAGTGATTACAATGCTCTCAAGACAGAAGTCGCGCTCCTGCGAGATGAAATTTTGCTGCTGAGAAAAACAGTTAAAACCCTACAGAATGTGTCCTCTACCGACCAAACCGAAGAAGCATGTAATTCCCAAGCAACCGCTTCATCCTTGGGAAATCTTGGGGAAACTCAGTCCCACTCAGAACAGATAACTACTATGAAAACACCTCAACGCGCAGAGGAATATAAATAAGAACAAACACCTCAATGCGAAGAGGAAGATAAACAACAACAAGCAGTCTACCCCATTGACGTCAAAATAAGCAATGGGTTCGAAGTGCTTCAAGAAAAATCACCAGAAAACGTACAGTGCTTTAACATGCTGCCAACGGGCAACACAAACCTACAAGATACATCGGGAGAAACACATGGAGACTGCTGATAATCGAAAATGGATAAAACAACGGGCGAGACGTGCTGACAACCAACATGTACAGACAGCAAGACCTGACTGTACACACATTATACTAGGCGATTCTTTAATGAAAGGTTTATGCAGCGACCGTATAGCCACTTCAGATAAAGACATTGTTTCCATAATCCCACTGCCTGGGACTGGTGTTTACCGGCCAACAGACAAGATTAGCAGATTGGCTGTAAATCATAACGTTAGAAAGGCAAGCGTACATACTGGTATTAATAACAACATGAACAACCAACAAATCACAGGATTTCAACTACTAGCACTCTTAAACGGATTGCGCGACACTTTTCCTAACTCGTCCATCTTCGTCTCCTCCATGATTTAACCGAGTTATGGAATCCAGCGCCGTCTAGCTGACATAAATAACAACATTTTGCAGAAGTTCTATTCTCAAAACAAGATACAGTTCATCAACAACACACCATCATTAACTTCACAGGCTGGTGCACCAAAAAAGAGTCTTTATAAGGATCAATTACATTTGTCTACATTGGACACCAGCTTGCTCGCCAAAAATATCAAATATCCAGAACGGACACACCATACATCCAATACAGGATCGCGTCGGACACTTTTAGCTACTCCACCTGAAACTCAAGCCAGACGACATACTCCCGTCATATCAAGTACCAATAGGCCAGAAGTGCGCAGTATCCTATACTCATAACCACTGCACCTGAAATCCAAGCCAGACGGAACTCTTCCACCACACCAAGTCCCTACAATACGTCGTCTTTCACACAGGAGGGTAATAATTATGAAGATATGTTTCCCATTCTCCATAGAAAGGACCCAACTCTCAGCAACAACCAGAGGCTGTAGTTGGTAGTCCTTACATACCCATGAGACAACAACAGTACCCATTTTATTGTAACCCAGAATGGTTACATCTCACACGTTATAGCCTAGCTACACTTCGTCAAGCACTTATAATGTCGCTGTACCAACAACCAACACAACCTGGTCTTTATTAGCAACTTAGCACAAAGCTACACCGGAACTCGGTACAAGAAAGAGCCTCTCCTAGAACGTTTATCTACATATTTGTGTACTACTTGATCTAGTAACGTATTAGGTTATATGTAACTATAAACATTGATAGTACTTAGCTGTATATCATTTATAATACTTTTAATTGTGTTTTTACTGTGAGTAAGGGGGTCTTCACTGCTCTGCCTTACGGATCTGTGTACGTATTTTTATATATTGACAGAAATATTACTGTTTCTCTGTACTTTAGAGTGTGTATTGTATTAAGCGGCGTAAGTTGTATTCACTTTGTGTGTGTGCTTTTTAAAATTTTTTTCTTGTTTTTAAACTTATAATTACACATTGTTGAAATGTCTAATAAGTACGAACACTTTCTCAGTAATAATGGGCTCAGAATCGGGCATTTAAACATCTGCCATATATTAGGGAAGCTACCAGAACTATCACTTATACTTAATCAAAATTGTCACATGTTCGGCGTTAGCGAAAGTTGATTAAATGGTAGCATCTCAGATGATGACATCGCTATCAGAGGTTTTAAAACCATTAGAAGAGATCCCTATCAGAAACAAGAGACGGGTATTGCAGTTTATTCTAACTCGCTTAACGCCCACCACAGGCTAGATATTGAAACCTGCAAGATTGAGTGTGTATGGCTTGAGGTTAAACTTCAAAATCGCATACTCATAGTAGTTGGCTATCTTTATCGAAACCCCAGTGCAGGAAATATCTGGTATGAAAAATTCACCACTATGATGGATGTAATCGTTAGTAATGCGAGAGAAATAATACTGCTAAGTGACTTCAACATATACACTAACAAATCTAACAAAACATGGGAAAATATAATAGAGTCATATAACTTCTAACAGATAATCAAACAAGCCACTAGAATAACAAAATCATCTGCAACACTTATAGATCATATTTACTACGTGTGCTGACAACATCACAGAATGTACTGTACCTATTAATGCAATGAGCGATCGCTACCCAGTATGTTGCACGTGGTCGAAAAGAGGTACCAAAAACTCCAAAACACAAACATATAAGTATAAAATATAGAAATTACAAAAATTTCAACCGAGACGTCTTTTTACAAGACTTACTCAACTCATCTCTGGACTATGTTTGCCAGCTTCCTGACCCAGAGGATTGAACAAAGTTCAATATGTTATTCGAAAGGAAAAGAAAAACTATTTTAAGAACTTAATAATAGATAAAACCAACACTAAAGATATATGGAAAGCAATTAATACATTGACAATCAAACACAAATCATCACAATCATTACCATCAAATCAGGTTACATGTGATCAATTCAGTAGATTCTTTCAGTCCGACATGAACCAACTGAAGGCTGCAATACCAGATGCGCCTCATGACATACCTTTATTATCATCATTCTGTGAAAACAAATGCTATGAAGACATTCCCTCCAACATACCGTTAATGACGACCACTGAAGTATTTACGCATCTCAGTAACCTCATCTTGACTAGGTGGAATCAGTAATGGGATCCTTCGCCATGCTGCACCGGCGATCTGCGAGTCACTAACATTTATATATAATCAATGTCTCACCAAAGATATAATAGTCAGAAAAGTATACCAACTTGCCAAAATTAAAAATTTCCTTGACGAAAACACAAGAAAGATATTCTATACTTCCCATATACAAACACATATTGATTATTGCTCCACAATCTGGGATGGATGCTCCAAATGAATAACAAAACGCCTATATTCACTCCAGAAAAGGGCAGTGCGTTTAATTAATGGTGAAAAGCTTACCGACAATTCTAACCTACATAAACGTCTTCGGTTACTGCCACTCCACAAAAGACTACTTTTAAATAAGGCCAAACTAATTCACAAAATCCTATTTCAAAATGCTCCAAGCTACCTTCGGCCATTGTTTAAATATAACGTCTAAATATACTTCATGTCCCTAAACCTAGGATAGACTTATATAAAACACGCTTGGCATACTCTGCCGCTCAGTTGTGGAACAATCTTCCACAAGAAATCAAAGACATCACCAATCATTATACATACATTCGTAACCTGTTTGAACACCACCTCAGTATAGATTACATTCCCCTATTAAAAAAAAGAAGACAATAATAATGGTAAATTATCTCAAACGACAACTAGCCAAAAAACATTCCCTATGTATGGCACGTTACACCTTCCTTAGGTACTATAATGCCCATGTTAAACACTGCCTCAGTGAGTCATTTGTTATTCCTTATTTTTCATGCGTTATAATGCTATTGTTCTTTTCTTATGGAAAATTTGCTTCATAAGTGATGTTGAATGAAAGAATGTATGAGAGGACATTGAGAAGAAGGGCAGAATGTCAGACGGGCCTGCGTGCCCAATTCTTAACCCTTTGAAAATAAAGATTTTCGTTCTATCGTTCATTCGTTCGTTCGTTCGTTCGTTCATTCGTTCGTTCGTTCGTTCATTCGTTCGTTCGTTCGTTCGTTCGTTCGTTCTTTCTTTCTTTGCTCATATCAATCTCTGAGAAGCATTGGAGAACATGGCGACTTGAATGATCAGCGGTGGAAGAGACAGAGGCTGCCAGAGAGAAATGAGGCTTGATGCCCCAGGACGATGCCGTGGAGGAGTGTTATCAAGAGAATTGACACAGAACCCGCTGGATACATCAAATGTCAGAGAGGATTAGAGAGTCCCGATCGAGGGTGTCTGCTTTAGAACTGATAACAACAGAAGAAGAAGAAGAAGAAGAAGAAGAAGAAGAAGAAGAAGAAGAGGCGGAGGAGGAGGAGGGGGAGGAGGAGGAGGAGGCAGACGAGAAATACAAAGAAGAGGACAATGAAGAAGAAGTGGAATAAGAAGAAGGAGGAGGAGCTGGATTAACAGGACGACGAGGAAGAGGAGGAGAAGAAGGAAAAGTAGTCGACGTTTCTGGCCACATAAAAAATAAGGAAACAGTTGGAATTTTGTGTAATAATAAGACATGAGAATCGAGAAAGAGACAGAGACGACAACGGAACATGTTGTGGACTGTTCCAACATGGCGTAGAAATCTATCAGCCATTGAGATAA
>OY992880.1:65211552-65264052 GCA_963921405.1 Cepaea hortensis | reverse complement strand
AGGATATTATAAACAGTTATACATTAGTTTTAAAAATTTACTTGCATGTCACTCACAGGACATAGCAACCAACCCCAGCATTCTGGCTGTTCGTAATTCCTGGGCAAGTATTACGTTAAGTAGTTTGCCATTGCTTTCTGAACGACGGGCACCTATACCTTTTTCGAAAAACCAGCACCGCTGTGTTTCGAACCCGGTTATACGGGATTACGAATAGTGTCCGTAACACTTTCGCCACGGAGACGGTAATTAGAAAACTAATATAGTCACAAAAGTTCAGAAACGAAATGTGGTAAAAGCCAACATGGGACGTACAAGTCATCAATATCAACAGTCAAATATTTCAGTCCTTTACGCTGACAATATAGTAAGACGTGGGCGGCCGACGATTCCATGCCTGGAAGACAACAACAGTAACGATACTATAAACATATATACATTATAACAAGTAATAAATTAGGGTAAAAAAGACAAATATAGTCACAAGAGTTCAGAAAAGAAATGCGGTGAACGCTAACAAGGAAACTACAAGCCATAAAAATCAATAATCAAATATTTCAGCCCTTCACGCTGACAATGGCATGACGTGGTCGGCCGGAGGTTTCACGCCTGCACTCGCCTTCTCGACGCGAGCAACAGACTGGCCATCTATCCCTCCGTGCACGCAGGCCTAAAGATGCGCTTATCCTAACACATCACATACCCACAGCTTATCCCAACACATCACATAAATACAGCTTATCCTAGCACATCACATACCCACAGCTTATCCCAACACATCACATTACCACAGCTTATCCTAGGATATCACCATCCCACAGCTTATCTAGCACATCACATACCACAGCTTATCCTTGCACATCACATACCCACATCGTATCCTTGCACATAAAATACCTACAGCCAATAATAGCACATCATATAAATACAGCTTATCCTAGAACATCACATACCCACAGCTTATCCCAACACATCACATTACCACAGCTTATCCTAGGATATCACCATCCCACAGCGTATCCTAGAACATCACATACCCACATATTATCCTTGCATATCAAATACCCACAGCCTATCCTAGCACATCACATAACCGCAGCTTATCTAGCACACCACACACACACATATTATTGTCGCACATCACATAACCACACCCTATCCTAGCACACCACAAACCCACAGCCTATTCTAGCACATCACATACTTATAGCTTATCCTAGCACATTAAATACCCAATTCTATCCTAGAACAGTAATGCTTCCAGCTTATCCTAGCATATCACACACCTACATCCTATCCTAGTATATTAGATACCCACATCCTATCCTAGCAAATAACATACCTACATCATATTTGGCACATCACATACCTACAGCTTATCCTAGCACAGCACATAGCCACAGCTTATCATAGCACATCAAATAAACACAGCTTATCCTAACACATCGCATACCCACAGCTTTTCCTATCACTGCACATACTCACAGCTTATCCTAGCATATCACATAACCGCAGCATATTCTAACACATCACACACCCACAACGTATCCTAGCACATCACATATCCACAGATTATCCTAGCACACCACATACTCACAGCTTATTCTAGCACATCAAATACACACTGCTTATCCTAGAAAATCACATACCCACATCATACCCTAGCATACTACATACCCACATCCTATTCTAGCACATCACATACCCACATCATTTCCTAGCACATCACATACCCGCATCCTATCCTAGCACATAACATACCCACATCTATCATTGCACATTACTAACCCATCTCCTATCCTATCAAATCACGTGCTTACAGCTTATCATAGCACATCACATACCCACATCCTATCCTAGCATATTAAATACCCACATCCTTTCCTAGCAAACCACATACCCATATCATATCCTAGCACATCACATGCGAACAGCTTATCCTTGCACATCACATACCGACATCGTATCCTAGCACATCACTTACCCACATCGTATCCTAGCATATCACATGTCCACATCGTATCCTAGCACATCACATACCAACATCGTATCCTAGCATATCACATGCCCACATCTTATCCTAGCAAATCACATGCTTACAGCTTATTCTAGCACATCACACACATACATCATATCCTATCACATCACATACTCACATTCTATCCTAACATATTACATACCCACATCCTTTCCTAGCAAACCATATACCCGTATCATATCCTAGAACATCACATACAAACAGCTTATCCTTGCACAACACTTACCAACAGCCTATCCTAGCACATCACATACCCACAGCTTATCCTAACACATCACATACCCAGCTCGTTAGATACCCACAGTTTATCGTAGCACATCACATACCCAGCTCGTTAGATACCCACAGTTTATCGTAGCACATCACATACCAACAGCCTATTCTAGCACATTACATACCCACATCCTATCCTTGCACATCATACACCCACATCGTATCCTAGCTCATCACATACCGACATCGTGTCCTAGCACATCACATACCCACATCCTATCCTAGCACATCACATGCTTACGGCTCATCCTAGCACATCACACATCTACATCCTATCCTATCAAATCACATACCCTCATCCTATCCTAGCATATGACATACCCACACCCTATCCTATCATGTCACATACCCACAGCTTATCCTAGCACATCACATACCCACAACTTATCCTAACACATCACATTCCCACAACGTATCCTAGGACATTATATACCCACAGCTTTTCCTAACACATCACATACCCACAGCTTATCCTTGCACATTAATACCCACAGCCTTTTCTAGCACATCACATAACCGCATCATATCATATCATAGCACATCACATACCCACATCCTATCCTGGCACATCACACGCACTAACTAACTAACTAACTAACCAACCAACCAACCAACTAACCAACCAACCAACCAACTAACTAACTAACTAACTAACTGACTGACTGACTGACTGACTGACTGACTGACTGACCGACTGACTGACTGGCTGGTTGACTGACTGACTGACTGACTAGCTAACTGACTAAGTATCTAACTAACTAACTAACTAACTAACTAACTAACTAACTAACTAACTAACTAACTAACTAACTAACTAACTAACTCTAACTCATCATCATCATCATCATCATCATCATCATCATCATCATCATCATCATCATCATCATCATCATCATCATCATCATCATCATCATCATCATCAACTTCCACTTCTGCCGTCAAGCGTCGTGAGGAGGAATAATTTGCGCTCCAGCGCCCAATGGACGGCACTGGATAGTGTCATTCCGTGTGGTTGTACAATGTCTTTGATGTCGTCAATCCATTTTCTTCTTGGACGTCCTCGTGGTCTCGTCGCAGATGATCTTTGATGTAAGGCCTGTGGTGGTAGTTGTTTCTGTTGTTTTCTAACGACATGGCCAAGCCACATGATCTTCTGTCTTTCAATAAATGTGGCACAAGGTGTTGATCCCACTGTCTGTATGATAACAGCATTTTTTACTCGGTCTCGGATTGTTAAGTTGGCAGCTCTCCTCAGGCATCTCATCTCGCAGGCGTTGATTTTACGAAAATGTGATTTCGATAAAGTTCAAGTTTGAGATTGGTAGCATAGGGTTGGTGTGAATATGCTGTCTATTATCTGTCGTTTTGGGGACATGGGTATATTTGGATGTTTTAGTAAGGGTGATAGTTGATATGTAAGTGCATTAGCTTTTTGACATCTGATTTCGATTTCTCTGTCCAATCTGCCATCTTCTGTGTTCATACTTCCAAGATATTTGAATTCTTTAACTTGTTTCAGAGTTGTGCTATTTATCTTTGTACTTAGTGGGCCCGACGATCTGCTAACTTGCATTACTTCGGATTTTGCTGTGTTTATTCTCATATTGTATCTGCTGCAGGTTGAACTCAGATTAGTAATATGATTTTGTAGTCTGCCCTCATCGCTGTAAAACAGGCACTGATCGTCTGCAAATAGAAGTTCATTTATTTCCTGTGGATCAGTTGTTTCATCTGGAGTAAAGAGTTCTAAATTTTCTGAATTTGCTCTATCAAGATTTGCTTCTTTGGATATTCTTAACTCTAACTATCCTAACTAACTGTTAGGGAGAGATAACTGTTAGTTAGTTAGTTGATTGGTTGTTTGGTTGGTTGTTTCGTTAGTTATTTAGTTAATTAGTTAGTTAGTTATTTAGTTAATTAATTAATTAGTTAATTAGTTAACTAGTTAGTTAGTTAGTTAGTTAGTTAGTTAGTTAGTTAGATAGTTAGTTAACTCTAACTAACTATTTCTAACAATTTCTCCATAGATTGTTCTGTTTCGCCAGCTATCTCCTGGACTTCAACAAACTGGATGGTGCTAATTCATTTGGCCTATACCTTAGTTCACTATTTGTATACTATAGTTACATTTGTCATAATCATTTCTTATAATACAGAAAGAAAACAAGTCCAGGAATAGAAAACAACCCTGCAATACAAACATGCCCTTGTGGGGCCCTTTAACACATTAGTTGCCAATAAACACGACTGTTAGTTCCGTGGGAAAGAAACATTAACAGTGCCCCATGGATTCAACCTCATTTCACTCAAGATATGCATGGCATATCTGCTGAAAAAAAGGCAGATAAATAGATTCTAACGACACCCATAAAATCACACAATTTAAACCCGGTGACACATAAAAAACCGTTAACTCGACAAAGTCCGCAGAGTTACAACCACGTAAATAAAAGAGCTAATTGTCTGTTGTTCCAATTATTTGACAGGGCCCTGTCGTCATAATTACCTCTGATTCCTTCTGTGGTGTATTTTATCACAGTCACGTTTTATTGAATCTGTCGTGAGGCAACATAACGTGAACAAACTGGGTCAGTTGTACGCTTGCACAGATATAGCTAAGTCTCATCGATGATGTGTGGGTGGTCTTCACAGTGTAAACAAACTGCTAATGCCCAACAATGTATCTGCGGTCGCTTAAAAGTGGGGGAGTCTCCGTGGCGAAGTGATCAAGCCGTTTAACTCGGGCTCCGAAGGTTGTGGATTCGATTCCGGGCCGCGTCCTTCGGTTCACAAGTTAAATCCTTCTGAGACTCCTGTGTGTCGTCGCTAGAGCTACGGAGTTCGTCTTTGTGCGACACCTTCCGCGCTGCAGAAAGAGACCGAGCCATATGGGATACCCGATGCAATGAAGTCGAGCCTGTCGACTTTTAAGCGACTTTAAAAAAAAAATGTATCTGCGGTAGATTGATTAACCCCGATGACCTTCCTCTAGTCTTAGATTAGTGCAGTCTGTTATATATTTATATAACTATGCTTAATGGTTTACTTTTGTTAATTATCATACAACGGGAGATGTTTGAGGAATGACTTTTTGTGAAATAGTATGAGTATAATACTGGTTTGGCAATAATTTGATGAAAGCATTGTGATGGCATAATGTTGGATCTGCAGGATGCAAACGCAGTTCATGGATTTTAGACAATATTGGATATAGTTTTATTAGTAAAACTCCAAGGCAGACTTCTAGACATCAGTATGTTGCATGTATATGCGCCGTCAGCAGATAGCACATACGAGGATATATGGGTATGTTATAATGAATTAGACGTGGTATTGCTTTAGTGGAAAGCGTTGAAATTGCATACGTACTTTGGGAGCTCAGAGCAAAAGTGGGCAATGGAACAATAAGTGGCCTGATTACTGGACACGATCTCGGTGACAGGATTGGAAGAGGTGACAGATTAATAACATGGGTAGAATCTCCGATTTTTTGTTTAAATGTTGCATATCCCTTGCAGGGCATTGCAGTAAACACCAGCATTTTTCAGCTGCTGTTGATGTACTAGGCAAGTTTTTACACAAGGCGACACGGTCTGCTGCACAAATCGGTCGCGGCTGCGTTTCGAACGCCTGGTAAGCGGCTCACGAACAGCGTTCGCAAGCCTTTGGCCATGGAGACCGGCTTCTATCGAACAGACGGACTATTCACGCACACGCAGGCCAAGAGTAGAATCGCTAAAGCGCGCCCTCCCGGTACCAATGTAATGGATAACTCTAAATGACATGAATGAACGAGCTGACAATAATTCAATTGATTTATTTGGTTTTTTCACCCCGGGATTTGAGATTTAAACATTGAGCGCAACCCACTACTGGCAACGCTGATCGTATTCCGGTACGAACCTAAGGCCTTGTTCACGTCAATATGGAAGCACTAGTCTCGAGTTTCGCTCTCGTTTGAGCTCATCAGTAGTGCATATCCTTGACTGGACCCGAGATCAAACCCCGGATTATTGCTCACTGGAATTTAGGCGGCCTGATGTGCCTTGCCAGTCGAGAAGACCTGCTCATTAGAGTCCACATCGATTGACGGATGTCAGTCGCGGCGATCGGGCAAAGTTTGAGCTATAGCCTACGATTGTTTATTATCCAAGGTAACAGCAATATAAATAGGAGAAAATAATGTAACTAACACGTCTACTGAATATATGAAACCCTTATATGATGATAACAGCCCAGACACACTATTCAAGACAATGTTAAAGGTCTACCTTTACTTGCTGCAGAAGTTGTGGAAGCACAACACGACACACACGTGTCGGGCATTATGTTGAGGATACAGAAGATGTTAGAATGAAAATAATAACACATGTCTACATGGCATGTATAATGTGGATACAAACCTGCCCTAGGTAGCCAAAGGATTATTGTAAATATTTTGAATGCAGCTAAGATACAAAGACAACTGATAACGAAGATCAGAAAGAGGCAGGTGCCGCTTTGGGTCACGTAATGAGAAGAGTAGAAGCAACATACTGTAAAAACTGAAAAGATGTGTGGAAAGAGAGACAGAGGAAGAACTTCTATTGGAGATCAACAGATGTATAGACGCATTATTGCCCAAGCAGATCGGTAAAGCTATCTGATTATGATCATGGATTACACATAACAACACAGGATATCGCTCAAAGAAAGCATCCATCCATCCATCATGTGTCATGCCGGTAAGCGGGGGCAGTCATGTTTTGCCATCTCACTCTATCACCAGAGTCGTGGATCAGCTCCGTGGTTCTGTCTCGACAATGCCACGTGGCCAAGCCATCCAGGTATTTACTTCTCGGTCTTCCCCTTGGTCTCTTCCCTTCGATCTTGCCAGTTGTCACCAAGTTCTCCAATTCATTTCTTCTCATAACATGTCCAAAATTTTTTTACTGTCTACGTCTAATGTCTCTAATCAGTTTACGATCTTCATTTGTTTCTTGAAGGACTTGTTCATTGGTTTTTCTGTCTGTCCACGGTGTCCTTAGCATTTTCCCCAGAAACCACATTTCCACAGCCGTCATATGTTTTTCAGCTTGTCTGCTAATTGTCCAATCTTCACATCCATACAAAAGTATAGATTCGATGTAGTACTTCAATACTCTTTTTCTCGTTTCAATTGATATCTTTGTATTGGTCAGTATGTTTTTCATCTTGCAAAAGGCTACCTTCGCAATGACCATTCTTGTTCTAATTTCTTCAAGGCATCTCTCATCTGATGCTATGACGGTGACGAGATAACTGTACCGATTCACTTGTTTAATAATATGCCCATTTACGTGTATATTACATTGTGTTGTTTCCTTCTTCCCAGTGACGAACATAATCTGTGTCTTCTTACAATTCAATTCTAACCCTAGTTGTTCACTGTGTGCAACAACCGCATATACTAAATGTTGCAGGTCCTGTTCATTGACTGAAATCAAGAATCTACCTTCTGCATATCTAATGTTATTGATTCCTTCCAAATCTTCTATATTTCTGAAAATATTTTCACCGTACAAATTAAAAAGACCTGGAGACATTACACATCCCTATCTCACACCTCTCATAATAGGCTGATATTGACCTACTTTATTATCAGTTCTGATGGCAGCTTGTTGTTTCCAATATATGTTTCATACAAGTCTAAGGTCTTGTCCATCAATTTATAGATATTCAAGCATCCTTATCATGTCGACATGTCTCACTTTATCGAAAGCCTTTGTGTTGTCAATAAAGCAAAGGTGTAGATCTTTGTTTACTTCTATAGAACGTTCAATTACTGTTCTCAGAACATACCCATCATTTACTGTACCCTTGCTTTCTACAAACCCATATTGTTCTTCTCCTATTTCAGGTTGTATGTTCTTCCTAACTCTTTGCATGACAATTCTTAGCAAAATCTTTATGGTGTGACTCATTATACTAATTGTTCGATGTTGATCACATTCCAAAGCTTCTGATTTCTTTGGGATTGCAATAAATACCGAGTTACATAATTCATGAGGTATATTTCCAGTTTCATATATTGTATTTAGCAGTCTGGTAACTTTATCTATTCCATATTCTTCTAAAGCATTAATCATTTCTATTGTGATGCTGTCTGAACAGGGGGTCTTGCCAGATTTCATATGGTTAAGAGCATTCTGAACCTCCATCTTCAAAATTGATATTCCTTCATTAATATTTTGAATTTTGTAATATTCTTCTCAGTTATCATCATACAGATTTTTCACATAATCCGATTATACATGTAAAATCTGATCTCTTTCTATTATGATTTTTCCATCTTTTGTCTTTAGGCAGCCTGCTGATGTATGTGTTATTTGATTAGTAAGCTCCTGAATTCTTTTGTGCATTAGTTTGTTATTTTTACTGTTGTGTTGTTTTTCAATTTCTATGTAGTCTTTCTCAAGCCATGCTGCTTTTGCCACCTTACATAATATTCTGACTTTTCTGTGAATTTCTTCATATTTGGCTGGATTATGTTTGTTCTGTCTTCTTGTTTCCATTAGTTGTAAAATTTCTTCAGTCATCCATGTATAACGACCCACTTTCTTTAATTCTGGAATAGTTTTTTTTTTTGCAGCACAACTGATTGAATTCTTTAACATTTCCCATTGATCATCCACATCTTGAACTAGGATCTCTAGACCAGACAATATATCAGATTTGTTCTTTACTTCAATGTTAAAATGATCTTGTATTTCTTTGTCAGTTTTCAATTTGGACAAATCATATTTACGGTTTCTTGTTGTATACTTGATTTTCTTTAACTTTACCCTCAACGTGCCCATAATTGATCTGTGATCACTGCAACAGTCTGCATTGGGGACTGTTATTGCGACTGTTAAAGCATTTCGAATCCTTCTGCTAATCAGGCTGTAATTTATCTGATTTTTAATTCTGCAGTCTGGACTCCTCCATGCCCATAATCTTCTATCAATACACCTGAGACCGTTCGTAAAATGAACAAGATAGTCCAGAGAAATCCCAACTAGAAAGAAGAAATATAAATTACAAGAATACACAATTTTATGAACCTACTATTGGAGACGAAATTATACACTATACATACCAACTATAACCCTGGGAAGTTGAACAGTGAGGTTACAACATTATGTAACGTGTCACAAACACACAACATATCACATGTTTGCGACAGCTCAGATAGTAATAATTGGTTTATGTCTAAATAATTACCGCAGCTGTTCGGATTCAATGTTTTACTTGAATCCTTCAGATCAGTGTGACTAATTGGACGGATCACGTCTCTAGGTCGACAAGTGCTTAGTTCAAATGAAAATGAGAATCATATTGTCAGGACTATGTTTTATTCCTACTAACCCAATGGTGTGAGGAGAGGTGCACTCGAAAATGTTATTAGGACTGGAAACATCAGTGGAAAAAGAGGCAGACTGTGAGGAATGATACTTGATGGACTGAGACGATGGTATGAAAGAATATCATCAGCAGAGTTGTTCTAGAACACCAAGGACCGAGATCTGTGGAGAGACATAATCGCCTACGTCAGGTGGCAGGGGACATGGTGATGACGGTGATGACGTCGAACTCAGTGACGTCATACTTACCCTTTGTTCTCTAGATAGAGACTCAGAGGCCCAGCCTTCACGGACAATGAGAAACAAAGGAGGCCATATGTGCACATGAAAACATAATTTGGTAATTGAGAACCTTGCAGAAAACGTTGTTTTGGTGGACAGAGTTGAGTTGAGCTAAAACCGACATCTCTGCACTCAGGACATTCCTATGCGCGCCCCGGCCCCTCGTTCAACGTCCAGTGAAGAGTCTTACTACAAATCGCTCCCACCGCTAACTGATTGGCAGTTCTCCCAGTCTTCCCTCTCAGTTTTGAGATTCTTCCAGAACCCCTGCCAATCCACCGCATTCTCATTCTTTCTACATACGGGTTCTCAATCTGTTCCTCCACCTTCTCCATCTGGTCCCACAGGTTCCGGACCACCTATCCCTTGTCCATAGGTAATCGACCACCAAGAGGTACATTCCCTGTCATCCTATCAGCCTGTTCATTCCCCCGCATTCCAGCACGGCAAAAAATCCACACAATTCTCACAATCTGTGACCTCTGAAGCTAGGATGGCCATTCCATACGAAACATTCCTTTCTCCACCTTACTAAGCATACTCTTTGAGCCCGTAACGAATGCGATGTATGGTGCAGTGGTCTCCTCTAACCAACGGAATGCCACTGTTACTGCTTCCACCTCCATTCTCATGCTGGAGGTCGTAGTTTCATATACCAGACTCTCCTTTTTCAAGCGTCGTCCATCAGCATTCGCAAGAAATCCCAGCCGCTACGTCTATTTCTCACCACTGACCCATCGGTGTAGGTCACTGTGTCATCTTGATGTCTGTTACAGTGGATCAGTTGTTGCACCTCAAACTCTGTGCGGCCCGCTGCCCATTCTCTGCACTCACGACCCAGTGTTACTATTACATTGTGCCAGTCCGTCCTGTCTGTCGGTACTTTAACCCACTCTTTTTCACGATTCTTGGTCTCTAGATCACACACCAGGTGTATAGTGCCATCCTCGCGCTGCCTCGTCTCAGTCTATGAGCCTTGAACATATCCATGGCTTCATGCAGGGGCCTATGCCTGTCCGCCATTCTTGGTAGTGCTAGGATATGCCTCATGCATATAAATGGGGCGTCTTTTGTGCACCCCAGGATCACCCGAATGGCCGCATTCTATATGCACTCCAACCTTACAAGCTTGCTCTTTGATACTGTCAGCAGCCCCAAACCATACTCAATGACAGAAATTATTAACTGCTGAAAGAGCATCCTTTTCTCTACCCCGGTTGCTGTCATCGCCCTCAATGCATTAAGTTTCTTACCAGCCATCACCACCAAAACCTCCACATTATCCTTAAATGACATACACCTGTTAAAGACGATTTGCAAGTACTTCAATTTACTCTCTCTACTAAGAGGACACCCATTCAATACGATACATGGGACATTTGCCTTCAAAATCCGGTTATCCAGGGAGTACCACACAACCGATTCCTTGTCTGGGTTTACAACGGCCCCTGCATCCCTGCACCACTCCGCCACCCTGTTTACTGCCATGGGTAAGTCTTCAACCAAACTTTCTCTGCCTCTTCCCTGTCTGTACAAGAGAATATCATCTACAAATGTCAAGATTCTATCAACTCCTGGTGTCTGAATAGCTGCGGTGTTGCAGGTGTATACATTGAAGAGCACTGTGGACATGGCAGATCCGTGTGGCAGCCCAGGTGTAATAGTACAGGGGTCAGAAGTCCATGAACCCATGAGCAGTGAAATATTACGCTAATAAAAGACTGCCGCAATCCATATGACAATCCAAGGCAGACCTCCATGTGCAACAGAGTGTATAGCAACTGATCATACCTGACCTTGTTATAAGCAACCCCCCGGGTCAAGTGGGTAAATAACGCGGAGGTCTGTGAAAGAAGAAAGAAGAAGAGAAAATTACAGGAAGAAGAAGAAGCAGAAGACTAAAGAAACACCATCACCATCATCCTCAACATCATTAGCATAATCAGCAACAGAAACAGAAGAAGCAGCAGCAGAAGAAGAAGAACTGGACGCTGCCCTGAAACATTACTGTTGGGAAAGGGGAGACGAAAAATAAGAAATCGTCTGATCAACATTTCGTAGTGACTAATATCGAGGTCTGAGCCCGAAAGACGAAGAAGAAATAAGCTGTCTTGTAATTTTAAATTTATTAACGAGTAGGTGTCCTCCTCTTCCTCTTTCGTTCACATTCTCGTTTTTAGTTTGGACGCAACTGCATTGTATCAGTTTACAACAGAGCTGCGATATTTGTGTCTTTCGGCTGACAAATCCAACTTATTCGGGCATTTGTTGACTTCGTTAGCCTTCACGGGTAGGTGGAGGTTTGAGCCCGAAGGAAGCTGTATAAGAATTTGTTGTTCTGTCAATATGGTGGAGTAATTAGCATAGGATTGTGTTCGAATAAAGAAGAGGAAGTAGATGTTACCTTGTCAAAATTACAAAGTATACATAATAATAATAATAATAATAATAATAATAATAATAATAATAATAATAATAACAACAACATACGTGAGCACGATAGAATATTACAAGTGTGTAAGGAAAAGAGTAAACAAACTCGGGCATAAAAATGCCTTTATGAAATGGCATGTGTGACCCATGGGCTCAAATATCGTAGCTGTACTGTACACCGACACAACACAACCAACGACCTTTTGAGAATGACAGAGCGGGAGGTGAGACAAGAAGACATTACGATGCAGAATCGCAACAACACAGGAAGTTATACAGTAATTTGTTGTGAACTGATGAAGGAATAGCCGGGGAAGTAAGAATGTAGCATTTTTTTCTGTGTTTATACGCCACTTATAGGTTAGATGAGGAAGTCTTTCAGGCAGAGCCAGAGACAGTGTATGCACTGACAACAAAAACCGTTACCGTGCATGTGAAGTTACCCGATGCTCGGACACAGATGCCTGGTTGTTAAACAAGTACAGAACCATGAATGGCCTGGACTGCCTGGGACTTCTGTTGCTGGCGGCTGTTGTGCAAGCGCGGATTGTGGATATCCGCAAGGAAGTGTCCAGCATCGTCAGGTACCACAACAATGAGCGACGTGAGCGGCACCTCATGGCCTCCGACATGCTGGAGATGGTAAGTGCTTTAGTTTAGTCTTGCCGTTGCTGTATGACCAAGTTTTTGCATATTGGTTGATCTGTGACCGGTGAACTCACACAGTGAGTTTTCCAGACATGGTTTTCATAGAGTGGTTCTTCTGTGAACCAGATTTGAAAGTGTGGTTGTTCTGTCATCGAAGATTGATAAAATGACTTCTCCATGTATGGTTTTGACAAAGTGGTTTCTCATGTATTGTTTTGAAAGAGTGGTTTCTTCATGTGTGGTTTTGATTGAGTGGTTTCTTCATGTATAGTCTTGATAGAGTGGCTTCTCCTTGTATTGTTTTGATAGCGTGGTTTCTTCGTGTATGGTGTTGATAGAGTGGTTTCTCCATCTATGCCTCTGATAGAGTGGTTTCTACATGTATGGTTTTGGTAGAGTGGTTTCTTTATATGTGGTTTTGATGGAGTGGTTTCTTCATTTATTGTTTTTATAGAATGGTTTATCCATGTATGTTTTGATAGAGTGGTTTCTCCACGTATTATTTTGATAGAATGGTTTCTCCATGTATAGTTTTGATATAAAGGTTTCTCCATGTATGGTTTTTATAGAGTGGTTCTTCAGTGAGACATATGTGTAAGAGTGGTTGTTCTGTGATCGAGGATTGAACAAGTGGTTATTCTATGTTTGGATTTTGGGCACTGTTGCTTATAAACATGGTTTCTTAGAGTTAATGTATATCATTACTGGTATTGATATCATGTACCCCTGGTTTTTGATGTTCATTTGTGACTGGGAATTGATAAAGCGTTGTTCTATATATGATTTTAAAGAGTTGTTCTTCTATGTCCAGTTTCATAGAGTTGTTGCTCTGTGGCGTGGGTTTCATAGAATTGTTACTCTGTGATCGATGTTTGATAAAGTTGTTATTCTGTGATCGAGTGGTTTCTATGTGACCGTGGTCTATAGAGTGGTTGCACTATGACCGATGTTTGATAGTGACGGCTGTATGTGTGAGTTTGATAAAGTGCTTGATCTATGTTTGGGTGTTATAAAATGGATCCTGTATGAACAGGGTTGGATACATTGATCTAGGTTTGATATAATGGTGGCTAAGTGGAGAAGAGGTTACGAATGCAATTCGTAATCCCGCATATCGCGTTCAAAACACAGAGGGGGCGATTTGTAAGCTAACCGCCTTGCGTTGGTTTCCATACAATGGTATTAGTGCCCGTCGTTCATAAATCAATGGCAAACTAGAGAACGCAAACTTGCCCAAGAATCACAAACAGCCAAAATATTCTGAAGTTGACTGCTACGTCCTGTAAAAGATATGCAACTTTAACAGTGGCCTGAATTTGGTATAACTGAGGTTATGCCACTTCGTTGATGAAATGTTATAGAACAATAGTACACTTTGAAAAGAAAGGGAAAGGGTGTAACATGCTTAAGACAAATTAAACATCATAGGACGATTCGGAAGGTTACGTCATTCATCTATAGCAAATGAAAAAGTCAAGACATAACCACATAGAAGGGAAACGCGGGCAGACTAACTCATTAATACAAGCCTCTCGTGTTTCATCTTCTTCCTGCATTCTTTCTTATATGGCTGATCCGGATTCCGATACAAACATTAATGCTTGTAAATCTGAGTACAATTTTTGAACTCAGAGCCGTATTTGGAATCTCAAATGTGTGTACATAAAGCATTCTTGGGTGATGTGCTCGACTGTCGTTTAGACTGAGTGGGTTAGATGGAGTGCAGAATGTGTGAGACAAGCGACGCACAGCGCCAAAATTGACTTGTGTTTAGTGGAAATTAGTATCACTTATTTGCGTCTCTCCAAATATTGCCAACCGTCGTTTGGGTGGGATTCGGGTTATACATTTTAATGTTTCGTAAAGAAATATTGTTGTTGTCAAATTTATATTATATTTGTAACTAATTTTCTTTTTTTTCCTTTTTTCTTGGGGTGCTCCCTACACTTCAATTTTTCAGTAAGAAATATTTTTGTTGTCAAATACATTTATATGTGTATTTCATTGTTGGTTATTGTGCTTCCTATCCTACAATATGATGACATTATTTCCGTGTATATAACAATACAATGTGTGTCTGATGTCCTCTTTGATGATAATTCTGTTAATGACTGTATAGTACATTGTGATGTTTTGCTCCTTGCTCTACATGTTGATGAATGCATGATTGAAGTGTATACTACAGAGTGTTGTGTGTGTCTCTTGTGCCCCCTGCCCTCCGTGTTGAAGACTGTGTTACTGCAGAGCAAAACACAATGTGGTGGTATTTTTGTTTAGTGTCTCGCTCTACAAGATGATGGCTGTGTGATTGCCGGGCATACCACAATGTGATGTTGTGCTTCTGGCTTTACAAGATGATGAGTGTGATGTGTATACTACCACGTGATATAGTACTCCTGGCTCTACAAGATGATGGCTGTGTGATTGCCGGGCATACCACAATATGATGTTGTGCTTCTGGCTTTACAAGATGATGAGTGTGATGTGTATACTACCACGTGATATAGTACTCCTGGCTCTACAAGATGATGAGTCTGCGATTGCCGTGTATACCACTATGTGATGGTACCCATTGCATGTTATAGTGTTCTCAATTTCTGAGATTTGGGGAGCCACTACCACTAAAATGATTACGAGTATTTCCCTTGCACTTAAATAACACCGATAGCATCTGTAAGTATTAAAATAATCAGATGAATGTTATTTATATTGTCACCAAGAGCACTGATTGCGATTTTATTTCCTTTATCTCAGACGTCGAGTTATTACAGTAACACAAATAGTGCTATAGTGTTATCAATGCTCCTCTATTGGGCTTCTAATGGGCTTCTGTTGGACTTCTATTGGGCATCTATTGGGCTTCTATTGGGCTTGACAAAATTAGCGTTAGTTGAACACCATAGTGGTTGAACACATACCTAACTGGATTGACAAGATACAACACATAGGCGATGGTAGCCGAGAAAGAACGACACACTACAAACTTCCTGCTTCGTCTATTGCGCGGCACGTGTTGGACAGCGGCCATGTGATTCATAGAAAGAGTGCCTTTCGCCTGTTGTTTAATACACAAAATAGTCGCTTGTTAAAGTTTGCAGAAGCTACAATGATTAATATACACAGGCCAGTTTTATGCAAACAGAAAGACATGATAGTCAGTTTAAAATAACCGTGGCAGACAATTGACATTACTGTGCGAACACGTGTATATTACAGTTTGAAGCATTTATCTAGTTATTTTACTTTATGTTGTATGAATTCTGCAGTATGTACCTGACGAGATGCAGCGAAATATGCCAAGCTATAAATCGTGAAATCTATTGTTTGTGTCTTCGTGATTAAAATTAGCCTGACCATCAGTGTATCCATGAGTCCCCAATTATCTTCTTCGTCTGTCCTTTATCTCCCATTGGTGGATATGCCATCTTACAACTCAGACCAATATCTTACCGTCGTATCCGTTGCTGTCTTCCGCAGCTCCATGTGCCTGTTGATATATTTCATCCCCGTCTCTACTTCAGTCTGCATGTTTTGTAGCTCGCCATCTAGTTCGTTTGCCCCGTATTGTCAGGGAAAGAACTTTCTAATTGTACTACTACAATGTAGTTTACTCGATATGTGCCCTATTCCCTCACTTCTATATTCGCTGGACATAGTGTAGTTATCACTCCAAGATTTCCAGTAATGATTCTGTCGTACCACTTTAATGTTCTATTGTGCGCAGTCACCAGCTGATGAATCTGTGCACTTTATTAGCCATTCATTTAGTCGTTCTCCTTGTTTCCGATCCACCCAATAATACTGTTTTGATGTTGAATATCTTAAATTTGATCATAGTTTTAATGTCTTTGGAGTTTTGCAAGGATCCCAGTGCTATGGAAGCTCATTTTGCCTTGTCTATTTTTATTTTATAACTCTAACTATTACCTAAAACATTTGACGGCTGTGGAAATGTGGTTTCTAAGGAGAATGCAAAGAATACAATGGACAGTCAGAAAACCAACGACCAAGTCCTACAAGATATAAATGAAAATCGTAAACTGATTATAGAAATTAGACGTAGACAGTCAACATTTTTTGGACATGTAATGAGAGGATATAAATGAGAGAACTTGGTGACAACTGGCAAGATCGAGGGGAAGAGAACAAAGGGAAGACAGAGAAGTAAATACATGGATGGCTTGACAACGTGGCATGGTCGAGACAAGAACACTGAGCTCATACATGACTTTGGCGATCGAGTGAAATGGCGAATCATGACCGCCCACGCTTACCGGCATGGCACATGATGGATGGAACTATTACCTGAATAGATACGCGATTCCATGTCTTGAAGTGAGGTTTCACAATGGAGATCGGGTTACCAATTGCTTGATTTATTCTCATTGTTTTAATGATCTACCATAAGCTTACATATTACACTAAAGATATTATGTCTTCCAGTATTATGTGTTAGTTGCCCTGAATTTCTGGAGTATTGATCCCAGTAGCGTATCTAATTTCTTTCATTGTTTGGCATTTATAATTGCCATTCAGGTATATAAGTTACCCATGTAATTAGGGATGCTTTATTGACTGAATATGTGGTCTTAGTGACGAGACTGCTTCGTGTTAGTCTTTTCCTGCACAACAACATCCGCCCTCATACTGCTGCGCTTATAGTGAATACACTGGCACCTTGCCATCTTGATAGACGATAGTTTGTAACACGAAGTTATACCTCTCCATAGCACAAAGCCTGGGCTGAATTTAGAGACAATGCGTTACACATGTAGTATGATCCCTCTCTTGGTCTGTAAAGTTTACTCCTGAGGAAAGATAACACCAATACTAATGGAACACGTAAAGTTGCAAAAGCTGCCGGATTATCAAAGCAATGCTCTAACTGTCCGTCTTTCGGTGCTTCCATCCTAGACCTGTTGATAAAAAACGGCTTATTGCCTTGTCTGCCCTGCCATGATATTTAGTCTTTGGGTTGCATTTTCTCGCACTAAGGTAAGACTTTCCGGCTTCGTGGCTTAGAGGTTAGCGACTTTTCTCCGTAATCTCGTATACTCTCGTAGGTAACGTGATGACGGTGAGAATCAGCAGTGGTTCGAATCGCATCGGTAACTTACGGGGTATGTGAGCCGGCCGCTCAGAAAGCAATGGCAAACTACTGAGCGTAATCTTGCCAAGAAATCAACATACAGCTGAAAGATGCTGGTGTTGACAGTGATGTCCTGTAAAGGATATGCAAAAAAAAAGAAAAAAAAAGAAAAAGGTAAGTCTTGAACCCTCCCTATTGCGTTCCTCCACCTGAAGCAGTTGGCACAATGTAAGGTGCCAGGTTGGCAGGCTTGTCCATGGGACACATTTTTCAGTCCCACACCTATCCCATCCCACGGTAGTTTTGCCTGTCCCATCCCATGGGATTCCCATGATAATACTAATATGGAATACAGCTCAAATAAAATTATGAAATTTATGAAAGTTTAGGGTTAATGTCTACTAAATAGGACTACATGTACAAAGAGACATGTAAAACAACAGAATTTATTAATTTTAATATTCAAGAGTATTTTTTATTAAAACAAAGTTTAATCTAAATATGACAATTTAGTGTCATTCTGACACTCTCATTCATTTTCGGAGTCACTCTGCTCATTCAGCACATTGTCAATTTCTTGCTGACCGACTGTTTCTAATAATTCAGTTAACCCAGGTAATCTCTGAACCATTTTCACAATTTTCATGTAACATGCAAATCTGATATACATAGAGTTTATAACGAGAGTTGGTAACATCCGTTTTCGTAACTTACTCAACAACAATCCAGCTGCACCAAATAAGCGCTCTACTGCTGCTGAGGACACTGGTATGGCCAAAACAATTTTCGCACTTGCTGTTAGTAGTGGAAACCTATGTTCATTTTCCCAATAATTTAATGGTTGTGAAGTTGGTTGCCGTAATTTTTGAAACATTGTGACTTCATCTTCAAGGCATTTGTTTCTGGGGTAATCAAACTTAAGTGTTTTGTTTGGTGGAGGATAAAAAAATAAGTCAAAATCACTTTTCGGCTTTTGTTCTACAATTCCTGCTACTTCACATACAGCAGATGATTCAGAAGAAAGATATAAATCCTTGATGAATGAAATAACAGTTGGAACAACAGACTTAGAAAAAGCGATCCAATCATTGGCCCATTTATTGGTGTCCACATTTCCTTTCTTCTTAGTAACAACTGACTTGACCATGTCTTCTAATTTGACTTTAATGTCAACTCCAGTAAGGAATGCTGCAGTAACTGCCAAAGAACTGCCGCAGTATTCTTCTTCTTCTTCTTCTTCTTCTTCTTCTTATTCTTCTTCTTCTTCTCAGCATTCCGAGCCATTGAGGTTCTTTGCTGCAGATACAAGCCGTCTCCATTCGTCTCTCTGGTGGACCTTCTCTTGCCATTCGTTGATTCCAAGTGCTTGTAGATCTGTATGTATATTATCTCTCCACTGTCTCCTTGGTCTACCTCGGGGTCTACGGACATTTATTTCTTGAGTGTAAGCGAGTTTTGTTTCCCTATTATCTTCCATTCCTTCTATATGCCCCAGCCATTGGCTTCATGATACCAGTGATTAGCGGGGACTTAAACAGATCTTAAATGTCTTTGTTGCTTCTTCTTTTCCACTCTCCACTTTGTGTATCCCTAATGGGCCCAAAGAGGCGTGTTAAGACTTTGTTCTCAAAGGTTTGTAACAAGGCTTCGTCTCCTTTAGTTGTACTCCAGGTTTCAGAGCCATACGGCACAAGTGGTCTGATCAGTGTTTTGTAAATTGTGATCTTGGTGTTACGAGATAGCACATTTGATTTTAGAAGGTGTTGTAGTGCATAGTATATCTTATTTCCAGAAGTGACTCTAGCTTGTATTTCTTCCCTTATTATGTTGGAGCAGTTGAAGATTGTACCCAGGTATTTGTATGTTTCTGTTCTTTTAATGGTCATATTATCTATTTGTATGTGGCCAGAGTTTTTAGCCGTTCCTTCTCTTGAAATAACCATATATTCTGTCTAGTCTTGGTTGATAACCAGCCCCATTTGTTGAACTTTTTCCTTTAAGTGAGTCAATATTTCCACTGTCTTTTGTTCATTTTCCCCTATAATATCTACATCATCTGCGTAACCAAGCAGTCTGGATGTTCCTCCAATAGCACATTCCTCCTTTATCTTCCTTACAACTTTCTCTAGAGCCAGATTGAAGAGTAGTGCATCACCCTGTTTCAAGCCAGATGTTATTTTGAAAGGGTCTGATTTCCTGTCTTTATATGTTACTATATTATAAGTATCTCCCATGCACAGTCTGGTCATGTTGATTAATTTCCTTGGTATTCCAAATTCCTGCATAGAATTCCATAGACTATTCCTATGGACACTATCATAAGCCTTTTTAAAATCCACAAAAATGTTATGGAGATCTCTTTTATATTCCCAATTTTTCTCGGCTATTCGTTGTAAGAAAAATATCTGATCTATTGTTGATCTGTTTTTTCTGATACCCGCCTGGTAGTCACCTAATATGTCTTCTGAATATGATTTTAGTCTATTTAGTAATACCGCGGATAGTATCTTATAGCTTGTGGATAAGAGTGATATTCCTCTATATATTTCACATTGGAACTTATTTCCTTTCTTAAAGATTGGCATCAATAATGACTCTTTCCAGTCATGGGGTATTTCTTCTGTCCTCCAGATTTTTATTATTAGTTCGTATAGCTTAAGATGCAATGCGTGGCGCCAAAGTTTTTCTCCAATAATTTTCTGAAAGTTCTGACAATATTTCTTCACCATGCTGCTGTAAGTTTCTTCGTCAATATCAACAATAATTTTGTACAACTGATAGTCTAGGAGAAAGTATAACACCATAAATTTCTAGTTTGTCAAAAAATGTTTTGAATTTCTCATGCATGTACAGCATTCCTTTAATCTGAACAATATTCGGAATTGATTAATTTGGTTGTTTCGGGATTTGATATTTAAATATTGAGCACAACACACTACTGGCAACGCTGATCGTATTCTGGTATGAACCTAAGGCCTATCCACGTCAATGTGGAAGCACTAGACTCGAGTTTCGCTCACGTTTGAGCTCTTCAGTAGTGCATATCCTTGACCTGACCCGGAAACAAACCCCGGATCACTGGCGTGTGAAGCGGGTGTGTAACCATTAGACCACGCGGCACACGCTGGACACGGCCAAATTATCACAACAGAATATTACAACGTCACCCATCGTAGGCTGTAGCTCAAGATTTGCCCGATCGCCGCGACTGACATCCGTCAATCGATGTGGACCAGAACGATCAGGTCTTCTCACTGGCAAGGCACACCAGGCCGCCTAAAGTCCAGCGAGCAATAATCAAATTGATGTATTTGGTTGTTTCGGGTTTTGAGATTTAAATTCAACTAACTAACTAACTAACTAACTAACTAACTAACTAACTAACTAACTAACTAACTAACTAACTAACTAACTAACTAATTAATTAACTAACTAACTAATTAACTAGCTAGCTAGCTAACCAACCAACCAACCAACCAACCAACAACCAGCCAGCCAGCCAGCCAGCCAGCCAACCAACCAACCAACCAACCAACCAACCAACTAACTAACTAACTAACTAACTAACTAACTAACTAACTAACTAACTAACTGACAAGTAAAAGATACAGATTTTTACAGGTTTCGATTCTGATGTCTTCTCATTTCGACATCCGTCTTCTTCTTGTCCACAGTAAAGGATCTCCTCTATTGTGTCCCCACATTGAAGTGGTAGAAGGGCTTCGGTGCTTTAATCACCCCACGGTATGTCCGCGATTGCGCAACTACCCTGCCATACTATAAGTCCGGCGTGTTCATAACTGTTAAACGCATCTGAGCGAATAGTATGTCAATTCAAATGTCTGGCTCGACACAACAATCGTCAAAGCAAAATGAACAAATATTCAACGCTGGAACCGCAAGGTAAATGACTTTGAAGATAACGGCCATGTTGAAGATTTGATACGTAATAACATTTAATAAGATCTGACAGTCAGTTTGAGATTTTTCTATCAATTCTATCCGTACCTAGGTGCTTGTTGTTGCCAAGCGGGACCTAGTTCTATTTACAGGAACTCATTGATACTCAACACTAACCTGCTTACATAGGTATTGTACCTTCGTATCTTCCATTGCCCTTCTGTCATTCTGCCTGAAGTTCTCCTTTGCCGCTCTGCACGATATAGGTCTAGGTACTCCCGTACGTTCTGTAGCGACACGTTGTAGCAATCCCCGTATATCTTCGTCGCAGCCACTGCTTTACGTGCCAACACTATTCTATCGCCAACATTTGCCCTTGCATGGCCTGCTCCTCCATTCCCAATCGATGTCCTTCCTCTTCATATCTGACGTCACGGTCCTTTGTGTTCTTTATCAACAGTTCCCTTAGTTTCTTGTGGGGTTTTCCCTATATGATTTTCTACCGCCTTTTCCGATGACGTCATTCTGTCTAAACGCTATGTGGCAGTATACCCCCCTCCCTTTTAAAATGATGCAATCATTTTTGACATCAAGAGAATTAACCTGACACATAGTAGTGCAGACACAATGACTTTTATGGGACTAGCAAGATGCTATGGACACCTATCGATTACCCCAAAAAAAAATAAATTAATATATAACGGGCACGCCCTCCAATCTACGCCCCGACGGTAGATGTCGTGTGTACAGCCCATGGGGAGGCTGTACTAACTAACCATAACGATCAGTCCCTCATTTGTCCCTAAGGACAAGCGTCCTTCTCTAGGTCAAAACCTGGAGTGAGGGGACGTGAGTAAATAAACAGGTACCAGTTGCATTTACTAGTGTCTTGTAACCATCTGTGTTATGTCAAGAATCTCAATCTCATTAAACGGGTAGGTGAGGTATTAGTATTATGACGTCATAATCTTAAGCGTAATCAAGGTAAATTCTACTTAAAGACGTCATCATAACTCGTTGTGTAAATGTGGGAATAATGACCGAGTGACAATATCGTTTAGTGGCGTATTTCATAATGATATACGTAGTGGTGGCAATATTTGGCAATAGCGATCACAGTAAAATTGAAAACCTATGACTCATCATCATTAAGTACCAAATATGAACAATAATAATAAGAATATGTAACTACTTAACTTTATGAACTGAAATTATGTGAAAGAAAATATATATATAATTCTATGCTACGCATTAGCAAGAAATTAATAATTAATTAATGAAATGAATAATGTTACTCAAGTAGTGATCACAAGGGTACAATTAATATTGACATATGTCGTTTCGCGACGAAAACCGTGTCTATTTTCATCTACTGTATCAGTGTTCAACACATATACTCTCATCAAGAGTCAGGTTTCGATCCTCGAAATATAACTATACTATCACTGTTTAATACGAATATGCCGTACTAATATGACATAACATTATTTAGAAATACAAACGATTTCCGATAATCCAGAAGTGTTCAGGTATAGTTCGTCAATTACCGCGCACATGGTCAATCGCACTCGACTGTGCAGTGTCACTTCGTCATGGCGAACAATGTCCCTGCCAAAGAACGAATTAAACAAACTATGTACATATCCGAATATATCATCATTGGCCCCTTGCCGTCTTGACAGACGATAGTTTGTGCTTTAAAAAGGCATAATAACTTTTAACTATGGCGGTAGCGAGTGTGACTGATAAGACCAATTTGCGCTGTAAATGTCCGTTCACAGTGGGTGCATCTGAACACGTGGTCATTTCCACCATCATGCACCATCTTACGTCTCAAACGCTTTGTGTGTGACTTTTCTGCAATAATTTTCTGCTTTGACTTTATTCCATTTCTGATATTTGCCCTCCATGCAACACGTTCAGCGGCGACTTGCTCCCAAATGTGCATTATCAATGCCTGTATCAATCATGTCCCGCTTACACACATCTTTGTATCGTAGTAGAGGCCGACCCTGAGATCTCTTACCCATCTGTAATTCACCCAAAAAAATATCCATTGGTATTCTACCATCATCCATCCTCCTAAGATGTCCTATCCATCTAAGTCTACGAAGACTGAGCATGGAATAAACTGTCACACAACCTGATCTTTCCAATACTTCAGTATTTGTGATTTTGTCTTGCCACTTAATACCAAGAATTCTTCGCAGACACCGCATATGAAAGCTGTTTAAATTGTTCTCTTGGTGTGAGTAAGTTGTCCAGGTTTCACTGCCATAGAGAAGAGTACTAAGGACACAGGCTTGATAGACAAGGACTTTTGTTTTGGCAGTAAGCTTCCTGTTCTCCCAGACTCTTTTTCTTAACCTGTTCATTGTTGTTGCTGCCTTACCAATCCGGATGTTGATTTCCTGATCTAGGGATAATTTGCTATTTACCACTGATCCTAGATATGTAAAATGGTCTACTATCTCTAGTTCGGCGTCGTCAATAAAGATTGATGGTACCGCATGTGCACCTTGTGACATAATCTGTGTCTTCTTTTTATATCCGAATAACACTAACAAATTTAACATAATTCGCAATTTGTTGTTTTTCAACAGTAATCTACCTGGGTGAATGTATGCAATATATGTTAATCAGCCTAACGAAAATCCAAATACGAACGCAGACAATAAGTAAGAGAATATAACATACATAATTTTTTAGAGACGACTAAGAAGATCTTTAAGAATATTATCATCGTCTAGAATTTGGCAGATCTTAACATCGTAGACTTTCACAGAATAATAATCCGTAAGAACCTCTACGAAATAAATAAGAAATATAATATAATATTCGGATTCAACAATAATAAATATTTAAACCAATTAATATTCAGATTGATAATGCTAGTGATAACGTTAACCAGCAATGTGATAGCTAAAGTAGAGAATAGGATTACGTTTGCCATCATACGATTGTAAAATAAGGTATAACAGAGATAGTATAGCAAATTCTGAAAAGTATAGCTTCATATCAGCGAAATTTAGAACAACTTATTTTGTGAGACCCTAATGTGTCTGTAGTGTATTATGTGTTGATATAAACCTAACACTTTCATTCCATTTTATTTTTCTATTTTTCCTTTTATTCTTTCTTTCATTCATTTTCTTTCTTTCTTTCTTTCTTTGTTTCAAACCTTTGTTTTGATTTGCGCACAAATGTTTGTGGTGTATTTCTCGGTTTCTGTTAACCACTCTATAATTTTCTTTCTGGTTTGTGTGTAAATCTTCTTGATTTGTGAGTATATAGTTGCAATGCCGCAAGTAATGTATGTTTTTAATTGTGCGTACATGTTTGTGGCATACTTTTTAACTTCAGCGTGCATATGTGTGATGCATCTCCTGACTTCTGTTTGTACGTTTGTGATACACTTTGTGACTCCTGTGTGTATGTATGTAATACATTTCTTGCCTTTTGTATGCATGTCCACGATATAGGTCTAGGTACTCCCGTACGTTCTGTAGCGACACGTTGTAGCAATCCCCGTATATCTTCGTCGCAGCCACTGCTTTACGTGCCAACACTATTCTATCGCCAACATTTGCCCTTGCATGGCCTGCTCCTCCATTCCCAATCAATGTCCTTCCTCTTCATATCTGACGTCACTGTCCTTTGTGTTCTTTATCAACAGTTCCCTTAGTTTCTTGTGGGGTTTTCCCTATATGATTTTCTACCGCCTTTTCCGATGACGTCATTCTGTCTAAACGCTATGTGGCATACCCGTAGCACCTTCAATGTCACATGGGGTAAGGCACAGGAACCATAGACATATGCACCGAAACCCCCTGCCTTGTAGGTAGACTGGGGACAACTGTCATTTACTGCCAATATAGTACCTTGCGGTGTATGGCAGAGGGGTCATTGAGCCTGAGGAATAAAGGCCGCCTGGCTAGTGCAGTCGCCGCGAACTGTGCAGGTTAGGATTTTCTTTTTTCACCCGACATAAAAAATCCCACGCCTTACCGAGGGATCGAACCCGGTTCTCCCGAAGGATAGTCCGGCGTTCTAGCCACTCGGCCAGTCGCTCCTCACTCTGGGGACAACAAATCTGAAAATATGCTTAGTACAGTCGGATGAACTGAACGACAGCTTGGCGAAACAGTGGAATGCAATCAACTTGTTGATGTCACAGTGAAGGACGAGGACACAAATTCTCTTAACTAAATAAGATCTAGTTGAGTCATGTGACCTCGTCTGTAGTTCAGGACACCCTGACTCGAGACAGCAGACGGCTCAATCTAGGAACGTATGGCAATATACACCGAGGTAATGGCGTAACATCCAGCGTATCAACATTATCACATTTCATTCACAGCCTTTAGTGTAAAAACGGATTAAAACTTTCTCATAAAGAATAATGTGTATATAATTAGTGTACAATGATTCCTTCCAATATGCAGGTCTTCTTAATACATGGGGTCTTATTGCGCGTAAATGGAGTACCGGCAACTTCATGAGTATGTCACTGGGTTGTCAAGAGTAGACAATTCACCAGGTTTGGTAATAACAACAATAATAACGATAACTGTGCATGTTAAGTCCAGCACGTGGGAGATGTCGGTAAAGGCAGTAGAATCTTGCCAGACAACCCGGTGGTAATGTGTTGGAAACCCCCTGGGGGGGGGGACTGTATTCTCAGTGACATGGGCTCCCAGGCCGTCACCGTCTAGCATAGACAACATGAAATGGCAGGGCAGTACAGACCACCACAGTAAACTCACCACACCGCCCACCGAGTGTTTATCGGTCTGAAATAAACGGCTACTACTACACTGTACGCAAAACACCACATGGTGTGAAACGGCTACTACACTGTACATAAAACACCACATGGTGTGAAACGGCTACTACACTGTACATAAAACACCACATGGTGTGAAACGGGGTCCTTTACTTCTTTAACTCCTTTTTCTCGCTGCGCTCACTCGCTTTGAACTCAAGCGCAGCCCACACATGACGTGCTACTACCGCTGGTACAGTGGTTCTCAACCGATAGGTAATTTCCCCCCCCCCTCAGGGGCGAAGTTTAGGGTTTCTGGGGGGGGGGGGAATTAAGATTATTTCAAGATCGCATTAATACAAGAACCGATAACTTGTTATTGTTGTTTTTCTCAATACTTTACGGTTCTGTACTAATCGCCCTTCTGACCTTCATCTTATAACGTAAGTAGAGCCGCAAATCACGTTTTATGTAGACGTCTAGACTTGTTCTAGTATGTGTTATCAAATTTATCTTCCATTTTTACGTATACTGTGTAGTGGCGGGGTGGGGGGATTTATAGGGAGGAAATACGAAAGTGGGGAATGACGTTCTGAACATATAGTTAAGGGGTGCATGGGCCAAAAAAGGTTGAGAACCACTGCTCTAATAATTGCGACTACCGGAGAGTGCACTGGACTGATGTTTGCGTGTGGATTAGCTTTCCCCATTACAAGTGTGCCTCGTCATCAGGGGAATCCACTCTGACTTCTCAGGAACTTGTAATTTACGTCCCCAAGTCAAGGACGGGAAGTCTACATATTAGTCCAGCTGTCCGACGTAGGGGTTAAAGAGCGATCGCTGTGATCCATTGGGCCAAGTGGACCTCCCGTAGTATACCTGCCGTGAAGACCAGCACAAATCTGGACAGGACCTCAGCTTATAAAATGAGCAGCAGACATTTGTCGGGGAAAGTAACAGCTGCCAGCAAGTCACTGATCACATTAACCCTTGGCTGCAGGTCTGCCAAAGAAGACATGCGCCCAAACAACATATCTTCGACATGCTCCAGTGACGGGATCTAGGATTTCTCATTTCTTAGTCTGCCTTTGATTCCTAAAAAAGCACAGGCCTTCAATCATCTGATGTCCAGCACTACAATCTGAAGTCTTGTTCAGGAATGGTTGGACACTATAGCTAAACTGTTCTATGGGACGAGGTAGCCAGTTGCAAGCCAACCCTCCCTAGTGGCCTCCTACATCACGCTGGTTAGGTGGCAGTGTTGCTGTTGTATGTTTCCTTTATTGGTTCCAGTATCACACACGACTTAGAAATACTTGTCTTCAACGGCACTGACAACTGTAGATGTCCCAGGTAACATTCTCTCCTCAAGGCTGATATCACTTGTTTGTCCTAACTTGAGACGAGTATCTGTCGTTGTTTGAGCAGTGAAGGAAATCTTCTTGTGGGTATAGCACCAGTAGACGCCTATCCCATTACACAATTTGTTGTAATTTTATTTAATTTTAATGGTTTCACGTTTACGTTGTGCTGGAGGGTCACCATCATCAAGTGCCATGCCAGCTGGCGTAGGCGTTCATGGCTCTCCAGAGATCTCGGTCTTTGGTGTTCTGGATCAACTCTGCTGTTGATATTCTTCCATGCCACCGTCTCAATCCGTCCAGCATCATTTCTCTTGGTCTACCTCTGCCGCTTTTTCTCTCGATCTTTCCAGAGGTCACGATGTTCTCCAATGCCCTTCTTCTCATCACATGACCGAAGAAAGCTGTCTGCCTCATTGTTATTTTTGTATATAATGTTCTAGTTTCGTTAGCCTGTTTCAGGCAATCATTGTTAGTTACTCTGACAGTCCAAGGAATTCGCAACATTCGTCCCAGGAACCACATCTCTCTTACTTATAATTTCTTCTTAATTTGTTAATTTACATTCCAAGATTCACTGCCATATAGCAAAACTGGTTGTATATAGCATTTCAGCACTCTCTTTTTTACATTCAGTGATAATGACTTATTGCATAAGATACTCTTCATTTTTTGAAATGCGGTTTTTTTCTGGAATGTACTTATACATTTTGTTGATTACCCCAGATATGCAGTGCTATTCCATGTTGTTGGGTACTTATTTATAATATTATCACAGTGTTCAAGTGCTGTTTGTGTCATATTACAGACTACGTATACTGTATGAGTTATGTCTGAGATTTGTTTGGAAATATAATTTAACTATAATTCTTAACAGCTTTAGTGGGATGATTCAAAGTGCTGTCTCTAGTGCCTCGAATAACAACTTTTAAATTGACACTGTTAAACAGGATGTCTTTAGTTGCCAGATGAATATCAGTGGGAGCATGTAATCGGAAATGCATCCTTCGAATTCCCGACATTATATGGGTGAGCAGTGATTCCACCAGTGACTCAGAGGAAGTGCAGGTCACAGTATACGTTGTCTCTATAAACTCAATGCGGAAAGTCCTCAGTGTGATATTTCTGATGTAATTTCTAATTCTCTTTCTTTCAATATTATGATATTTCAGATACGGTAATTTATAATTCTCTTTCAGTCAATATAGTGATATTTCTGACGTAATTGCTAATTCTCTTTCTTTCAATATTGTGATATTTTTTATGTAATTTCTAAGGCCTTTTATTTAACATGTGATGAGTTTTATATCTTCATGTCTGGATTGAAACATCATCCATATATGAGAATGGTAGCATAGGGTTTTAGCGTGTGATGAATGGACTAAAGCAGTCTGCATAATATCTCACAGATTTACAGTGGCAGAAGTCACTATACGTAAATCGTTACAGTTCTTAAAATAAAAAAACATTGTCACGAAGCAGTGTTTTGCTTGGGTCCGTGATGTGATTCTCCTACACACTACTGGGTCACTACACACCTGCTGATGGCTCATGTTGTCTAGCCTCGTGGCAGATGTATAATATATTCATAGCTTTAATACAATGGTTGAACCTCGACCTAACAAGCCTATCTAAGGGTGTGGTGTTTGCATGTCAGCAATATTTACATTCCACAACTCTAAAAGAAGTGTGCCGCTACCCGGCAAAGGTTACCGTTCTAGCCATTAACCCGAGCGTGTATTTGTTTAATTAAAACCGTTTGAGGTCAAGAGAAGAGACAACAGTCGGTGTCCTGTATCTGAAACACGCTGTTTGCCCCGCTCTTGAATGCATCTACTACTAAATCGTAGTAACATATTTTGTTTTTAGAATTACATCAATTAGCTAACACCATCATCACAATAGGAGCATAGTGGTTAGACGATCGCCTGCCGGCCTGGTGGTCAGGAGTTTGAGTCCGCATCGGGGTGGATATTTAAACTCAACTTTGGCTCCCATGTTCAACCCAGGCTAAAATGGGTAACCATCCATCCATCCATCATGTGCCATACCGATAAGCGTGAGCGGTCATGTTCTGCCATCTCACTCGATCACCAGAGTCGTGGATCAGCGCTATGTTCCTGTCTCGACCATGCCACGTGGCCAAGCCATCCAGGTATTTACTTCTCGGTCTTCCCCTTGGTCTCTTCCCTTCGATCTTGCCAGTTGTCACCAAGTTCTCCAATTCATTTCTTCTCATAACATGTCCAAACAATTTTGACTGTCTACGTCTAATGACTCTAATCAGTTTACGATCTTCATTTGTTCTTTGAAAGACTTGTTCATTGGTTTTTCTGTCTGTCCATGGTATTCTTTGCAATTGGCTCAGAAACCACATTCCCACAGCCATCATCTGTTTTTCAGCTTGACTGCGCGTTGTCAACGCTTCACATCCATACAAAAGTACAGGTTCTATGTAACACTTCGACACCCCTTTTCTCGTTTCAAAAATGGGTAACAGAAAATCTTAAATGTTGCATTCCGTCTTATAGTTCTTTTTTTTCAAAAATGTTGCCTTCTGTCCTATAGTTTTTTTTTTTTAATGGTGCATTCCGTCTTATTGTTTTGTTTTGTTTTTTAATGTTGCATTCCGTCTTTTAGTTTTCTTTCAATGTTGCATTCCGTCTTATAGTTTTTTTTAAAAGAAATGTTGCATGTCCTTTGCAGGACGTTGCGATCAACCCCATGTTGATTATGTACACAATTATACATTCAGTAGTTTCTCTATAGTTGTTGTGATTAAAAGTGATGTGCAGATGTTTGAAGGGGCCGCTCCCATGTAAAATATTGTATGCGTGATTTATGAGTTTCTCCTGAGCCAGGCATTTCCAGTGCACTATATATTTCTACAAGTATATTGTCCAGCCATGGTGCTTACCCATGTTTCATTTTCTTTTTGCATTGACTACCTTATCTTTCAGGATCAGCTAGCTTGTTAGTTTTGATTTATATTTGATGTGTAGTCTATGTCATCAGCAAAGAATGTTTCCATGTAATCTGACTATGTACATCGGTTATTCATATTGTCCATTACAATAAATAAGACCTTTGATCTGATACATCCTGTTTGCATGCCATTGCGCTTCGCAGATTATCTCTTAGAACACAGACCTGATACAGATTCTAGTGCTGGTGTCAGATGGCGAACTATGACCACCCACGCCGATCAATTTGGCACATGATGAGGTTGATAATAAAATCGTCTCTTATTTCATTGTGCAAGGTTTTAATTACACTTTTATTATTATTTTCATATTCCTTGCATTGTTCATTGCGAAATTTCTCTATAGTTTCATTACATTTCTTATTGATGTCCCTATTTAAATGTTGATATTTCTTGTACTCCTTGCCAGTCTTCTTGATTACATCAAATCTAAATTATCGTGTTTGATAAATTGTTATGCACTGCTGCATGTTTGAGGGGGTGCTGCAACGATGTCGCAATACATTTAAATTCATTCTTGACCTCTCGCTTTTACTGAACTAAGTCGTTTAAATGCACCCAGCGTGTTTCTAACAGTTTGACGTTTCTCAACCATTCTCCTCATGTTTTAATGTATCTGGAACCAGCTGAAAAACATCTGATGGCTGCAGAAATGTGGTTTCTGAGGAAAATGCAAAGAATACCATGGACAGACAGAAAAACCAATGACCAAGTATTACAGGAGACAAATGAACACCGTAAACTAATTAGAGAAATTAGACGTAGACAGTCAAAATTTTTTGGACATGTTATGAGAAGAAATGGATTGGAGAACTTGGTGACAACTGGCAAGATCGAAGGGAACAGACCAAGAGGAAGACCGAGATGAAAATACCTGGATGGCTTAGCCACATGGCATGGACGAGACAGGAACACTGAGCTGATCCACGACACTGGTGATCGAGTGAAATGGCGAGTCATGACCGCCCACGCTTTCCGGCATGGCACATGATTGATTGATCCTAATCTGTCTGAATGATGGGAAGGTCACTAGAATGGCCACTCGACCAGGCGACTATGACAGCATCATTGACTTGGCTCTGGTGTCGCCCACCATCGCACCAAGGTGCCGGTGGGGCACACTGGGATACCACGATAGTGACCACTACCCTTGTGTCATCCTGATCAAGAAAGACGGGGCCATGAGTCAAAGAAACAAGACCAATGCCTTCCCGTACGACACCACTGGTCAAGACGCCATAAGCAAGATCAGAAGAAGGAAACTAACTTCCTCCCGTAGGAGACAAGAAAGATGGCTGCAGCCACCATGGTGGAATGGAGAGGTCGAGAAGGTGTGGCTGGGAAAGAGGCAGGCTGTCAAAGACTGGCAAAAGGCCAGAAAGGCTAACATGCCACAGGTTGAGTTGGCGAACCTGAAGACTGAGGTCGTTAGGACGACGACTTTATTCAAATCCTGCGCCAAACAGGCCAAGGCCGACAAATGGGACGAGTTCTGCAGGAAGGTGTGCTCCGAGCAATCTCTTACGACATTCTGGCGCCTCCACAAGAGCATGAACGGTGCTGCACAACGTAGGGGTATTCCAGACTTTCAAGGCACAGACCTCGCATGGAAAAAGTCGGATGCGGATAAAGGTAAGGCCCTTCTTGCACGCTACATAGAACAGACTGACCAGAAAGACGAGCCCGCCAGACAGAGGACCACAACAACACTCTCTCAGTTGTGCGAGGGGGTCGGGACAGACGAAGAATGGACAATCACAGTTGACATATTGCGTGCGATGCTCAAGAAATCACCTAACACCGCCCCAGGCCCAGACGGCATCCGATATGGTGACCTAATGGTGATATCAGATGATGACATGGAAGAACTGGCCAGAGAATTCAACACCAGTATCCAGAGGGGTCAGGTCAAAGAAGAATGGCTACACAGCTACTTGCTGCCGCTGCCAAAACCGAACAAAGACCACTCCAAGATAAGCGGCTACAGAATCATTACGATGCAGAATACTGTTGGCAAGCTACTGGAGAAAATTGTAGCACACAGACTTGCTTGGGACTTGGAACAGCTCGGCTGCTTCCCGCCCACACTTGGAGGATACAGACGCAACAAAGAGTCATGGCTGAATGCGGCGGTCTTTGCTCAAGATGTTTACGAAGGATTTCAGGTCAGAGAAGAGACATGTGCGACCGCCATAGACTTAGAGGACGCATACAACAGAGTATCTTTCGAGCACTTGATGCAAACCCTCCTCAGACTGAAAGTGCACCCTCACCTTGTACGATGGATAGCTGCAGTTCTACTCCAAAGGAAGGTGGTGCTAAGATGCGGGAGTTGGTCTTCTGAGCCGATAACGATATGTCCAGGATTGCCGCAGGGTTCACCACTGTCACCAGTACTATTCAACGTGTATACGGTGCCGATCACTGAACAACAGTTGGATGGGAGGGGTAGGACTCTATCATTCGTTGACGACATCCTCGTGTATCGACAGGGTCGAGATAGACAGGCGGTTGCCAACTATATGCAGGGCGAACTAGATCGAATTTCCTCATGGTGTGCTGATGCCGATGCCCTTGTCAACCCTGCAAAGGCAACGGTTACATGGTTCTCACTAAACAACCATATTGTGAAAACAGACCTGCCGGCAGTAAGAATGGATGGGAGCATTCTGAGTAGAACCCAGTCAATGACATATCTTGGCGTGAGGCTTGATCGTAGCCTGTCCTTCAGAGATCATGTCGATTATGTCATAACGAAGGCTCGAAAAGGTTTGGCAGTAATGAGAGTCATGGCGACTGCCAATATCGAGCAAAGACTGCTATTACTTCTGTTCCAAGGACTTGTGCTTTCACGCATCGAGTATGCCCTGGCCATCCTCACTGTCAGCCCTACACAGATTGGAAGACTTGAAAAGGTACAAAACGAAGCCATGCGCATCATTTTGGGCTGCACGAGAGACACCAGCTGTGTAGCAATGAGATACCTCCTTGACTTCCCGACAATGGAACACAGGATCAAGATCTGGAGAGCTCGTGCATACTTAAAAATAAGTGCAGATGAGCAGCACCCTCTGCATGACGCTGTATTCAGAGAAAAGGGTGACAGGCTAAAGAGGGGCAAATCATGGATGGGTCGAGCGGAAGATGTCGTCGGACAGGTCTGCAGTCTTACCAGTATCAACCCCGGCAAGGAATGGGTGCCGGTGCCTCCAGCTTTTAAGTGTACCTTCTCCTGCATTATCACACTCGACAGACGGTGCAGAGAGCAGAACCCTGCCGCTGTCAATGCAGAGGTTAACGCGCTCATCTATGATCACTCAGATAGCCCCGAAGTGCTCATCTATACAGATGGATCTGTTGTAAAGCAGCAGAGAAGTGCGTGGGCATTTACAGCCCGTTCAGCGGGCCGAACCGTTCAAGAATCCAGTGGTGCCCACTCTATGACCACGAGCAGCATGACGATGGAGGTGATGGCAGTTACACAGGCTTTCATATGGCTGGAATCACAGCATTATACCAACGTGTGTGTACTAAGTGATTCAATGAGCATGATTCAGAAGGTCGAAGCTGGATCTGTACGTAGACAGTGGACTGAGTCGCTGCGGAAGTCTGTTGTCCGCAAAGTCACCTTCATCTTCGTCCCGGGACATGCGGGAGTCGAGGGAAATGAACGAGCTGATAAATTGGCTGGCACTGCACCCCCTGTAGATGGCCAGCCCATGGATCGTGCCGATGTTATTAACGCCCTTAAAGATATGGCGAGAACAGAGGATTTTGACGCCAGTGATTCCACATCGCTTTCCAGGATGAAAGACCTGGGAGTAAGAATCGGCACAGCCAGACGCGAGAGGTACATCGGGAAAACAAAGCGCCTCGTCAACCAACACAGAACTGGCACTATTAGCCACCGGACGCTGATGCATATGCTGGGGGGAGGATCTGAGCACCTATGGACATGTCCGGAGTGCAACGAAGATACCCCAACTGATAACTAACTAACTAACTGATTGATTGTTTGGAACCAGGGGACAATGTGTCATTTTTGAAATATGTTCAGCGACATAAAATTGCACTCATCAGGAATATGATCACAACCACAGAATTCATTGACATAATTTTTACTATCTTGCAGCATTTGTAACAATCTGCTGTATCAATATAATCAATAATTAATCTGATTTTTGTTTTTGTGGTTTAAGATGTTCGAGAGCTAGCTTCCTCACTTTACGTTTCTGGAACTACACATTTGATATGTCAATAGTTATATTCATTACGCGATTCTATATAACAGGCTTCACCCACATTTATTTTAATCTCCCAGTACAGAAGAATGGGAAAAAGTATACGGATTAGCGAGATGTCATATCGAGGACAATTTAACAAATAGTTCATAAGCCGTCATATACATTCCTAGACTTTAGTCTCCATTAATACCCGCGTGCCAGCCACAATAGCAATGAATAATGAACAAAGCCACCCCTCGAGTGCAGTCTTTGCAGGTATCTGGTGGTGTCTGGTTGCATGTCTCTGAAAATGTCATCTCGCATGGCTCTGTTGTATGGGAAGCGTGCCACGATATGTTGAAGAGCGGGCGTGTAAAGTATGCAGCCACAAGCCAGTAGACATAAGCCAATGTTATGACTTAAACATCCCGTGTGAAGTATCCAGTTTTGTTAATAATATACGTGTGTACAGTCACATGGCTGCAGTGGCTAGCGGGGGTACTTACCAACATAGTAGCTCGGAGTTGAATCCACAGCAGAGTCAAGATTGTATTTACAGAAAACCGGTAATGAATTTGGGTCAATTAATCCATTTTCTTAACCGTTAACTGAGTCGAGAAATTAGATGTAGACAGTCAACATTCGCCGGGCATGCTATGCGGAGAAGAAAACTGGCCAACTTAGTGACAACTAGCAATATTGGTGAAAAAAAAGCAAGAGGAAGACAGAGAGATAAATATCTGGGTGGCATAATCAAGACAAGAACATAGCTGATCCCAGGATCCGGTGATCGTGTGAGATGGCGAACCATGACCGCCCACGTTTATCGTCATGGTACATTGGTGATTATGATATAGCTTTATCTGCACCCCGTCAGTCACATTCGCATTAACTCTATTCATAACTGGATCATGACAAGATGAATGAACAGATAACTTGTTTTGTTATGCAGCTATATATGTGTATCTTATCATTGTATCTTATTTCCACTTTCACTGCGACTCGACCATTTTGAGCTTTGCGATACAGACTGGAAATGTTCACATTGACCATCGCCTCATCACATTAGGCAGAATAATGCTAACATTGTTCAGGGAGTTAAATCTATGCAGAAGTTAACCCCTCTGTCCCAAGCTGTTGCTACTGTGACTCATTTTGTACTATTGCTTATCTCTGGAAGGCCTATATTATGCTTCTTAATTGTACTTAAAGAAAGATCTACATGTCAACTCGATTAGAATTCTAACCTATGATAAAGGAACTCTTACTTATCACCACTGATTTAATACAAATGACATCACGATGGAGCCTACGTGGCTTGCATGTCTACACATATGAATGAAATCAATTAGCTGTTACATGTATTTCTGATGTTACAAGAAAGATCAAATTGTTTTGCTGTTGAGGAATGTTAGGACTGTTGCTTTCAAGATAATTATAACAGTTACAATAACTGAGTGGTCAGAATTGTTCCAAGGGCAGACATCAATCAGCTGAATGGAAATCCAGTTCTGCTAACCACCGTGTCATTATCATTGCAGCATTATTGCAATGTAGATAAGGAATTATCATTGCAGCATTATTGCAATGTAGATAAGGAATGTCCTGCAGGTGACATTATGATGTAGACAAATGGCACGCCGTCACAGCAACAATATAAAAATGACCGCTCCTTAGTAACACGTGCCACACACAAGCAGTGTGCTTTTATCCATGTTTAGAGCAGCCAAGGGGCGACACGTATAGTACAAGTGATTAGTACGTCCTTGGGACACTCAAGCAATCCATCGCAGGAAAGACTTTCAGGTCGGATCGAGAGGCCCAGTAAGTGATGCACGAGTAACCCCTCACGCGACTAATAGAATTCTTGCCATGAGCTATCCAAGCGTCTGGGAGAAAGATTTCTTGTATCCAATGCAATGGTGACAATGTGTTCACAATTATCTTGTTTGTCTACGTCTAATTTCTCTAAGTGTTTACGATTTTCATTTGTTTCTCGAGGGATGTTCCTCTTCGTATTTATGTCGTGTTTGCAATTTCCTCAGTAATCTTATGATCACTGCCACTATATGTATCTCTGCTTGTATGCCTATTATCCACATTTCATGTGCATTTACGAGTATTTATTTCATTTATCGACTTGCCTACATTACTGGTGGCCCGTTTCCACGCTTGTGAAGTCTATTTATCACGTATTTTTGCAACATCTTCATGTACATATTGGTTCTTAGTCTGACAATGCATTCTCTTGTGCCTAGGTTCCCTGCCCGGCCATCGGGTATCTTGTACAACTGTTACTCTCGACTCCACAGCTGTAAAGTAAACAATACAAGGACCATTTTACACGCCTTGAGGCTATTTGGTATATGGTGCTGGCCCCATAATTTGTATACCCATCGGTACTCGATGGGTGATGTGATCAATTTCACACGGGCTCTTTTACTTCCCCGGACAATTCCTGATATCTAGTTGATGCTGCGTCAACCTTGGCCAATGTAACAGAAATCCGTCTCGATGGGGTTTCAAACATATGACCACAAAATGGGAGACCAGCGTGCTAACAGCAGCGCTACTGCTGCTGCGTCCCCACAGTTGTGGCTCAGCTAAATATCCTGCTTCTGGTTAGCTAGCGCATCCAGCGGCCTCTGAACAGTTTCTTATCTGTTTGTATGGTTTTTCGCTAGTCAGAGAGATAAACAATTCCAACTAAATGTTCTGCTAGTTAAGTTAGTCATGCCCTTTACATAACGTCACAATAAACCCGAGCATTATTTTGGTTGTTTATAATATTCTAGATAATTTTAAGTCTAGTTAGTTTGCCATTGCTTTATGAAAGGCCGACGCTCATACCATAGTGAATATCAACACAGAACAGTATATTCCCACAAACCCTGCGGCGGAATCGAACCCGAAATGCCGGGATAGGGAAACTGCGTCCATAACGCCCAGGTAACAGACGCCGATTGGACACTAAATAGGCAAAATGTATTCTAACTATTGCTTACCTATGTGAATGCTCGCTCTAGTGTCTGTAGCTGAAGTGGTTTGATGGTTAACCCAACGTTGCCCTAGATAATAAATGTTTACAATCTGCTCTTCTGCTATCTACCAGCACAGTACCATTGTGTATCTATCTATTCGTTTATTCACCTTATGTTTGACAGTTTGTAGGCTTACTTCGGGCAGAACACCGCCATGCTCGTCTACCGGCACATTGGTTCGAATCCGCATTTAGACGGATTTTTATAATTAATCTGGAATCCCAGATTGACAAAGTATAACATGGGAATCAAGAACTCTCCTGGAAAATCAAGGCGACTGGCGTGGTATTTACCACATCATTCACCGAACGCTGATAGCTCTATTTTAGTATGAGTCAATAATAGGCACGGACTGTGGTATGATAAAAAGAAATGGGAGACGAATCCCCAGATTCTAATAGCCAACTGTTATGAGAAACCCTGAAATGGCTCGATAAGACTCCCTAGAGGTGGAGATAGATGATAAGGTAAGGTTTCCTAACAGAGGGCCAGTAGAGCACAGGAAAATTACAGAACTTTAGAGAGGAGGGCACTTATTATTGGCACGCTGAAAGTTCGTGTGGTTATTCTGCCACATTTTTCTCTATAGTGATGATGTCACTTGATGAGTATTACCAATGTGAACACACAAAAAACTCAAACACAAAGCAACAAGTAAATACCCAACCCAGTGTTATAACATAACATCTCAATGGGATAACTTGGGGCGGAGTGTGTTTGCTCGTGTGACATCTCTTATTACTACACAACTCAAAAAATTATCACACAATAAACACTTTAACAAGCCCACTAATTGTCTCTAATTATAAGGAGTCCGCAGAAATTACACATTAACAATGTCCATTATCGTAACACCACAAATAGGTTCTAAATGTCCACTATGGCACACGGACTACCAAAAATGAAAAATCTCTGAAGTCACACAGACTACTAAAATTGGAAAGTCCATGTTTGTCAGACGGACTACTAAGGTTGTACAGTTCATCACATCATACGGACTACTAAGGTTGTAAAGTCCATTTAAGTCACAAGAGCTACTAAGGTTGAAAAGTCCCTGAAATAAAAATTCTACTGGGTCAGGACCCTGTGGGTGTTGGCCCCAGTAATTCAGAGAGTAGAAAGAAAATACTTAGCTGCTTTCGCTCATGTTGGTGAGGCTTCAGATATCGGAGGAGTCATTGTTGACAAATGGGAATTTGCACTGTCGTCAGTATCAAGGCAATCTCCTCATCCTGCATTGAGGACCTTGACCTCCTGAGGATAATCTTCAGATGTCATAAAGCTACCCGAGTTTCAGCCAAACAAAAAACCACCTCTCCCTGTTGAAAACATTTCCTAACATACAGCCATACTTATATAAATAAAAGGAGAGAGGAGAAAGGGAAAAAAAAAAGATAAAAAAATAAGGTAAAGAGAGCGAAAGAGAGAGAGAGAGAGAGAGAGAGAGAGAGAGAGAGAGAGAGAGAGAGAGAGAGAGAGAGAGAGAGAGAGAGAAACGGAGAGAGAAAGAGACAAAGAGGGAAGGTGAAGGATTTATTACATTAGGGACGGGATATCTAGATCCGACCCCGTTGGTTATAATCCTCCAACACGTGGATGTTGCTCTTCTTCCCACGTCACCATCCAATGTAAGCCTTCACCTAGTATTTTGACAAATTATATCTCCCTCACTTCTGCGCTATGCAGGTGGAGCATCCTCGTGTTTGCATGACCCTAGCCCCAAGATTAGCATGATGGCTGTCAGCAGGGATGACACCATGTCACAGTCCTAGTATTATCTATCTTCTTCTTGATAAATGAGGGCATAACATTTACATCAAATGCATGTCACGTATTTATATTTATAAGGCAAATCATTAGGAACCACCCCACATATTAATGCATACATAAAGAAACGTAGTCTCCTTGTACTATATATCAAGAGATCATAAAAAAGAGCTATCAAAAATATTATCCATAAAGAAATCATAAAGGATATCTCAGAAAAGTATCATAAAAAAGTGATTATAAGTGCTAGTTCAGAAGAAGAATCTTGGTAGCAGCTCTCCCAATCATCATGAGCTACATATGAAGACTTAGTAAAAGGAAAGTTCATCCTTCAGGATGTACATGAACTAAACCAGGTAAGATAGTCTCTAAGTCAGAGTATATCACTTACATCATCGAACAATCTCTCAAGATCTAAATCTCTACTTCTTTTATGAGTCAGGAAGAGACTTCTAACTACTGTTCAGATATTTCTTATAATATAGCCCATAGACACAACCACGTTATTATCACATTTACACTGACTTGAGCCAATAAAGGACACATCCTATTGAAAAACAAAACAAAACACGACTGTCTCCTAAAGAATCATTTTGAGGACTGCCCCTATCTTAGCAATCTAAGTGCAACTTTGCAGTAACCTATCCTCTTTGCTTAATTTAAATAAGCCCACCCAGTTCCTCTGGCTGCACCAATCAAATAGCTGGTGAGCTGAATTTCTCCTTGGCACTAAAGATGACGTCATTCTTGTAGGGGTAGGTGTCGGTATTCGTGGAATTGCGGAGAGTGAAGGGGGTTATTTTGTAGCTGCCCGCCCCGTCTTGTGCAGGTGGTGTTTACTATTCTGACGTGACCATCCCCAGAAGAGAAGAGGACGGCTGGCGAATCTTCAGGAATGGGGGGGGGGGGGGGTGCGCAGGTTGTTGACGATTCTGTCGTGCCAATCTCCAGAAGAGAAAGGGTGGGGGAATGGTTTGATGTTACTTTTAAAAACACAGGTGCGGCCAGCTTCAATATTCTGAACAGTCGAAGTGGTTCGTCGTCTGTATTCGTATATTGCTGCTTGGCTGAGACATGAAAGATGTCACACGGACGCATGTGAAAAGGTACTTTATTGGACATGGGGGAGGGGGGAAACTCTACACCTCGTTTACAATGAGTCACCCATAGATGCTTTATTGATACAATCGCTTTGAATTCTGACCTTGTTGAGGGTGTTTCATAGTTATCTTTCTGATACATTTGCTTATCAATACGTAGTTTTATATGTTGATAGAACTACAAACACAGCAGCATCTACATCTGTTTCTTGAGCTTTGTAGTTTAAAGCACTAGAAACTGTTTACAGTTATTGTTATGATCACATGTGTTTTCTTAATAAAATATTAAACAAATCGATAACCGCAACTTAACTTTAAATGCATGTGCTTTGCAAATGGTAATTCAATTTAGAGGTTATATGTTAATTACAAGTACTGTATTTTTACGCATGCGACGCACATTTAGAACAATGTATTCGTCCTCAAGTGAACGAACGAACGAACGAACGGACTTTATTTTCAAAAGGTAACAAATTGGGCACGCAGTGCCAGTCTTACATTCGGCCCTTCCAATCACTCATCGTTCGTTCATCAATAATGCATAATAAGTCACATATGAAAAAAAAAAAACATTGTCAAATGCATGTTGTAAACATAAACAATGCATATTACCATGTTATGAGACACATACCCCAACCATCCACCCATCCCCCATCCACCCACACATCCTCCACCGAACCACACACACACCCCAGGCACACATACATGCACCCGCCCACCTATCACCCACCCACACATCCCCCACCTACACACATCTCCCCACCCACACACATCCTCCACTCATCCCATAACCCATCAACACTCACCCACCCACATATCCTTCAACACACACGCACAGACCCCCAAACCCCCAGTCAAACGCACATCCCCCAACCACACATTCCCGACTAAACACATATCCCCGCCAACCCACACGTCACGACCTACCTACACACAAAACTAGCATCCACCCACACATCCCCCACTTTCACACATCCCCCACACAATCTACCCCACCACCCACACATCCCACACCCATACACACATTCACACATCTCCACCCCCAACCTAAATACTCTGACCCACCCACACATCCTCCAACCCCCCCCCCCCCCCAATCACACATTCCATAACCACACACACCCACACTCACATACACCCCACCCATACACTCACACACACACATTTCCCCACCCATACACACATCCCCCCACATACATCCCCACCCACCAACACATCCTCCATCCACAAACTCACAACTCCCACTCACACCACCACCCCACCATTCATACACATCTCCAACTACACAATCTTCCCACTCACACACACACCCCCAACCCATACACTTATCTCCCACATATATCCACCAACTCACGCACTCACCCATCAAACCACTCACATCCACATATCCCCCACCCACCCATCAACACATACATCTCCCATCTACCCACCCATACTCACACACCCCATCAACCCAGCCATACACACATCACCCACCCTCACGTACATCCTTTACCCACCCGCACATTCCACATCCAATCACACCTACCCCACCTACCCATACACACATCCCTCACCCACACACATCTCCCCTCCCACACAACACCCCACCCATATACATCCCCACCCCCATACAACATCCCCCACACACATCCCTCATACAATCTCCACCCACACATCCCTCACCCACACACACATCTCCTCACCCACCCACACATCCCCCACCTACAAACACTCACCATCCACACATACATCCTACACCCACCCAAAATTACCAATGGTGATGAAAATATGTTATACATTGTGTAACGTAAAAACAAAAACATAGTGGTGCAATTCAGTAAGATAATTCCTGGAATTGACATAATCATGATGAAATAAGCAGTGCATGTTAAATTAAATTGGCAGTAAAAATGCTAGTATGAAAGATGAGGACACAGAAAAAAAATATGGCATAATGGCATGCTTGCGCTCAGCTCTCTCTCTCTCTCTCTCTCTCTCTCTCTCTCTCTCTCTCTCTCTCTCTCTCTCTCTCTATCTCTCTAATTTTTTTACGCACACTGACACATTAACTCTCTAATTGTCTCATTCTTCCCCCCCCTCTCTCTCTCTCTCTCTCTCTCTCTCTCTCTCTCTCTCTCTCTCTCTCTCTCTCTCGCTCGCTTATACGCACTTACTGACACACTCGCCCTCTCTTACACACACATACTCACATTTTCACTCTCACTCAATCTATCATTCACTCTCCCACTTACACTCACTCTCTTACTCTCTCTCTCTCTCTCTCTCTCTCTCTCTCTCTCTCACACTCACTAACACTCACTCATTCTTTCTCTAAACCACACTATCTCACCTTTTACACGCACACACAGACAAGCAAACAGACACACACACTCACTCACTCTCACTCATTCACTTTCTCAGGCAATCTCTCACTCACCCACTCTCTCTCTCTCTCTCTCTCTCTTACACACTCACTCGCTCTCACACTCACTCACTCACGCACATACACACATACCCACAAATTCTCTCACTAACTCACTCACGCTACCTTACTCACTCACTCACTCGCTGACTCTCTAACTTACACTTACACACTTTCCCACTCTATCACACAAACAGGCAGGCACACAACACAATCTCTCTCTCACATTCACTCATTCTCTCACTCAATCTCTCACACATACGTGCACACACACTCACTCACTATTACACTCACTTAGGCACACGCGCATGCATATTATCTCATTCTCTCTGTCTCATACTCACTCTGTCACTCACACTCTTTCTCACTCACTCTCTCACCCACTCTCTCGCTCACACACACACAGTGAATAATGATAGCAAAAAAAAATGATACCAGTAGGTGACTTATGGAGACATATAGTCGGTATGAAGTAAGTATTGAAAGAGTTTTCGATTGAATGTATAGGGACTCATTTGAGTTTTCAGATCTGATGGAAGGCTATTCCACAAGTGAGCACCAGAATACGTGAAACAAGTTTTGTATTATAATTCCAATCTAGGCTTCGGAACCTGTAATAAATTTAAGCGTTTACTGTTCATTAAGAACACACACATCAACGGGTTGCCTAAAAACCAAAGATGGCAAAATCATAATAGAAAAAGATCAGATTTTACATGCATGGTCAGATTATGTGAAAGACCTTTATGATAAAACAAGAGAAGAACAATATGATCATCGGAATAATAATGAAGGACCATCAATTTTGAAGATAGAAGTTCAGAATGCTCTTAACCATATGAAAACTGGCAAGACCCTGGGTACATATAACATCACAGTAGAAATGATCAATCCGTTAGAAGAATATGGAATAGACCAAGTCACCAGACTGCTGCACGCAATATACGATACTGGAGATATACCTCCTGAATTATGTAATTCTATATTTATTGCAATCCCGAAGAAATCAGGAGCCATGGAATGCGATCAACATAGAACAATTAGTATAATGAGCCACATCACGAAGATTCTGCTGAGAATTATCATGCAAAGAGTTAAGAAGAAAATAGAACCCGAAATAGGAGAAGAACAATGTGTGTTTGTAGAAGGCAAGGACACAGTAAATGCTGTGTATATACTGAGAACAGTAATTGAGCGCTCTATAGAAGTAAACAAAGATCTATATCTTTGCTTTATTGACTACACAAAGGCTTTTGATAAAGTGAGACATGTCGACATGATAAGGATGCTTGAAGATCTACAAATTGATGGAAAATACCTTAGACTTGTAAAAAACATATTGGCAACAACAAGCTGCCATCAGAATTGATAACGATGTAGGTGAATATCAGCCTATTAAAAGAGGTGTGAGACAGGGATGTGTAATGTCTCCAGATCTTTTTTCCCTGCACAGTGAAAATATATTCAGAAATATAGAAGATATGGAAGGAATCAACATTGGGGGAAGGTACATCAATAACATTAGATATGGAGATGATACAGTCTTGATTGCAGACAATGAACAGGACCTGAAAAATTTGTAGATGCGGTTGTTGCACACAGTGAACAACTAGCGTTAGAACTGAATATTAAGAAGACACAGATTATGGTCGTCACTGGGAGGAAGGAAATACCACAATGTGATATGCGAGTAGATGGGCATATTCTTAAACAAGTAAATCGATACTGTTATCTCGGCACATTCATAACATCTGATGGGAGATGCCTTGAAGAGATTAGAACAAGAATTGCCATTGCGAAGGTAGCCTTTTGCAAAATGAAAAACATACTGACCAATAAAAAGATATTAATTGAAACGAGAAAAAGAGTCTTGAAGTGCTGCATAGAACCTATGCTTTTGTATGGATGTGAAGCGTGGACAATAAGCAGTCAAGCTGAAAAACAGCTGGTGGCTGTGGAAATGTGGTTTCTGAGGAAAATGCAAAGAATACGATGGACGGACAGAAAAACCAATGAGCAAGTCCTTCAAGAAACAAATTAAGATCGTAAACTGATTAGAGTCATTAGACGTAGACAGTCAAAATGTTTTAGGCATGTTATGAGAAGAAATGACTTGGAAAACTTGGTGACAACTGGCAAGATCGAAGGGAAGAGACCAAGGGGGAGACCGAGAAGTAAATACCTGGATGGATTGGCCACATGGCATGGTCGAGACAGGAGCTTTTCGGAGACTCCTGAGGGTCGTCGCTGCAGCTACGGAGTTCGTCCTTTGAGCAATGCCTTCCGCGCTGCGGAAAGAGACGGGACCATATGGGATAAAACCCGGTGCAATGAAGTCGACCCTGTCGACTTTTAAGCGACTTTTAAATGCAGCATCATCTGCAAACAGCAACTCTCTGATCAGTACCCTCCTAATTTTGGTCTTGACCTTCAATTTCTGAGCATTGTAGAGTCCGCCATCTGAGCGTGAGTGAATGCATATACCACCATCATGATCATGAAAGGCATAATTCAGTAGAAATGAAGAGTATATTCCAAAGACGGCTAGTACACAACCTTGCTTAACTCCACTCTTGATTTCAAACTCTCCAGAAGTTTCACCATCAAACTTGATTATACCCTTCATGCCTGTGTGGAACGATTCCACAATGGACAGAAGAGTTGGTGGGCAGCCAATCTTCTTTAGGCCTTGAACATACCCTCACGACTGACCAAATCAAATGCTTTTGTGAAATCGATGAAGGCAATAAACAGTGGCTGATTCTGTTCACGGAATTTTACTTGCATTTATCGCAATGAGAATATCATATCAATGGTAGACCGGTTCCATTGAAAGCCACACCGTGATTAGTGGTAGTCTTGATCCCCTAGAACTTGAAGTCTTCACAGAACAATTCTGGCAAATACTTTCCCAACAATACACAGAAGTGAGATACCCTTATAGTTGTTACAGTCGCTTCGATCGCCCTTGTTCTTGTACGAGTTATGATGCTTGAATCTCTGAAATCCTGTGGGACTTGTCCTTCTCGCCAACATAGCTTTAGTACCTGGTCGGATCTGTAGAGTGAATGTGTCTTGCCAACACCTGATAACCTCTATTGGAATCCCATCCTTACCTGGAGTCTTGCCTGCTGCAAGTTCATTAATAGCACACTTAACCCCTGTTATGGTTGGAAGTGTGTCCAGGTGGTCAAGAGTTGACAGAGTCTCTGTGGCGTTGAGGGCATCATCCGCTAATTTGGTCTTGCTTGTGTAAAGCTCCAAATAGTGCTTTATCCATTTATCCATCTGCTGTTTCTTATCAGTGATGATTTCTTCAGTAAATGGTTTTCAGTGGTGCACTTATTTTGAACATTGGACGGCATATCTTCTTTATCCCTTCATACATGATTCTGATGTTTTCCTTATCACTTGCGTTTTGAATGTACTCGCATAACTTGATCAAATAGTTGTTTGCACACTAGTAGTATGTCAGGTCCTAATGGATGAGGAAATCTGGTGCAATACGTCATCGATGACGTCATTTTTACTATACGAAGGGTATGGCACCAGATTGAAAACAGACCACATTTTTGAATTTTTGGCTGGTATTTTCTTGGGTCTGGTTGTCACTTCCGGTTGTCCTGATGACTACTTCCTGGTGTCACTTCCGATCCCGGGGCACGTGGGCGGCGGGCGGGTCGGACAGCGAGGCAAGCTCCGGGCATGTGGAATACTTATATAGATAAGTAGACCAACTAGTCGCCGGGCACCTGGTTTCGAATCCCAGTGTGTGTATGTGTGTGTGTGTGTATGTGTGTGTGTGTGTGTGTGGTGCGGTGTGTGGTGTAATAGAGCCCCAGTCATGAAGATATCGAACTCTTCGATGAGGAGACCGAAATCAATATGACAGAGTGGGAAAATGCTTTATTCCATCACCCGAATTACCTCGAGCTAGGCCAAGTAATGGCCTCGTCAATATACTTTTGCACGCTGATAGCTAATTCGGCAGGTGTCCATAGTACCCATGTATCAGAATTAAGCGAGTGGTGAAAATCTGGTTTAAAAATATACTAGACAGGCATACATTACTATTAAAAATTTAAGCCTAAAAACATAACAAATGGCTACATTTCCCGTATGTATACCGGAGAATATTAATGTCAACATAAAACTACTATTCTAAATTAATTTAAGGCATAACTTGCTACGATATTCATAAAAATATGTAATATTATAAAAACCCACAGTTATACCCTCTTAATTATATAAGTATCCCAGGGGAGGCTATTCGTGTCTCTTGTCTCCCCTTTACTGCTGTCCTTAATAAGCTCCCCCTGAACGCCAGCTTTTACCTGCGCGCATAGGTAAAGGTCACGCGCTGACCCCACCATGGCCCGCGAGACATGCAACAATGACCAGCGATCAACGGCTGATAAGCTGTGCAGATAATACATTTGACGGCTAGTCAAGTTGTGGTCGGTGGAAAATATGCAGAGGTCAGTCATGCAAGAGAGGGCAATCTGGCGTTTAAATACGGTGAAGCTAATTCGACAGATTAAAATAAAATTCAGCACAAATATGTATTTCTATTTGCTGTAAATCTCTCTCTGTCTCTCTGTCTCTCTGTCTCTCTCTCTCTCTCTTTTTTTTTCTCTCCCTCTATCTCTCACCCTCGCTCTCTACCTCCCTATCTCTTTCTCTCTGTCACCTTGTAGCCTTTCCATCTCTCTCTTTTCTCTCCCTCTCTAGCTCTCACTCTCTTTCTCTCAACCTCGCTCTCTCCCTCCCTATCTCTTTCTCTCTATCACCTTGTAGCCTTTCCCTCTCTCTCTTTTTCTCTCCGTCTCTAACTCTCTCTCTCTATCACTCTCTCTCTCTCTCACACCCTCGCTCTTTCCCTCACTATCTCTTTCTCTCCTCACCTTGAAGCCTTTCCCTCTCTCTCTTTTTCTCTCCCTCTCTAACTCGCTCTCTCTACCACTCTCTGGCTCTCTCTTTCTCTCTCTCTAACACTTTCTCTTTCTTTCTCACACTCTCTCTCTCTCTCTCTCTCTCTCTCTCTCTCACCCTTGCTCTCTCTCTCACCCGCTCTGTCTGTCTCTCTTTTCTCTCCCTCCCTATCTCTCTCTCTCTCTCTCTCTCTCTCTCTCTCTCTCTCTCTCTCTCTATCACCTTGTATCCTTTCCAATGAATAGCACTGTAACCGAAAAATAATAACGCATGAATGTGTGTGTGTGTGTGTGTGTGTGTGTGTGTGTGCGTGTGTGTGACCGGCCTAACCTTTTCACACCACCTTAATCACTAATGCACTACAGCGCTCTCTCTCTCACACTTTCTCTCTCTCTTTCTCACACACGTTCTCTCTCTCTCTCTCTCTCTCTCTCTCTCTCTCTCTCTCTCGCTCACCCTTGCTCTCTCTCTCACCCGCTCTGTCTGTCTCTCTCGCGCTCCCTCTCTTTTCTCTCCCTCCCTCCCTCCCCCCCCCCTCTCTCTCTCTCTCTCTCTCTCTCTCTCTCTCTCTCTCTCACACCTTGTATCCTTTCCAATGAATAGCACTGTAACCGAAAAATAATAACGCATGAATGTGTGTGTATGTATGTGTGTGTGTGTGTGTGTGTGTGTGTGTTTGTGTGTGACCGGCCTAACCTTTTCACACCAACCTAAGCACTAATGCACTACACCGGATACTTCAAAGCTGCTGAACTGATCTGTCAGGTACCATTAGTGTGGTACCAGCCTGTCCATGCTAAAGAGTGTATCAGGTGCGAATATTAGTGAATGGCCATGGCTATGGAGTGGGTGGAAGTCGGGTAGATAAGTGCTTCTGATCATTGTTAAGGGGTGGTCGAGTGGGTGGGTGGGTAGATAAATACGTCCAGTCCTTGATAAGAGCCGAAGGTTAAGTCTCATATTAAAAGTCTGGGACATGAACACATAGTTGGCTGAGGTGAGGTTGACCTCCGGGTGACTCAACACGTGACGATACCATTAATGAACGTGCGTGAACATGTTCAGACATGTCTTTGGGGGAAAATCGGAGGATGACTCAGAGCGTACTGACAGCGGTAAACCGGCTTGAACATGTGTAGACATGGTTTCTATGATGCATCAACCGCACATGCTATATAGAAAGGACCACAAAGGCGGACTGAAGACTTGGCTAATGACTCAACCGATCAAAGATGGCGCTGCAGCCGGTCTAATAGAATACAACCGAAAAAGACGTGGCTAAACCAATCAAAGATGGCGCTGCCTCCGATCACACGTGGGTAATGGAGAAACCAGACCACGTTGTTTAAACCGATAAAAGATGGTGCTGTATCCGGTCACGTGTCTTATGGGATACAACCGAAACACGTGGCTAAAACGAGTCAAATATGGCACTGCATCCGGTCACGTGGCTAATGGGATACAACCGAAACACGGGGCTAAAGCCACTCAAAGATGGCGCTGCATCTGATCACACGTGGGTAATGGCCATATTCGGTCTTCTTCTGTCAACTGGTCGTTATATACACCGTCATTGGCGTATCACTATTCAATCTGTCTCGAGACAGCGTCGACGCAGTCGAGGGCAAGTTGTGGATCGCTCTTCTAAGCAGCTGTCTGGGGTACATGCTACGAAATCCTAAAATATGAGCTTCTACGTGACATTACCGAGTAATGCTTCACCGAACATGTTTCCCAATAACACACCAGGTCACTATTTCGTCACGTTAACGCAGACAATTGAGGTGAGTCACCATTTCGAAGTGGGTCTGGCCTAAATTCAATTCCCCAACTACTACTGCAATGTGCTAGAGAATGAAGTATGGCTAAGATACATCCCACCCAACGGTAGAGTGATAAGAAAGGCGTGTCCCCCGGGCCTGTACAGTTCACCAGACGCGTTTATAGCTGCACTGGATCGCCTAATGAAAGATCGGAAGGTGGACGATCAGCTCTGTGTTCTATTCCATTTCGACAATGCATCAAAGAAAGTCATCGTGAAAATACTCGAACCCGGGGTCAGTATTACATTTAGTGAGAAGTTGCAAGAGACACTAGATACAATTGAAGGTGAAGGGGCGATAGACCTGAATAACGACTTGCAAAATGTCTACGTATACTGCGATCTCATTGCGGCGAGACCAGTCGGAGACGTCATGGTCCCACTACTAAGGACGGTTCCTATCATGAATCAGAGCTCGACCTCAGTGTTTCACTACATACCACTGGGTCGTTACTCCTTCGACACGGTGGAAATACTTCTAACCACTAATACGGGCACAAAGGTTGCATTCACTACCGGGACTTCAGTGCTGACGTTACATTTTCGAGTTCGGAAGAGATCAGACCTAGAATAATGGTGAAATACGGGGCGGTACGTTGAAACCCCAGACTGTCCGAAGGCATGATGTGCCCGACACTCAGATAATTGATGCCTCGGTTATCTACAAGACGCAGATATCAGCCCACCGAACAGGAGACCAGTTTTATGACTACATGCTAAGTGACATGTACATACCAGGCTACCAGCCGAATAAACTAACCTACTCAGACAATGGTGTGAAGAAATCCAGAAACAACATACAATGTGTATAGCTCTGTATGTGAAAATAAAATGTTGTGATGATACTATGTATACCATCTCATATCACATCATCCATTTCGTATAATGACATTATGCATTTTTATTCTTGAAAAATGTACTGAAATACTGTAAAATGTACTGAAATACTGTAAAATAAACAGGCATATATTATAATTACGTCTTGGTTGTTGAATAATGTTTACGGTGTATATAGTTGTCATGTGATGAGAGAATGATACATATTGGTGACAAAGTCAAGAAATATTTCAACACAACTAAGGAAACGGGTTAACCAAAGTTGGAAAAACTGTTGACCATAGTCTGAAATATCTCAACCAAAATTATGAAAAGTAGGAAACTTTGCAAAACGTAGGAAAATCTGTTACCCAAAAGGGAAAAATATTTGGCCACATTTAAATCAAATTTATGAAAAGTAGGAAAATTGTTAACCAAATGGCAAAAATCTTGGCCAAGTAAGAAAATATGTTAACCAAATGTGAAAAGGTTAGCCAAATTTCAAACCAAACTTATAAAAATCTCAGTCAAACTTATGAAAAAATAGGAACATTTGTTAACAAAATGTGAAAAGGTTAGCCAAATGTTAAACCAAACTTATAAAAATCTCAGTCAAACATATGAAAAGTAGGAAAATGTGTTAACCAAACGTGAAAAGTTTGGCCAACTTTCACCCAAACTTATGAAAAGTGGGAAATTTTGTTGTCCAGATGTGAAAAGTTTGACCAAATTTCATCCAAACTTATGAAAAGTAGGAAACTTTGTTAACCAAAGGGCAAAAATCTTGGCCAAGTAAGAAAATGTGTAAACTAAATGTGAAAAGGTTAGCCATATTTCAAACCAAACTTATAAAAATCTCAGTCAAACATATGAAAAGTAGGAATATTTGTTAACCAAACGTGAAAACTTTATCTAAATTTCACCCAAACTTATGAAAAGTGGGAAATGTTGTTGTCCATACGTGAAAAGTTTGACCAAATTTCACCCAAAGTTATGAAAAGTAGGAAATTTTGTTAACCAAAATGTCAAAAATCTTGGCCAAGTAAGAAATTGTGTTAACCAAATATGAAAAGGTTAGCCAAATTTCAAACCAAACTTATAAAAATCTCAGTCAAACATATGAAAAATAGGAAAATTTCACCCAAACTTATGAAAAGTGGGAAATTTTGTTGTGCAGATGTGAAAAGTTTGACCAAATTTCACCCAAACTTAGGAAAAGTAGGAAACTTTGTTAACCAAAAGGTGAAAAGTTTGGCAAA